>VXBQ01015061.1:20259-30971 GCA_013400175.1 Phainopepla nitens | reverse complement strand
AAATCACACCCTAACAGAAAAAAAGACATTTAAAGGGACATGAAGATAAAGATGAATCTATGCCACACACCAGTTCCAGGAAAATAGAGAGAAAAAGCACACTTAAAACAGACCCAGAGCTCTTCTTCAGCTGTGGTCCCTCATCTCTTTAGGAATGCATTTTTGACAACTGGATGCTTTCTCTGTCTTTGTTTATCTTTTTAACTGGATTTGTATATGTGACGGCATCCACAGTTTGCAAGAGGTCACTATTTGTGAAAGTATTAATGTGCTTACCCAATAAACAGTGTGCTGCTTCTCTCCAAGTTAATCCAAGGTAAATGGCATTAATTTTCTGGGAAAAGAGAACCCACACTTACATATGCAGGGGCCCTGCTTTTCACAGTCTTCTTAAGGCCTAAAAAGGGGAAATTGCAGAAGCTGAAGTCCCAATTTTATTACACATGTTTATCCATCTCTTATAGTTAAACTAATAATGTTCCATGACAAGTTAATAAAACATACTAATAATATGTCAAGGCAGCAGTTCACTAGATTTTGTGGATTAGTAGTCTGGAGGCCTCCAAAGACTGCCTTTCTCAGGAGCATCTTCAGATGTCAAAGCTTTCACTAGTTTTGCCATGAAGCCTTCAGGGCTCTTGGCTCAATTTTGAGCTGTTTGGAATGAGTCATCTGGTCACTCAGGTTGTATAGCTATGTTAATACCTGAGCCAAGACTGATCCTGTTTACTTTGCCTTTGACCATTGCACTAGTATTTTATTATTTTTATCTAACCATCACATGGCCAGGGGTAGCATGGGCTCAGACTCACAGTGTCATACCTTAAAACCCACTAGAATGGACTCATTCTGCCCAGCTTTAGACATCAACAGTAGAGATGCATCTGAGCTTGTTCTCTAAAAGTAGCACTTTTTGGGTCATGATTCATCTGATCTGCAGGAGGCACCTAAAGCAGGTCAGCTGAATTCTGCTTTACAAGCTTTACATGTACTGTCAATAAAGAGAGGTGGGAGCTACAGAGCTGCCTACGCCTTGGGTACAGGGATGTGTTGTAAATGACTGCAGCAGATGATCACCTTTGACTCACCTTAGATGGGGTAACTCACCCAAACCTGTGCACTGAGCCTGTGCTGTGTTCTTCTCTCTTGTGACCAGTGACAGGACCCAGGGAACGGCTGGAGCTGTGTCAGGGGAAGTTTAGGCTGGATATCAGGGAAAAGTTTTTTTCCCAGAGGGTGCCTGGGAATGGTCACAGCCCCGAGGCTGCCAGAGCTCCAGAAGCTTGCTCCAGGGATGCACAGGGTGGGATTGTTGGGGTGTCTGTGCAGGGACAGGAGTTGGACATTGATGACCACTCAGGTTCCCTCCAACTCAGGATACTCCAGGACTTTTTGTAAGTGGAGAGATGTTCTAAGTCTCAGCAAAAGGGCATTATGGGCACAGCTCACCTTCCGGGTGCTCTGGGGCCATTACAGCTTGAAGGTGAGTTTGATTCCTCTGACCAGTGCAAGGTGAAGACTAAAAGGAGCATCACTTTGCACTCAAAAGAGTTGTTGGAGAGCAGCAGCTGTCTTTTAAGACCAGTGTAGACTAGACCAGCAAAATGAGCATCCACCAGAGATGAAGGTGTGAAACTGTGGCTAAACAACACCCTCCTGTTCCTCTTGATTTCATCTGAAAATCATGCACAGTTAACACTTCTAAAAATCACAGCTCAGACTGCTACATCTCAAGCGTTCTAAATCAGGATGTCATTTCCTCATACAGTAATTTTGTTTTGAATTTTTTTTTAAGAAGTTTAGATAAGTTTGAAGATGAGATTTTATTGTCACTTATTTGAATGACCTTAGAAAAATAGGCTTGGTTGACCACATGAAATAGTTCATAACTGCTAGGCCTAAACACTGACTCTTATCTTGTTGGATCTGTTTGCACTGGAGCACTTTTAGGAAATAGGCAAATTATAAGAATTATGGTTTCAAAGCTGGACATGCTCAACTTCCATCAGCTTTTCCAAAGAGAGAACAACTTCAAATACTATAATACTCACTCATCAGGAATTCTTTCACCTCTGGGAGGAGCCAGTTCATGCGACTCTTCCATATACCTTCATGGTGCAGAGCCAAGGTACCATATCAACACTGCTTCTTTAGAAACAGTGAGGTCTTCTCCCCACAAAAAAACCTTTAATCTGGAAGCAAACCATGCAATTTGACAAGTCCTGGCTTATGTTATTTGCAAAGGAGTTTAAAATCAAGTCTGTTCATAATTTTTAGGTAGTTATTATAGCAAATTTTGCACAACTGAATCTGGTATCCCATCTCGGTTGGTTTTTTTCCTCTTTTTTCAGTGCCCCCCCATACACCACACTGCATTCTTGCCAGCTGACATTTCTCAACAGCCATTCTTCATGCTGGATTCATCACTCCCTCTGTAACCAGAGAGTGCTCAGAGATGTTCATCTGTTGTTCAGCAATGTTGTCAACATTCAATATCTCCCCTAATCTTTTGTTGTGCCTTATACTGATGCAACCTTTCTCTCAAAAACTAGGAAAGGAGCTTTATTTGTAATGCTATCTGAAGAGATTTTTTTCATTCTCCTAATAGGATTCCAGCTAAACTGCATTCCTTTTTAAAGAAAGAGAGAAAAATATAAATATATTTCCTTGATTGCAGGGTAAAATCTTCAGCAAAGTTTTGCAATTTCAGGCTGCAGGGACACAACGCCCTTTTTGACAAGCCTGTAGCAGCGACCTAATTAGTGACTGCAAGACCAGTGTGCCCACCCCTAACACTCATCATCAGAAAAGCCACCACTTCTCAGAGCAGCATGAAAAAGCCAACAGGGCACCTGAGGGAATGTCCAAGGTTATGCAGTAACCAGCTCGAGGATCTCATCTGTGAGATTTCGTCTGTGTGACCATGCACAAGGTTGATACAGGGAGGAGCTTTTGTCAAACAGTCAAGCATCCTCCTGAATTATTGCTGAATGCAGGTAGCCACTGAACAGCCTGGCAGAGGTATCTATTGAGTGGGCTGGCAGGCTGTCAAGCACTTTGAGAACAATATCACCAGCCGAAACTTTCAGGAAAAGCTGCCAGTTACCTGCAAGTAGACTTCAATAATGATCATCAGATTTCCTTCTTTTTCTTAATTCTGCTTCATTTTAAGCACTCAGACTGCTGGGTTTTCCTTTCAGTGGTACAAAATAAGCGGCTAGAAACTCCACTGACACACCATGTCACATTGCATCAACATCACCATGTAATCATGGGATTATATAGTCTGAGAGAAAAACCTGGTGAGGCCAGTGAGGAACTTTAGAAGTGTTTTTCTGTGCAGAACTCAGCTGTACTAATTGCAGAGGGAAAGGCAGTTGTCTTCAAGCAGTCAGATTTCAGCTGCTTTCAATACATGGTTTTTCTGTCAAGGTCTCCAAAAAGGTTATGTAAACTCTACTTAGTGAATTCTTATCATCAGAGGAATTTTTGGAGCAAAATGTTTTGTCATCAACAAACGTTAGCTTTGATAGAAATTAAATTGTTCAGAGAAGCACATATGGTTTAAATTCTTTACTCTGAAGGAGTTCAAATCAATGTGACAGCTACAGAAAATGGAGGCTCCTTCCAAGTACCTAAAAACATGGGCTTTGAAATGCTGAGAAGTCCCATATTTTAACCTAAGAGTAAATTAATCGGCTGTTTTGAGGATAGATATGTCCTATTTCCCATGAACTTTCCCAAAGATCTCAGTTTGGAATGTAATGGTATTTTTTTTTTTAATATCAGTTTCTTAGCCTAGGAAAAAAATGCTTCCCACGCAACTCAGTTATATCATCCCAAATGACACGATTCCCCCGTGCCAAAGAAAGACATTTTAGTCATGGGAGGTTTTACACAGTTCAGAGGAAGTGACAAAAATAGAAGCTGCAACAAAAATGCCCTCTATGCTCTGTCTGTCTGTCTGTCTGTCTGCTGTGTAATCTGAAAAGCTAAAGGGGATGAGAGATCCTGTTTCGGTAGCAGGTTCCAGTCTCCAACATCTGGAAAAATCTGGAGCAAAGCAACTAATTTCTCCTTTTCCAGTAAAACATTTAAAATGGGAGTTGATCTTCAGCTGGCACAAATCAGTTCTGCTGCATTAACCCCACCAGACCTACACTATTCTCTCCTGTTGAGGGACATCAGAACAACCCCAATATCTCATGATGAATTATAATCCTTAGGATTTAGGAAAAGTTTTTTGGTTAGCTCCATATTATACATGCATTCTCCACCCAGCATACATCCAACAAAGAGCAGGAAAAAGACCAGCAAAGGTAGAGCAAGCCCCATGTGTGAGCCACAGAATCCTAGCTGGGAATTTCAGCATAGCCCTTCCAAGCTGTCAGCCCAGCAAGGTTGCGTGTGTGCTTTGTTTGGTCCAATTCCCAGCTGACTATTGTTGTCCATCAACACAATCTCTCTGAGGGTGCCTGTTCATTACTGAGAAATCCTGCCTCTTGCATTTGAATTACACATGGTTCCCACAAGCAGTTTCTAGGCCATGAAGTAGCTTGTTTCCAGCTAGGCTGGCTTTGTGCAGAGCTGTGGAGACAAGCAGAAGTTCTCTTTTCCTCTCACAGACATCTCCATGATAGCACACAAATAAAAATCCTGTGATTGATTCCTTTCCTAATCTGCATAGTTGGGGTTTTTTTCTCCCCCACCATACAGAATCACCACGAAGCTTATTATAGAGAGATGATCTCTGTGAGAAACAACATTTTCCAGCCATAATATCTTCGAAACAGGCTGTTCTTTGCTGGGCTTGGCCCATTCTCTTCTAGACTTTTAGTAAACAGAAAATGTATATTACACCCTGTCAATCCCCCTCAGTTTATGCAGAACTGTCCAAGTCAGCACAAGCTTGCACATCATATTTTTGGGAAGAGCCATCTGTCATAAACAAAACGTGGCCATGTGTGGCTCACTACCATGCACAACAATGTGGAATCCCAGAGCAGGATTTCCAATGTGCTTCTACCACCACGTTTTGAGGTGAGCAAGTGGGGTAGGAGAGGGAGAAGCTTCTCTCCAGCCCCAGGTATCTGGATTCTCCTTTGCCTGTAGCATGCTATGATTTCTCCATCTCTGTGCAGAATGTAATCTTGCTGACTTGGCATAATTTTTCTGAAATTGATCTTGTTTTCACAATTTATCTCAGTGAATTTTCCCATGGGGGCAGCCTGGCACAGCTGGGGCTGCTCAGCTGCACCAGAGAAGGCTCCAGGGAGAGCTCAGAGCCCCTGGCAGGGCCTGCAGGGGCTCCAGGAGAGCTGCAGAGGGCCTGGGGACAAGGCATGCAGGGACAGCACCCAGGCAATGGCTTGCCAGTGCCACAGGGCAGGGACAGGTGGCATATTGGGAAGGAATTGCTGGCTGGGAGGGTGGGCAGGCCCTGGCCCAGGGTGCCCAGAGCAGCTGTGGCTGCCCCTGGATCCCTGCAGTGTCCGAGGCCAGGCTGGACATTGGGGCTGGAGCAGCCTGGGACAGTGGGAGGTGTCCCTGCCCATGGCAGGGGGTGGGACTGGATGGGCTTTGAGGTCCCTTCCAACCCAAACTATTCTATGAATCAGTGATGAGGATATACATGAGGAAGGAAGGCACTAGCTCAGATTGCAACAGGATGTATGGGAGAATCTGGACCTAATGTGCACAAATTTGATTGCAGTTGGCTTTATCTGTAGCAACTTCAATCTGCAAATACATATGATTGAATTGGTACTTCAAGCGCCCAGAAATTCAAGCTTTTGTGAGGGCTGTGATCATGCTAAAATTATGTTTGTATGTTGAACTAGAGTAGAAAATTGGAAAAAATTAAAGAGAGACTTTCAGGGAACAGAAATTTTGTAAGTCTCATGAAGAATTATTGATGTACTACTTTGGAAAAGTAGAAATGCCTCGTTGCAATTTTGAAAAACACTGTAATGAAATATTGAATATAATACACTATATTAAACTACATGATGAATTCAGTAATTGCTATACGTCAAGACAAAACAGTATGGTAAATTCAAAAACACATTTTTTCTTTTCTCAAAACAAATAATTTCTAAGTTAGTGACACAAATAAGAAAATCAAAGCAATTTGCTGAGACATTTTTCCCATAAAAAATGTCATTGAAATAGTTGTGTTCCTACAAAATATTCCAGCTTCAATCAGCCTTCATTTTAAACATAAAATTGTTCTATCAAAAATGTTTTCACTGGGTATAATCCACATATATCACAGGCTATGAAGTTTACATTTCTATTTGATTTTGCTTTTGTTTGATGTTCTGAGACAGGTTAGTGAAAGAAGCTTGTATTAGCAAGCTGTTATAAAGCCACAAGACACATTTTTGAGCAGTGTAAATACACAAGATGATACCAGCAGAGTAATTGGCTTTGTGTTTTGAATTACTGCCATATAAAATGTATCTTTGATACATCTGATATAGATAAAACACATAATATTAAAATTATGATGTTTGGCATTCCATAGGGCCCACTCAGTATTAAATATGAAGAATCAACAGCCTGGTTAAGCACATTCTTATTTAGTGCATGAAAAACCTCAGCAAAAGCCCTGAGATAATTCCAGTACTGGAGGCAGCTGTGTGCTGAAGTATCCCACTGAATCATGGCCACACACTTTGGGAAGACAAAATCACAGCCCTTAAGGGGTTGACCCAAATCTTATTGAAGTCAGTGAAAGTTTTCTGTGTGGTTCAGAGGTCTTTGGATGGGACCCAAAGAAGACAAGTAATGCATGACACAGGCAGAGGGAGAAGCTGATATGCATTCTACTTGTTTACTTTATCCTAAGGGATATCTACAGCTGAGATCTACAGATGCAATCTTCCCATATTTCTTCACTTACTAACAACATTTTTCGCTTATTTCTCATAAGCTTTGCTGTAGAGGAGCACCGTTGACTATCGGGAATTTAACCATTCCATAGAACATATCCATCAAGCACCAGCAGGTTGAATAATGCTGACAGTAACTTAAATCAGCCTTGAGGGAAAAAGCATGGATTCAAGCAGCAAAGTAAGTAAACCAGGATCTGAACCCTGGGTTCAAAGCTGTATGAACACAGGATGGGTTTATCACACGATAAAGGGCACGGGGTTTAAGGCAGTTGTTGCTGAGAGAGAGTAACTCTCTAGCAACATGAAAAGTAAAATTTAGTTTGGAACTCAGTCCCTCACACTGAGATCTGCTAGGTAACAAAGTCATCTCTCAAGGGAAGTGACTGGAGCCTTGCTGTTTTGAGACATTAAACGCTTGACCAGATAGAGCCTCAGAAAGTAAGTTGGAGGGAACAATTCTACACTTATAAAGAGAAGAGGATTTCCTAATAGATCTCTTCTAACTCTTCTCTCCATGATTTAGTGATAAACCTATTCCTGACCTTACCAAGAGCACAGGGGAAGGCAGTAGCTCCACTGTTATCTATAAGGACTAATTAGATTCTTAATATTTTCTTTTTCATACTTTTTTAACTGCATAAATTTGTGAGAAGAAATAGATTAAAATTAAAAATCTTTTGGATAATATTTAGTGAAGCACTTATTTCTTTTGCATGACACTCTATATCCTGCAAGAGGATGCCTTAATCATTTTTATCTGGCTGGAAGCTTTGACCATGTACTGTTTTAACAAGCAGACATTCTGCAGGTGAATATGTATGTTTAAAATTGTCAGGGAGGTTTATGGGAAACTAAGAGAGAAGTGCATGTTCCATTTTGAAACTTAATAATTGATAAGAAAGATAAGTTTTCTTAAGTACAGGAACTCAGAGCTCTGAGTGGTAATATAAAATTTACATGTATCTGTCTCATTTTCCAGCCAAAACTGGTCCTGTATTTAACTTACCAAGTTTTCCTTAGGGAATAAAAATGATCACATCAAATTTCTTTTCCACCACCAGTTTCTGGTAACAGTTACATCATGTGTTTCTTCTGGGCACTAAAGGACAACATGTAGAGGAGAAATTCAGGGTCCTGCAATTATGATTGATTGTATGGTGAGTCATTTATGGTTTTGAAGGCGGCTCATTTGAATATATTTACTGAAAGCAAATGACATTGTGAATTTTAATGCAGTGTAGAGGAGCCCAGAGCTTTGGATGAACGCCTGTCATTGTTAAAAATTCAATGAGAGAAAGGAAATAAATGAGTAGCCAAGACCAATATGACCTTTACAAGTATTCAAAAGGAAAAGGATGCAAAAAGTCTGGCTGCAAAAATGCCCTTGCAACTGGCATATAGCAAATGCTTATGTCTGCCAACTAATAAATTAAGTAGAGCTCCACATCAGTGGTTTTTTGCACCAGGTTACTTATATTGATGTCAGATTTGGACATTAGAATAAATCCTGGGGGATTTCTTGAGGTCCCCCAGCTGCCAGCCTCTGCAGACAGAGGATCCAAGCAGCACTGCTGGGACACGTGGTGGCTTTAGGGCAGGGGATATTGTGGTGATTTGAGCCTGGTTCATGGCAGCCAGGAGCAAGGAATGGGTAGCAGGATGGCTGCCTACACCTCACTGTACCCATATGGTCAGCAACCCTCAAAGATTCTGCAAAATAGTCGCAGTAGGAGAATGGCTTTTCCCATGGGCAGATAGTGGCAGGACAAGGGGGAATGGCTTCACACTGAAAAAAGCCTGAGTTAGATGTGATACTGGGGAGGAGTTACCCCTTTTAAGGGTGGGGAGGCCCTGGCATAGGTTGTCCACAGAAGCTGTGGCTGCTCCTGGGTCACTGGAAGTGTCCAAGGCCAGGCTGGAGTCACCTAGGATAGTGGAAGGTGTCCCTGATTGTGGCAGGGGGTTGGATCTGGCTGACTTTTAAGGTCCCTTCCAACTCAAAACTTTTAAGGATGCTGTGATGAAAATACTGGACTCCCCATCTTCAGATCTATGAGAGGGACTTCAAATCATCTAAGAAAAAAGTACCCTCCCTGTGAAAATGGTCTCAACAAGGTTTTCTAGTTTTTTCTTGTTTTTTGATTAACTTTATGTTTCAACACATTTCAGCCAATGAAAAAGAAAGATATATAGGGAAAAGCACAACTCCATTTAGGTTAATCTTATCATGTGATATAATAAGTGTCACTAACATACATGCATGGGAAGCAGGAAGAGATTTTTCGTGTTTCATTTTTCAGGCATTAAACCCCTAGCTGCAACTTTTGGGAATGATATTTCCTAAATTTCTCTTGGGGACAGGATTGGAGGGTAATGGATGGTTGAGCTTCAGTGATGCTGTCATCCTTACGCTGCTCTCCCACCTTTAGAGAAAGCATCACTCAGAAGGGCACCTGCTCCCCCAGATGATCACATCAGAAAACTTGGTCACACTGAGCAACACTAGAATGCTTGACATTTCTGTATTGCATTTTGTGGCTGAGGAATGATCAATACTGGAGTAAGATAAATTACCTCCTTTGTCAGTTCCTTGTACGATCCTGTGTCTTTTATTGTTTATGTGTCTCCAGTTCTAAAACATTACCATGCTCAGCCAGAAAATGACAAGATGTTGGTTTCAACTTTGTAAGTAGATAGCCAGGTAATACTGAGTAGCCCTATATATTAAGGCTCAATAATTTTTTGATGTTGTGTTGTACTTTGATTTGAAGCATTTCACAGCTTTTAAATCATTCTGGGAGTTCTCAGCTTCCTTGAGGACATTATTATACTCTATGGGTTAAAAACACTGTTGCTAATTCAAGAAGGATTTCACAGAGATGAGTTTATTTTCAGCAAGCTGCTTCTTGTGCTTTTCATACTCCCTTCCAGTTCTTTAGCCATTGACATCAACACACATCATTATACAATCACCATCAAAACATTTTCCTTCATGCCTGTGGCCTTAACTGCAGTATATAACACAACACCACTTAGAGGTCCCAAACAAGCCAGCACAGCAGCCAAAAGCGTTTGTGCTTTATCAGCTCAGTGATAATTAATCCTGCTGAAAGGCCAATGTAATTAGCAGACTGCTCAGCCCAGGCCACAGCCCAGCTGTGCTCCAGGACCTCAACTGTTGGCTCTGCATGGTGAGATGTGCCCTAGAGTGGGAGTCAGTTCAGGGTTCTCAGCACAGGTGAGCCCCAGGCAGTCATGCCTTGCATGGTTTGATCTGTTTCCTCCCCAGCTTCTGCTTCATTTTCTGTGAAGGTATTTTACCAGGGTCTTGATCCAACTGTAGGCTTGCATTTAAGTTATCCTCTCAGGACCAGCAGAAAGGAATCCCCTCTTATAGATTTGGGCTGGAAGGGATTTTAAAATTCATTCAGTCCCACCCCCTGCCATGATCCCTTCCACTGTCCCTGGCTGCTCCAAGTCCTGTCCAGCCTGGCCTGGGACACTGCAGGGATCCAGGGGCAGCCACAGCTGCTCTGGGCACCCTGGGCCAGGGCCTGCCCACCCTCCCAGCCAGCAATTCCTTCCCAATATGCCACCTGTCCCTGCCCTGTGGCACTGGCAAGCCATTGCCTGGGTGCTGTCCCTGCATGCCTTGTCCCCAGTCCCTCTGCAGCTCTCCTGGAGCCCCTGCAGGCCCTGCCAGGGGCTCTGAGCTCTCCCTGGAGCCTTCTCTGGTGCAGCTGAGCAGCCCCAGCTGTGCCAGGCTGGCTCCAGAGCAGAGGGGCTCCAGCCCTGGCAGCATCTCCGTGGCCTCCT
>VXBQ01015061.1:353-11194 GCA_013400175.1 Phainopepla nitens | reverse complement strand
TTACTTTAAACAATTTCCCTTAACCTACTCTAGGCATTGCCACTAATTCATCTGGAATGGTAATGATTTGGGTATCTTTACTACCGAGAAAAAGAAGCTGTTTATTCAAAAAATGCCAGAATCTTGTAAAGCAGCATTAAGTGTTACCCCAAAGTGTAGACAGGAGATTTCTTTTTTTTTCTTTTTTCTTTTTTTTTTTCCCCCTCATTCTGTTCATCTGGGGCTATTGAGTTTCTGGCTGGTAGGACCAGTGACTGTGACACAGCAGTGTGACACACACTGATCCTGTTACAGGCTCCTGCCCAAGGAGATACCAGCAGATGTGCATTCATCACAGGATTATACTTAGGAATTGTCTGATCAGCCAACTTTTACACAAAAATTACATTCATCCATTTCGGCAGTACTTCAAAACAGAAGCCCTCCACAGAAGGGAGGCCAGTAGCACAACAGTGCCTCAGCAAAGCTGCTGTGCAGTGAGACCACCGAGGTCTGATCCCTCTCCTGTCAGCTTAGATAAAGTCAAGATTTTGGCAGCTCAAACTGTTTTTCTTTGTCTGGGAAAGAAACTGAGACACTCATAGGATGTGTCAAGGTGCATTTATCTTAATAATGAGTCCTTTTAAAACTCATTAACACTCATTCTTTTCTACTCACTGTCCTAAGGGCAGTCCAACTCCCTTTGATTTCAGAGGGAGAGCAGTTTCCTTGGGCTCCTGCAGCTAATTCAAATGATCCATCCCATCACAGAAACACTGACGAAGGCATGATGGAGAGGTAGTGGACCCTCTCATTTTTTTGAGAGCAAAACTCAAAATTTCTAAAATTTGCCCTCCCAGAGCATTTTGTCTAAGTGGTAGGTGCAAAGATCCTGCTGACCTTTAGGGTTTATTCCTTATTATTAAGTCCTTCAAGGTCAAGTTGGTCTGGATTTGCATATTCCCCACTGACAGACCTTTTTCCCTCTTATCACTGACCTTTTGTGCCAAAAGACATTATTCAGCAATTCTGGCAGTGCTGGAAATTGGCCTGAGGAACTTCACAACTCCTGACAAATCATCACGAGTGTGTGTGACCCCCCAGGTCACCTGTTGACTTTTCTAAAGCAGCTTTGGGTAGTTAGATTTAAAGTTGCGCTGGCTTCCAGGTGCAACTGAATATCAGAGTGTCCTAACTTGTGGAGAAGTATGGAGTTCAGCCTTTTTTGTTTCACAGGGGCATTCAGAAATTGTTTGGGTTGAGTTAAATTGAGTTGTTAAGTTGAATTGAGCTGGGCCAAGCTGAGTGTATTACTTTGTTTTCCCCCTTGCCTGTCACTGAATCCAAAATAATTTGTCTTGGAACACCTAGCCCTGAAATATGGGGCTTTCTGCAGTAGAGGAGTTTGCAGCTTTCAGAGGTAGCTCAGAAAGAGTCATCAAACAAACCATCAGGTTAGAGTCCTGATATCCTGAGTCCACTTTCTTGCTCTGTCTCAGAATATGTCTTAAAGCCAACACATTGAAGCAAGCAAACACCAGAGCAAAGATGGATTTGGTGGACTCTGGGCGAAGGTGGTAAAATATCCTGGTCTTGATTAGGACACCCAAAAGATTCTCCTGTCTTCAGCTTGTTAAAAGATGACCCAAACTCATTTGCACTTTTGGAATAGTCAGGTTTTTGATGGTGTTAACTGCTTTAGGTTCCTAGCAATGATTGTCCTGTGATGCCTGGTTCTCAGCTGGTGCCTCCTCTAGGAGTAGGCTCCCACAGCTCCCTCTAATGCTACAGCTACACAATACCAGGCTCATAACCAGTGAAAAGTAATAAATACAGAGCTTGGGCCTAGAGGGGAGCATTATAATCACATGGTTTGACTCTCTTTGTAATAATAACACTGCAACCTCTATTTGAGTTATAATATTTTCCTCTAAATCTGCTTAGGGATGAAGAAAACACTGTAGCTTCATATAAGGTGTTCCTGCCTTCATGGTTACAAATTTGACTGGTTTTTAATTCCTTACCTAAATTTGTCTAATCTGTTTTTGATCAGGTGACTTACAGAGTGGAAGAAATTGATTATTAACAGGTGACTCCTCCAGTATAGGCATCTCTTCAACTTCTTAGTGGCTGGATATTCTTAAAGCCACCACCATAAAAATAGAAAATAATTCCCAAGTATTATAATTCTCTTTTGCCAGTGCCTTGATTTGCCCTAGATTGTATAAGTTCTTGCACGTTGCAAAGAAAAAACCAAAGTAAAACATAAATAAACATTAAGAAGAAATGCAAATAGCTTAACTCTCAGAAAACTTTCCATTAGCATTTAAACAGTACCTGGAAATGAGGACATTTATTTGCATCACAGATTTCTTTTATCAGTCCTATCCTATAGGCATTGCTAGTTCTAGATTTTTTAAACTAAGACCAATACTGGACAATTTGTATTTTAGAGGAAGCTGATGATCTGATTCCTAGATGTTGGATAAGCGTGCATAAGGCACACGGGATTTTGTAAACAGTGGTAGATGTGTATCATAACTGGACGCTTTCAACTCCCTTACCCCACAACAGTTTATGAAAGCACTGGCAGCCCTTAATAAAAGCCCTGTATCCATACCAAAGTCTCTTAACTCTCCTACCACCACACCCCAGCTGAGGCACAGGAATGGATATGGACACATGCCTTTTCCTAAGCATCATTAAATGGGAACATTCTTGGTTGGTGTTTTATTTTGTTTATTTATTTTGGAGACAAATAGATCAAAGCATTCAGTTCAAGGGAAAAAAAACAAGTCCCTCCTGCAAAGTCAGTGAGCAAGTACTGGAGACTGATACTGATGTTCTCCAAGTGCTGAATTCATTTTGCAGAGTTTGTCACTTTTCTAATTGAAAAAGCTGTCTCTGCAACATTTAGCAACTAAAAATACCAAGTGATGAAGTACAAGGGGTGGGAAAAAAAAAAAAGCCAAGCACTCAGAGCAGACATCTGCCACTCTGATTTGCAGGCCATACAGCAAGGACACTGAGAAATGGAGCACTGAGCTGTCCCCACCAGCACATTCCCAGGGTGATGCTTCCTGGAGTGGGGCACACGCATCCTCAGCAAGGAAAAACAAGGAAAATCTTATAATCAGCAATTGGCTGTAGGTGTGTGGACAAAGATTTGTTTAATACTTAATGCTTATTATTAATTCTGCATCCAAATGACAGGTAGCTATGTGCAAGACTGTAGGTGTTAAATAAAGATAGGTTCAGGCTCAAAAATTTAATTATGCCTATTTGGCTCTTCCCTCCAGCAGCACATCTTGGTTTTTGGTAATATATGTGGGTAAAAATAAAAAATAAAAAATACTGGGAATCAGGTTCTCAACTCACTTTTGCATAACAACAAGAAAATCAGTTTCCAGATCGTCACAAGTTACCCTGAAACTAGCTGAAGTCACAAAGCAAAATTAGTGATTTTTTTTTTCATTACTGGGTTTTGTGTCTTGCATTTTTCAGCATGGTTAATTGTTTTGGGGTTTTTTGATGTTCTCCTTGTGTGTGTGTCTGTAAAATGAATCTGCTGAATTAAGGCTTCAGCACCAGTGTTTCTCTCAATGACTTTTATCAAAGTCTAATTGAATTAGCACATGGATGTGAACATGAGCAAATTTATAGGTGAAGGATCTGTTAGCTTCTCAGGGCTCTTTTTTACACTCATTACTATTATGACAAATTTGGAAATCCATCCAATCCATTCTGATGTAGGATTGCCAAAAATATCTGAAATTTTATATTTCTTGTGAAACAGAATTCTTGCCTTCCGGTGAAATTAGTAGTCAAGAAATAAGCAAATTTTTCATTTCTCCTACCAAGAAAATTCAATGACTTAGCAATGAAAATGGTATTTAAGGAGCATAAAAGTTCAGCTGTTGCCAAAAATATTCCAGCATACAAAAGCAAGAAAATTTGAATTTGCCTCTATCTGATCTGATTGCCCACTGTACTTTGAAAAGTGAATGGAAGTAATTCCTGAATCCATAATTATTTTTATGACACCCTAATTTTAACTGGGTCAGGTGAGGGGTTAGTCTAAACCACTTGAGCTTTGGCTGTAGTGGGTATAAAGAAGGACTGGTGCAGAGGAATACACAAAGCTGCTCTGAGGGCTGGAGCCCCTCTGCTCTGGAGCCAGTCTGGCACAGCTGGGGCTGCTCAGCTGCACCAGAGCAGGCTCCAGGGAGAGCTCAGAGCCCCTGGCAGGGCCTGCAGGGGCTCCAGGAGAGCTGCAGAGGGACTGGGGACAAGGCATGCAGGGACAGCACCCAGGCAATGGCTTGCCAGTGCCACAGGGCAGGGACAGGTGGCATATTGGGAAGGAATTGCTGGCTGGGAGGGTGGGCAGGCCCTGGCCCAGGGTGCCCAGAGCAGCTGTGGCTGCCCCTGGATCTCTGCAGTGCCCAAGGTCAGGCTGGACACTGGGGCTTTGAACAACCTGGGACAGTGGAAGGTGTCCCTGCCCATGGCAGGGGGTGGAATGTCTCATTCCTTTGAGAATGCACTGTAAGATCGCTCCCAACAAAAATCATCCTGTGGTGGCTGTTTGTGACACTCCAGAGAAGCACACAGAGCACATGGGATAGTAGTCCAAAATAAATACAATTAACCAGGTGATCTTTCTCTATCACCTATAAAAGGAGTCAAGCTACTGAGCAAACATCAAAACATCTACATTTTACATGACTAAGCTGAGGCCACAGAAATCCTACCTGTTGGATCCCAAGCTGCTCTTACCACTTTTTGTAAGCTAGCACAGTATTTCGATGGGTGTCAGAGTGAGAACTGTGACTGTGATGTTTCACCAGTATTACCACCAAAGCACAAAACACTGACTGGTAAGATGACCTTGGCGGTGTTTCTGCAAGCAGAACACTTAAATAATACATGGGAGAAGCAAAGGAAACTGAAGTCTAAAAGGAGCTCTGATCTACCTCCTGATATTAATGACCTAGGACTTGCTGATCACAAAATTTTCGGATGTATTTGTGACAGATAGCGAACACAGAGACCTCATAAACAGAAAAAGGTATAGTTCCCTAACTGCAGGTAGCTATGAGTGGAGAGCATTGTGTCTGATGAAAAAGTAATGTAGCTGAAATACACTGATGTCATTTTTCTGCCCAGCAAGGGGAATAGCACTGGGTGCCTTCAGGAAAACCTTAGTTCTGTAGGAATTTAGGAAAATGCATTATACCCATAAGGATCACTGAACTTTCAGTTGCAGCCTAGCCAAAACCACTCAGTTCAAGAACATAGAATATTTTGTTCTCTATCATCTCTGCCCTCATCCTCACCCTTTGCTCCCAAAGACAACTCAGTGTTATCTCACCCACAAAAAACAAACGCCACAAATTTTTCCAAGAATTTTGAGAGGCAGAGAAGTCCATGTAAGGTTATGAATCACAAAGATATAAAAGCCCTAAAACATAAAAGCCCTTTTCACCTCTGTTGACTCTAAGCCCAAACCAACCATCACCTCTTCTCATTATTTTAAATAACAGTAATAAGACCTTTCTCTTCAGATATCTAAATATTGACCAAATTTTTCTCAAAATTGCGAGAATACCCAAAGTTCTCTCTTTACTTTCTATTTTCCTGCCTTTTTGGGGGTCCTGACTCTGCATTTTATGTCCCTCTAACTTGACCCAATGCACCATTCCCATTTGTACACTCCTTGCCCACCAGTTCATGCCATGGGATGTTCCCTTCAACAGAGCAGCTTGGCTCCAATTCTCTCAGGGGCCATAGAAGGTCCTGTTTGGCCTCCAAAGCCCTGGATGACCATGCATCTGACCCAGTGGGAGTCTGCTTTGGGATAGTCTGTACAGAGCAAGACAGCATCTGCCACAGAAACATTTTGCCTTTCCACCACCAGAGTTCAGTGCAGAGGACAAATTCAGTCTAAACACACAATGATTAGCTCTGGATTTACTTTAAGTTCCTTCAAGAGATAATTTCCAACAGTACATGTCAGCCACTGCTCATTACTTTCTGATAAGAAATATGGGGAATGGTTGAGGAAAAGGACACAATAATAACAGAAAATGGAAAGTAGGAAAAAAGCCAGCATGGAAATCTGCAGGCCTGGGACTTTGGCCACAAAAATAACATTTTCCTTTTATCCTCCTTGTCATTACTAATATTTTCTTAACTTATTCCCTCTACCATGCTCACTAAAATTAGGCAATAGCAGAAAATTTGATGCAAACAGAGCAACACATCCCTCAAAAAACAACCTGACTGATGGATTGGCAAGGGTAGGGTCTGCACAGGGCTGGATCCATGGTCCTGTTTGCCTCTCCCAGCATGAGTTCCCAGCTGCAAACAAGCCATTACTTCTCTGCTCCAGGATTTTCTCCAAAGCTGTGCCAGAAGCAGTGCAGCTTGGCTGATCACTCGCTCCTGTGATCTACAGCCAGCACCATCCCTTGCCTGAGGATCCAGGCTGGAAAAGAGAGTAGGAGTTGTCACACCGGATCAGTCTAAGGTCCAATGAGCCAGCCCTTGGCTTTTAGAACTGGGATGGAGTTGTCTGCCCATGAAAGAGGCTTTCCAGTCACAGGTAGCTGCGAGTTGGCTTTTGCCGCACAAAGTATTAATTTAACATCCTGTCTGAGAGAGAAAACATCCCAGATCACCTGGCTAGGGCTGTACCGTGGCTTTGAATTCATGGAGATTTTGTCCACACTGGGAGCACGCCCTTCAATCCAGCTGCAAATATTGCCACCACACATATGAAGCTCAAACCTCTGCAGCTGGCTGGGGAGAGCAGGTAACATTGCACGCAGTGCACATTGCTGTCACTCTTGACTTCACTTGATTCTTCTGATGGCCCTGAGCTATGCATTAGTGAACAGCCCTGTTGTACTTTTTGCTGTGTTTTTCCAACCTCTTGGCAACAATGGCAGCTTGAATTTCATAGGTTAATCCTGGGCTAGGTATAACAAATCCCTTGCATGCATTTGAAATTCTGCTACCTTCGTGTTGCATCACCTCTCCCCTGTTGCCCTGAACAATAAACAGCTAATCCTAAGCTTTGACAAGAAGTTGCAATAAAACCAGAAGACCACAGACTTTCTTAAACCTCATGAAAGTCTCAGGCTCCAGTTTTAGCACATTTTAAGGGAGGGAAAAGTATCTTCTCTCTAGTGTATCTAATCCAGATATGTAATCTCAGGCAGAGATACAATCACAGAATTTGTGGATAGCCATCATAGAATTTGTTGGTATTATTTTTAAGTGTGGACATTAGGTTCCTCCTGAAGTTCCTGATGGTACCCCTGCAATCTGACAGTTCCTGCTGATTCTGGAAATCAATTACATTATCCTCAAAATATGTGATAGAAAACAGCATCAGGAAACCTGCGGATTTGACAGCACTGCCAGCTCTGCACAGAGCCCCAAAAGCTAACAATGGCCATGGCTTTGAAATACTGCTGATTCCTTCATTTCCCATTTCCCCCTGTCCCAGTGGTGTCACTTGGAAATACATTATAGCTGAAAGACTTTGGGATGTTTTAATTACATGTGACTAAAACTTGCTGTTGCTAGAATTAGTGCGCCTATGCCTACGATTTATAGGTCTCTGCTTCGACACTAGTGAGGTCATAAATAACACAAAATGGGCCCTTTAGTATTAGGAAATTCAGAGCTCCTCTCTAAGCCTTGATACACTCAGAAACTGTCGTAGGGCTCGTGCCGAGCTTTGGTGTGAAATACAGTGCAGCAGCACAGGATGGGGGAGAGGAGCAAGATAATAAATAATTCATCTGTAGAGTGTGAACACTGGCCCTTTGGGAAAGGGCATCACAGTTGTTTCACTGGGGTGGGAGGACTTGTTGCACTTGTGGGTTGGTGTGGGCGCTTAATGGGGGATTATTTCTGTAGAGCATGTGCTCCACTCAGACCTATCTCTCAGAGAATCAGGGGACAAAAAAAAGCAAGGAGAAAGAAGTATTTTTCACCTCCTATTTTGAATGTGAGGGTGTGTTTCAGGTGGGGAAGCAGGCATGTGGTGCAGAGTCATGCAAGGTAATGGAGAAGCGTCTCCTGGGCTCTCTGACTTGCACCTCTTTGGCAAAGGAGCTTAGGAAAAAAAAGAGTGAAAGTTTATTCTCCAAATCACTGAAGTCTGGGGAGAATTTCACATGATGAGTGGTCTTCTTTGATGGAGTATCTGCACAATCCCCCAAACACAACTGATCTATAGGGGCAGGGAGGGGGAAAAAACCTTACCTAGCACAGGATAGAGATGCATGAGCTGTGTCCCAGGCATGATTTTATCTCTGTAGACTAGTGGTTTTCTGGGATTGTTGTCAGGAAAATGCTTTCAGATTTCGCCACTACCAGAACTAGAGAAGGGCAAAGTTTTAATACAATATGACTAACACCAGCAAAGCACAGTTTAGAAAAAAAAAAAAAAAGTAAATTCTGCCTTCTTTCTGCTTTTGGACAAGATGGCAAACACTTTATATTCTGACTCTTGCTATTCTCTCATTTGCTTAGTAGTTTCTGTATGTGGAAGCCTTTATGTGGTTCCTAAGAAACTCACTTTAGCAATTTAGTGTCTGGAATTCAAACTTTAAATGGTCACTTTTATCTTGACACACAGCTTTTCCCAAGGCATTGTTTCTCTTCATCAGTGGTCTTGAGCTTCAGAACAAGGTGTGAGAACCTAAGTAATGAATCCAGCATTTTATTTCACTCTTTGTAATATTCTTTGTTATTCTCTAGAATAGTCGGTACATTTGCTGATTACAAAAGAAATGAAAAAAAGGCTTCTATTAAGACAGCAATGAAGTGTTGTTGGAAAAGATACTCATGAATTTTCCACTTGCAAGAGGGAATAATAATTGAGCTAATAAGACTGAACAGGTGACTGGAAAAGAACTGATTTTGCCACAGATTTGTCTCAGAGCAGCCAAAACTTTGAGGCACACAGCTAATTTATACTGGGACATCCAAGAAGATTTAATCTTTTGTACTACTTTTATAGAAAGTATGAATTTTTAAGAAAAATTACAAAGCCAAAGAAAGCTATAACAGAGAGTTTTGTCCCGTTCCCATTCTCTTGGAAAAGCCAACATATTTTGTTCATGTGTATCTTTCTTGTTCCCTTTTTCTCTCTTCATGGTGAAACCTGTGTCAGGACAGCTTCTGGCCAAGCTGCATTGTGAAATAGTAAATAGTAGAGGGAAATAAGAGCGTAAGGAAACAGAAAATAATGTCATGAAAACATGTTCAAATGCCAGTGTTTCTGGGGTCCTATATATTGTTTGGAAGAAAATTACATTTTTTTTTTCTGCAGAAAGCAAGCATCATAACATCAATAATCACTGACAACAACAAAAAGGTTAAAAATTTGCTGCACAGTCCTCAAGTAGATGTTTGAGCCATAGTTGCAATACACATCACACAGCTGCTTTTGCATCAGTTGGTAGCAAGTCCTGACATGCAATGATAATATAATATAAGAGTGTGGTTTGGATCGGAAGGGACTTTACAGTCCCAGTCACCCTGCCATGGGCAGTGACACCTTTCTCTAGACCAGGTTGCTCCAAACTCCATCCAATCCAGCCTTGAATATTTTCAGGGTTAGGGCAGTCACCGCTTTTCTGGGCAACCTGTGCCAGGGCCTCACCACCCTCAGCATAAATAAATTCTTCCTTATACCTAGTCCAAATCTCCCCTCTTTCACTATAAAGCCGCTATCACTTGTCCCATCACAAGTTTGCTTAAAAGTTTGTCCCCATTTTTCCCATTTCCAGGTGATGTCCAGCTTCTTACCCACCAGCACCCTCAAGTCCTTCTCCTCAGGGCTGCTCTCATTCTGCTCATCCCCAGCCTGGAGGGATCTCAGAGGCTGCCCTGGCCCAGGCACAGCACCAGCATTCGGCTTTGTTGAGCACCCTGATGTTTCCATGGGCCCACTCCTCGAGCTTTTGCAGGTCCCTGTGGATGGCACTGCATCCCTCACGTGTGTCATGGAATCACAGAATCTCAGGACAGTTTGGGTTGGAAGTGACCTCAAATCCCAGCCAATTCCACGCCCTGCCCCGGGCAGGGACAACTTCCATCATCCCAGGGTGCTCCAAGTCCCACCCAGCCTGGCCTGGGACACTTCCAGGGCTGGGGGAATCCACAACTTCTCTGGGAAACAACCCCAGGGTTGGGTGTCAATTACACCACTGAATCAGGTCTCATCTGAATGTTTTTCTGACCCTTGAAAATTTCAGACTGTGTCCCACATCTTTTGCCTTTGCCCTAGTCACATTTTCTTTTTGGTCCTCCTGTGTGTAATTCCCTTATTATCAAGATTACAGACTCTGTCAAGAAGGGGCCTTTGGGACTATCCATCTATCTGAATAATTTTGTCATCTACAATCCAGTCCTGCTTGTAGCTTGCACCAGCTGTATTTATTTAAGATTACCTTTTATAAACTCTTTAATAAAAACCCATGGCAGTGTCAAAGAGTATTTTTGCACTTTAAAAATGGTCCCTGGTGGGATTATAATTTATATTTTAAAATTGAAACTCATTGTCTGAGTCATAAATTTTTTTACTATGAAAATCTGTGCAGTTTTTGTGATTGCAGATGTTATTCTTGACTGCACTTTTTGCTCTCTTTTAAGTCTCAAAATACTACATTAAAAAAAAAGAAAAAAGTAGTTATAATAACAGAGAAATGTTCAAAGGTGTCTTAACACCTACAGATAATAGTTTATTGAGTTTGTTAAAATAAAAGAAAGAGGAAGATAAAAAAGAAACCAAAAGTGGTCTTAGATAAACTTGTCAAGGTCACTGGAAACATAGACTT
>VXBQ01015060.1:21048-33753 GCA_013400175.1 Phainopepla nitens | reverse complement strand
TTTTTTTTTTTTTTTTGGTGGGGGGGGAAAGGTTTATGCCTCCTTGGAGACCTCTTCCATAAAACGCATTCTGGCTCTCCGAGCGTCTGACTGCAAATCAGGTTCCAGCCGTTCCCTTCCTGTGCCGACCTGCTGGAGTCGGCTGTTATTCTTGGCAGGGTGCCCTGAAGGAAGAAAAAAAATTCCCCCCCCAAGCTCCCAGCGGCTGGGAAATGCTGATGACATGACACCTTCCAGCATTCTTCAAGGTCAAGAGGGGAGGGAGGGAAATGAAAGGGGAGAGGGTTTTTTTTTTTTTTCTGTTGTTAGCATGGGCTATTGCTTCGCTCAGGCATTTCCCTTTGATGCTCGCTCCTTGTTACACAAGATGTTGCAGGCTCCCTGTGCCCCGGGTAGGAGCTCGCCCCCTTCCCTGCTTCCCAACAGCAGGGATTTGCATCCCGAGGGCATTTTGGGACCAGCACTGCATGGGCTCAGCTTAAACCCAGCTGGTTTTAACCTGCACATCCCGAGGAGCGTCGCATTTGCTCCACCTCACGCTGCCCCACAGAGCTCCATCCTCCAGGAGACCCTCATGCCATCCAGGAGCCTGTGGTTATTCCAAACCAAAATCTGTCTCCCTGGCATCTCCCCCCAGCGCTGGCCCATGGGGTTCCCCACACAGAAAGCCCCAGTGCCCCTCAGCCAGCCCTGGGTGCTGCATCCAGCTGATGCAGCATCTCAGAGGTCCCCTGCCTGCAGGACTCCTGCTCTGACAAATAAAACTTGGCACCCTTCTCCTTGAGATCCAACAAATCTCTGCTAATCCCCCTGCTCCCGGCTGCCAAATCCTCCTCCTCCTCCCCCCAGCCGAGGTGCAGAGCTCTCCGAGGCAAGCTGCATGCAACAAGGAATCGCCATCATCAGGGCACAGAGGATGGGTGGCAGCGCTGATGTCCCTCAGGGTGGTGACAGGGAGGCTGCTGCACTCCTTGGAGAGGTTTTGGTTGATGCCCCGTCTTCAGGGTTGATGTGCTGCTGGAGCACACAGCAGCTGCTCTGTCCCTGGGGATGGATCCTCTGCTCTCCTGCTTTCCCAGACCACGTTGGAAGGAAGATCCAAAATGATCCAAGCACTGTGACAAAGGGAAGCAAAGCAGATGCCAGCAGGGGTGTTCAGGGACAAGAGAACAAGGCAGGGACAGTGTCGCTGTGTGTGCAGGCAGGTTTGGGATGGGGTGACATCCTTGGACCCCTGGGAGCCTAAGGACATTGCTCACATCCTCACAAGCTGCATCACCACACCTGCAGTTCAGGATCTCCCTCAGGGGACTGTGCTCCCCCTGCTCTGTGTTCAGCTGAGTTCTCACTGCCACATCACTCCACGAGACTGCCAAGGATCATCTTTGAGCTAACCCACCTGCACTGGGATCCCATTGCTTTCTTCACACGTTTTTTGGGGGGTCAGGCTGGTGAATGGGCCTATTGGGTGAGCTGGATCAGTTCAGGGCTAACGGGGCTCTCATGTCCTTGTTGGGTTCTCGGCCCTCCCTTGAGCCATTATCCAATTCTGGGATTACCAGGGCCACAACACCTGGGCTTGCCCTGGGGCTGGCTCGGAAAGGAGCTGTGGAGAATCTCCAGGACACCCCAGCATCCCTGCAGGTTCCCCTGGAAGCTGGTGCACGGCCGCATCCTGCCCCAAGGGCTGCAGGAGGAAATCCTGGAAGGCCATCTTACAATGCAGCCCTTCCTGTCCCCGAAGGACCGCCGAGCACGGAAAAGGCACCGCGGGCTCAGGCACCGGCCAGCCCCGGGGGGACGTGGGCTTGCCCCCCGGCACCTTGTCCAGCCCACCTGGGGCCACTTCCCGCCGGGCTCCCGGCCAGCACCGCTGCTTTGTCTTCACAATCCAGGAACACAATGGGAGCAGCGGGGGCATTGCCCAGGACCCCGCTGGGGCAGAGACACGGGCACGGCCGGAGCGGCACGGGGGAGCCACTGCTGCTGGAGATGCTCCTTCACATCCCAGGCACATCCCAGGCACATCCCAGGCACATCCCAGGCACCCGGGGCTGATCGCCGCCCCGCAATCCCACCTGCGCGGCAGAGGGAGGTGTCTCATTAATGTCCCCAAGCCAGCTCTGCGATGGCCCCAGGGTCCCCCAGCCCCGTGTCAGGGTCATGCAGGCCGGGTGGCAGCAGGTCACGTCCCCACGCCGCGGTGACAGGCTCGGCGCGGGGCTCCCGTGTTATTGTTCCCGGTTGTTTTCCAGCGGGGAGGCCGCGGGGCCAGCTGGCTGCCGCCAGCCTGGAACAGCGTGGCCTATTTTAAACCGCTTGCACAAGGAGTCAGCAGCTCCAGCTCGGATTTTTTCCGAACTTTATTTGTCCAAACGCTCCGCAGGGAGGGAGGCGGGGAGAGCAGGAGGTGGGGGAGCAGCTCCCGGCTTGTTCTGCTGCCAGCGGCTCACCTGCAGTGGGCCGGGGTGGGATGGCACAGCGAGGATGCTGCCTGCAGCACCCCGCCATGGAGCGGCCCCCAAACCCCCCAGGATCCACAGAAAAGCTGGAATCGGCAGGGGCAGAGCATCAAAGCCACGATCCTGCCTGCAAAAGGCAGCAGATACCTGTGCCCAGGCCAAGTTGTGGCTCTCGGGAGCGTTCCCAGGGCAGGCAGCTCTGCTGTGCCAGAGGCTTGTGCCAAGCAGCCACCCATATGGAAATACCCACTGGGAGCCAGGATAAAATCCCAGCCAGACCCTGCTGGGAGCAGCAGAAGAAGGGACTGGAAAACTCTGCTGCTCTCATGATGGTCCCACAGCCCCTTGTGAGCCAGGCCGTCCTGCCGAGGATGCTGCGACCTGGGGATGAAACACTGACTGTGCAGTGATTAAATAGTGACAACTTTAAATTAAAGCCCCTTGTCTGTACTTTTCCACATCAGACCACATCCACTATAAACTTTTTGGGAGGCCAACCCTTCCCTGCAGGTCCCAAAGGATCCAGAAACACAGAGCAACAGTCCTCACAGGGAATCTTTTCCCTCATAGAAGACTTGATATTCCACAATGCAACCAGAGTATCCATCACTCAGGAATTTTTTTTTTCCATGCTATTTTCTTTAGATCAAACTGCTGACTATATCTCTTTATGAAACAACTCCTGCCTGGGCTGAGGTGAGCTCAGAAGATCCCTTCCAGCTCCTCTCCAAAATCCAGCAGCTCTCACAAGGGTCAGCAGCCAAAATGATGTAAAACATGATTTCCTAACCCTGCCGGTGGGAAATCACTGGAGAGGGGATGACTACAGTTTAAAAAATTTAATTGTGTTCAAAGATTTCTTGGTTTGTTTTTTTTTAACTGCTTCCCCAAAGAAGTAGGAGTTGCTGTGGCCAGTAGAAATAAATTTCCTTTTCCAGGGTCAGCAGAGCCTTTACAGACTGGGGAGGGACTGAGCTTCTGCTTGGGGGGGAACCTGGCCCGTGCTGGGGGTCCTGGAGCACGTGTTTTTTAACTGCTAAACCACCCAGCTCACAAAACCTTCTTCTTGGGCTTTAAACTCTTGGCTGGAGGCCCTTCCGAGCTTTTGAGTTTGAAGAACAGCCCAACTCTTGGAAGAAAAGGCAGGGGGGAAAAGTTATCAGCTGTTGAGTGCTAGCTGGATGGGATAGAGCCGCCGAGCCGGGGGGATGGCCGGGGAGCTCCACGGATGTCACGTTGGCCCGAGGCAAGATGTTTATGGCCCTGGCTGGAAGCCCTTCTGAGGAACCCATCGCAGTGATTTACTGCGCTTCCGATGGACACGGAGCCGCTCCTCTCGCCCTGACCGGGCTGCAGAGAAAACATCTGCAATCCCTCAAAGTCAGCGAGGGGGCTGAGGGCGTCAATGAGCGCGTGTGTGCCCGAGGGCAGGGTGACACCAGGGCCAGCACGTCCACCGGGGCACAAGAGCAGCCAGTCCCACCCGAGGACAGCCAGATCCTGCCCGCTGCCCTTCCCGGGCTTCTCCCTTCAGGGCTGGAGCCCAGAGGTGCTAAAACATGGATTAAATCAACTTCAAGGCTTGCAGAGCTGCTTGGGGAGGATGGAGCCGAGCTCTGTGTAATTCTGGATTTACCCTGAAGAGCCCGGAGGGCGGTGGGAGCGTAACCAGCAGGCCCTGGCTCCAGCAAGGCACATCCAACACTCACAGCAGCCTCCCAGGTGCTGGAAGCTGCACCCACACCCTCCTGGTGCTGCCAGCAGAGGGGTCTGGCCCATGGGCAGCCCCCCAGGGACCAGCATGGCTTGGTGGCATGGCTTTGCCATCCATCACGGTCCCCACAGACTGAGATGTGGGAAGCAAACGCAGCCACCATGGCTGATTTCCCCTGGATTTGGGGAAGAGTGGGTGGGAAGGATTTAAGTCCGGACAGCAGAAGTCGTTTCCCTTTTCCCAGCCTAGAAAAGGGACCACAGTCCTCCTACACAGTGCTGCACCCACTGAGTCACTGTTTGAAAAGAGAAGAAGGGGTGATGCTGCCCTTCCTGGGACCCCAAATCCACATTCACACCCCTCCCCGCTGAGCAGGGCAGCCAGAAGAGCCACATCCCGTGGCTGCCAACCCTTGCTGTGGGTCAGGGATGATTGCAGCGAAGCAGGGCTCTTCCCCAGGGGCTACAAAGCTTTTTTTCTTCTGTTAGGAGCCTAATTTTATAGGAAGAAAAGAGCTGCAGTGCAAGTGAGTGATTGGCAGCTGCCTCCTGGGGATGTTGGGCTGGGGGCTGCCCAGGAGGAGTTGAAGGGCTCTGTGCCTCTCTGCTAGACACCCTCCCTCATCTCCCTCCCTTCCCAGCTGCTTCCCAGCATAGGATGGATTTTCAAACACTAACAGCCTCCAAGTGATGCAGGCCAGCAAGAGAATAGGCATCCCTGACCTGCATAATCCCCATCCCACAGCCCCCAGGGGGAGTCCCAGCCCTGGAGCCCCCAGGTGGGGTGCAGGCAGGTGGGTTTGCCCCCCTTGACAAAGCTCACGTGCTTCCAGTCACACAGAGCCCATCAAGTGAGTGACTGTGAGAGGGATGAAGGCTCCCAGAGGCCCTCAGCAGCCTCCAGCACAGCGTTTGAGCAGTAAATGGCTTTATTCTCTTCCCAGCACTCCCCCATTAAACACTCCACGTTTCTGCCGCTGCTTTAAGCCAGTGATAAGTCAGATTGAGGAGGGTGAAGAGGGGGATGTAAAAAAAGCACCCCCAGGCATGAAATGCCAGCGAGCCCCTGCTCTCCCCCCTCCCAGGATTTATGAATGAAAACATGTTTCGCCTTGGCACCGCAAGTTTCCTCGATGCACGCGGGCAAGGAGGGGGGAAATCCTGGAATTATGAGGCTCCAGCACCAATTAGGGCTGTTTACATTGACGTAAAGTCTGGGTGAAATCCCCACCCCTGCTCCCAGCATATTTATGAAATTACTCCTGCTGACACTGACAAATGCTGGAGGGAAAGTCCCAGAGAACATGGATCCAGCCCTGCACTCCATGGGGTTTTTTGAACCAGCACTGAGATAGTTCCTATAAATATCAGCCCAGGCCCCCTCACCCCAACCAGGGCAAAAGGGTTCAGCTTAAGGAACCCCCCAGCACTCCCCTAGGGCCAGGATTCCTACAGAGGTAGGGGAAGGCAGCAACACAACAGAGAGAGGCTGGGATGCATAGGAAAACTCTCCACATTTTAGAATTTCCTAGATAAATGTGATCCAGGCTGCCCCTCCCCAATCCAGGCACCTCAGGCCGCTGCTCACCAGCTGGGATCTGGCAAAAAGGGAATTCTCTGCCCCAAATCTCCCTGATCGCTTCTGCACCGGAGCAGGACATCCCAGGCTCCATCCATGGAAAAGAAATAGCAGCTTTCTGGCTGAAAAATCCCCAGGAAAACCTTTCCCCCCACCAAGTCCATAAAGGGAAACCATCTGAACCTGCTCCCCACCACCCACGCGGCAGCACAGACGCAGCGCTGGGCGCCAGCACGGGCGTGTTGGAGGCAAACCTTCAAATTAGGGAGCCTGGCCAAGCCAAGGCATTCCCACTAACGGCTCCTGGCACGGGAATTTGCCAGGGGCTGAGCAGGATTCGTGCTCAGAGGGAGATGCCGTGGCTGGTGCGTGGCAGGGGACACGGGCTGGGAGGTGGAGGGCGCAGAGAGCTGCCAGAGGCTGCCGCAGCCTCTGCAGAGGTCAGCGAGGTTGGGAAGGCTGGAAACAGCTCCAGAGGGAGGGAATAAAGGCTTGATCCAGCTGGAGAATACCAGAGAGGGTTGTGGGGCTGGTGCTGAACACGTTCAGGGGTTTTGGGGAAGGGCCTGGGGCCAGCCAGCAGGAGCTGAGCTTCGGCAGCGTGGAAGATGGAGAGAGTGATTCCTGAACGCTGCCAGGCTCAAAGAGAGCCCAAATCCCTCAGGAAGGAGATCCAAGCGTGGCAGCAGATGGATCAGTGCAAACCACTCTTCTTGCTGCACCCCAGCCTGGGGAGGCACCACCAGAGAGGAAGAGAAGGAGATGGAGGAGGAGGAGGAGGAGGAGGAGGGGCTGGAGCTGCCCAATGCTGCCTCCCTGCAGGGAAGCTGAGTGCAGAAATGCAGGAGCAGAAGGATAAGGCCTTGGGCAATGGGATGGAGAGGGCCTGGGAGTGCTGCAGAGGAAGCATTAAGCAGGGAGAATCAGCCCATGGAAAGAAAATTCCCTTTTTTCCCCCCAGAACAGAGCTCAGTGCTAACCTGAGGAATTCCTCACAGCTGCGCAGCAGCAAAGCTGGAAGCTCAGCATGATTAAAGCCATGGATTAATTCCCTTCCCAACAAATAAATATCTCCTAGGCTGTTATATGGACAGCAAAACCATCTGTGGGGACACTGATGGTGATAAAAACCATGGGCACAAGAGGAAATCTTAGGATGTAGTGTCCTAATCCAGTCAGATCTGAAGGCAGATTTTCCCTGCTGCCATCCTGACACCCAGCCACTGGAAAAAACAGAGGTTTTGCTCAATTTGATAAGGAGAGAGGAGCCTCTGAGCTGGTTTTTGCAGCCTTTGGGCACAGTGTGATGGAAAAACAGCACAAGGAGCATCGCCTCACTCTATACCACAGGGTTTTTATTTGTTAATGGCTTCTAGGTTAAAAATTATTTCATGTAGGCTGCAAAACAACACATTTCCCATCTGCCAAAGCTGCTCTCTAGCTAAAGCAGCTCCACACTCCTGAGGTCCCCACCACACCGAAGCCAAGAGCCCACACGGGGTGGGAACCACGGCAGCAGCCCCCCTTGCAGTGCCCTGATGACTTGCCAGAAAGCAGAACTTCCAGCAGTTCAACTAAAAATGGCAAAGCCTCTTTCATCCCCCCGGCGTTATTTTTACCCGGTGTCCCAGCGCAGGGACAGCGCTGCCATTTCAAAGCTTAGGCTTGAGCTTAACAAGCTGGGAAAAGCTCAGCGGTGTCTGCTGAGTCTCGGGGTGAAAGCAGAGCAGTGAGAGGAGCTGCTTTAGTTTTATGATGAAATAACTCCCCGTGCTGAGCCACAGGCACCCTCCTGGGTGGACCTGCTGCGTTCGGAGCAGCTGGAGCTTTTGCTGCGGGGAAGCTCTCGGGTGGGACTTACCTTGGGTAAAACAAAGCAGCTTTTTCAGCAGCAAAGCAGCTTCTAGCAGGGAAAACAACCCTCCCCATCACCACTTCCCTGGCTTATCCACGGAGATTCCCTCTGGTGTCTGCTCCGATTTGGGATGATGCAGGAGGAAGGAGCTCCATCCTCATCCCACTCACCAGGGCTAACCCTCCACAGCAGTGAGAGGAAGGAGCACTTGGGAAGAGTGGGAGCCAGAGGAATTTCGGGAGGTGGGATTTTCAGGCTGACAACATCTGCCTGAGATGGCTTTGAGCCGGGGTGCTGGGTATTCCCACAACAATAAAGCCATGGCGGGGGGGAAAAAATCCCTTTTGTTTCCCAGGCCAGCGGCTGGAGCAGTTCCTGTTCCAGGGATGGCATTAACAGGTTTGCTGTAGCACTAATTAGGCAGCAGTGGGGATGGGGGAGGGCTCAGCCCTGGTTTTACTTCTTTTTCTCTCTAAATAACTTGAAGTAAATAAGGAAGGTGCAGCAAGGAGCAGGGAAGTTGGAGCACTCTTGCTCCATTAGCTCCTGGTAATGATATTATTTGTATCAAAGCCTAGAATAAAAGCAGCCAGGCAGACGTCAGCTGGAATCTGGATGGGAGATGGGATGGGGAATCTGGAATCTGGAATCTGGAGTCTGGATGGGAGACGGGATGGGGCTCCTCTCTGGCATAGGGATGCTGGAAGCTGTGTCTGTGCAAATGGGGAAGAGAGGGGGGGAAACACACACTCATCTCCTCAGATTTCCCTGTAAACACTGGAAAATGGGATTTTTTCATCCTAGAGGGGAATCATCCCAGGCTTTTCCATCCCAACAGCAGGGTTGTGCCATCCCAAGAGCTGCTGCCCATTGCCACACAAACAAAACATGGATAATTTGGCTGCCTATCCCAGATTTTTCTCCCAGTCCCATTGGGAAGGGATGCCTGGCAGCCTGGGGGTGCAGCAACAAATAAACTCCATTGCTTTAACACTGTTCCCATTAAGCGACCACAGGCACAAGATTTGCAGTTACAAACACCATGCAAAAAATCAAGGAAGCCTCTTGTCCCATCTCCCAGATGAAGGGAAGGAAAATGAACCATGGAAAGGAGAAACCAGGGAGTTGAAATAAGTGTCAGCAACTCAGCCTGGCTCTGTTGAGGCTGGCTCTGGGATGGCCTGAGTGGTTTTGTACTGTTTGGGGAAGGGCTGGGAAGGCTCTGGGTGAAAACAAACCCTCAAAATCCCCCCCGTCTCCATCCAGGCAGCCCCAGCCCTGGTTTTCATGCCTGGCTGGAGTTTGCAATAGCAAAGAGCCAATAACTGGGTCAGAGCATCCATCCATCCATCCGTGCAGGCAGAGCTGGCGAGGCTGGGGCAGGAGGCTCAGACCTGCCCCAGCTCCAGCCCAGGGGCCTGGGTGTGTTCCTCCATCCCAGCTCCCTTGGGAGCCGCTCACAGACACACGAGCGGCGTCTGCGGCCGAGCCGCGCCCGGCGCGCTGCCAGAGCCACACAGGGACACCTTGTTCTGCCAGGGGCTGCGAGGCCAACCCACAGCCAGGCCCTGCACTTTGCAGGGTTCCAGCAGCTCCTTCTCCCCCTGACCCACAGCTGGAGATCCGGGGAGATCTGTAGATTCTCCAGCAGGGAGCCAGGACACGCACGGCTCCCAGCGAGCGTCCTCAGGGCAGCGCTGCTCCGGCACACCACCGTGCTGGGGGCTTCTGTCCTCTCCTGGTCCCCAAAGCAAAAGCTGCAGCCTGCTTTCCCAGCATGGAGCAGATGGCACAGCACGGGAAGGTGGCACAGGCATCACCAGCTCCATCTCAAATCCCCCCGACTGAGGCATTTCACCCCCGGAGATGGGATGAGTTTTGCCCCATCCCTGCAAGTGTAGCAGTGAGGGGATGGAGCGCTCCCACTCGTTTTTGGGGGTGTTTCTTCACCTAGAAATTCCCTCCTCCTCTCTTCCAAGGGTCGAGATGGATCTGTGAATGGGCTATTGTGAGTGGAGGGGAGAGAGGGAAGGGAGCAGATGGGGACCTGCTCGTCCCGGTCATGGGCTGGTGGCCCGAGCCCTGAGCGATGCAGCCAGGTGCTAAAGGCCAGCCTTGCTTGAAGGTTACCCAGATCTGAGAAACTCGAGCTGCAAAAGACCTTGCAAAAGGGCAGACCCAGTCTTATGGCCCGTCTGGAAGAGCAGACCTCCCCTCTGGCTTGCACCCCTTCTTTGCCACCCACATTGCCAGTGGGGGTGCACCCAGGGGTGCCGGCTGGGGGGCAGCCCCTGCTTGCTCGGCTTTCCAGGGCAGGAGCAGCCTCCTCCTTGGGCAGCCGTTCAATTTCAGCTGTGCTTCTCAGAAAGGCCGAGCCAAGCCCTGAGCCCAAACACGGAGGAGGTGCTTTGGCCCCCAGCCCTGCCCTGGGAGCACCTCTGAGCCTGCCCTCACGCAGGCAGGGTGGCAGCAGGTCCAATTCGGCTCCAACAGCAGCCAGGGAGGTTGGGAGCAAGGGCAGACTTGCACCCCACAGTCCCAATCCTGGCAGAGCTGCGTGGGCACCCTCGGGCATCACCACCTCCACCCCTCCTGCCTCTGCTGCTCCCCTGCTCTCACAGGGCGGATTTGGGGGACACCCCGAGGGGGGACAGAGCAGAACCCCCACCCGCCACACACACACATTCCAGTGGCTTTACCCTTCGGAGTCGCGGCGGCTGGAGAATTCCAGCTATTTCAGCATCTTTATCTTTTTTGGCTACCATTTCTCTTTCGGCCACGTTATAAATTAAAAGCTGCTTTGCTTTTAACCTCCTCCAAGCTGCACCTTTTAACCTCCCTCCCCCGGCTGCTGGCAGGGAGGGGGCTGCTCCTTGCCGGGGCCGATGCTCTCTCCTTGGAGGTCTGCCGCAAGCCGGCGAGCCCGATTTTCCCCCCTCGCTTGGCTCGGCACCGGGTGCCAACAAAGGCTCCTTGCAAAAGGAGCTTGTCATCGCTGATGGATGACGTGGTTGTGCGGCGGCTGGAGCCAGGGAGCCGGGCTGTGTCTGCACGGGGGCTCAGCCAGCCACCTGGATGGCACTGACAGGCTGCTCGCCAGCAGCGCGGCGGCTGCCGGGGCCGCCCGGGCAGGGGGACAGCCCGGGGGGGTGGCACTGGGACAACCTGGGCCACCCCCGCTGGGAGCAGAGAGACAGACACAGCACCTGGGACGGGGGTGGCTCGCAGCCGTTCCAAAGTCATCCCAAAAACCATCCCAAAGCCATTCCTGCTGTGCCGGTGACCGGCGGGTTCCGAGGGGCCGGCCGGGAGCTGGGGGATGACAGACAGGCAGCGCTGAGAAATAATTCCCTCCATCCTATGTGGCTTCCTACATAAGGTATCAGTGCTGCTCTTGATTAGAGTAAAGCTTCCCATATTACAGCCTTTTGGCTCCGGGGAGGAACGAGTTGGCCAATTGCAATTATTAAGACATTTAAAGTGCATTTAACCCAGGAGCCCTTATTTTCCCCTTTCAATGTAACCACTAATTCCTCCTAAATGGTCTGCTCCGCACTCCCAACCAGACAAAGGCTTTAATGTTCGCCTGGAAAGGCTCATGGCACAGGCACCGGGCACGGCAGAGGAGAGAGGAATGAAAGGCTGGTGCAGCCTCCAGGGGGGAATCAAAGCTGGAGACTGGAACTGAGCACAGCTTGAAGCCCTTGCGGGGTGCAGGGTGCAGGCTGACCGGGCTGGAGGCACGGGATAAAGCTCAGCAGGGCAAGGAGAGGCACAGGGAAAGGTTGGGATTGTGTGGAGCCTGGCCAAAGTTTTCCCGGGGTCACCTCAGGGAAACAAAGCAGCCCGAGGAGACATAACTCACTGTCCCCAACAGCTGGTGACCCCAGACACCATGAGGACACTCACCCTCCCACCTTGCCCACATCTTGTTTGGATGAAAAACTGACTGCCGGAGCTGAGGGAGCTCATCCTGCTGCCCTGGTGGTCCTGGTCCGCAGCCAGCAATCCCCTGGGACAGCAGCCCCTGCCACTGCAGCTCGGGGACAGCCCCCGGCCACCCCCCAGTGATGCAAACCAGGGCTTGCCTGGAGCTCTGTGCTTTAATCCAGGGCCAGGGGTTATTTGCCTTGTTGCTCGCTGCTGTTGGATCTCCCTCAGGCAAAGCCTGGAAGCGCTGGATTTGTACCAGGATGAACCTGGGGCTGCAGCCTGCAGCAACATCTGTGTGTCCTCACCAGCCAAGCAGCCTGCTACCCTCGCCATGCCCCCCCCCCAAAAAAACCAGGCTCCCCATCCCAAAATATTACGTGGAAGGAGGCTGTGCAACTGGCATCCCTACCTCCTCCTCGCTGCCGAAAATTCGCGGTTGGATTGATCACCTCTGAAGAACTCCAAGCCCCGGTGGAACACCCAACCCTTCACATAGCCCCCTATTTTTCACACTCAATTCCTCCCGGAGCGAGGGACTCTTGCAGGAAGGTTTTCCCCCCCAGCCCTGGCTCAGCCGTGGGTTCCCATTCCCAGCTGAAGTTATCGGCACACTCGGACCCGATGGGGAAAACAGATGCAGCAGCAGATGCGAAAGTCATCGGCTCCTTTGGGGCGGGAGAGAGACGGGCCAAAAAAAGCAGAGCAGGATGGGCAAAGGGAAAACAGATTTTTTTCTTGGCGCTGGGGTAACCAGGAGGCGGCACGGCAAGAGCCGGTGCGAGCCCGGCTGTGCCGGATCCAGACCTTTTCCCTGGGGTTTATTTCCCAAACAACAACAACAAATTGGTTGCAGATTCCAAGGCGGGTGGGGAAATAAAAGGAAATCAAACCAAAATCCTTTGACTGCAGAGAATAAAGGGGATCAGAGGCCAAACACACAGTCAGCACCCAGCTCCTCCACTCACATGATGGAGGCTGCTTTGCATGCAGGCTGTAATTAAACAGCTGTGTTTTCTTTAAAGTATGATTTCGAGTTTGTTCAAACACCATTTTTGCAGAGTACCACGGGATTTCGAATGAATAGACTTTTAAAAACATATTTGGCGGGGTGGCCTTGGATTTGGGACCGGGGAAGGAGGCAGGAGAATATCTGGGGCGGGGGG
>VXBQ01015060.1:0-21004 GCA_013400175.1 Phainopepla nitens | reverse complement strand
CGGGCGCTCAGCAGCTGCCAGCAAGCACAGGGTTAAGACTCCAACCAGCCCCTCTATTAAGAGCTGAGCGCATTTAATGGTTTAATATTAACCCAAGCGTGACGGCAGGATTTCAGCCCTACTGTCTCGCCTTGGAGCTCAGCCCCACCGAAGGCTCCGGCTCCCTGGCGAGTGGGCGCTGGAAAACCTGATCCCAGGGTGATCCCCGCTGCAGATCCCTGAGCTGGGATGCCAGCAGCGCCTTGGCACAGCCGGAGGCACACGCAGAGCCACGGGAGCAGAGCTCGGCTTGCGGCAGGTAGCGCTGCCCGGCTGGGCAGATCGTCAATATCTCATTTGAGGTTTAGCCTTCCGAGCATTTCCCATTCATTTCAGCAAATGGATCGACTCCCACGTCTGCGGGAAGATCGAAGGGCCCCCTGCCCACCCCTCGGGGCTGGCGGGGCTGAGGCTGCCCGGCCCCTCCCGGCAGCTCGGGGCGTTAATGGGAGGTCGATGCGGCGCTAACGACCGCTCTGGGTGTGACCTTGGCGCAGGTCGGGGCAGAGAGCTGTTCCAGAAGGAAAATTGCGGCTTCAGCCCGCTGGCTAGTTCAGGAGGCTAATTGCAGAGGGGCTGGCCGCTGAGGATTGGGGTGACGGTTCACATCTTGTCTGGGTTGCCGGTCCCTCAGCGCTCATCCTGCTGCAGCCTCCAAACTACCGCTGAGCCCATCTCCCACGTCCCAGCCCTCCTCCAGCACCCCTGCAAGGGTTATCCCTCCAGATGCACATCCCAGCACGTTTCCCATAAGTCATTCCCTCCCAAAGCATCGGGGTTACTTCAAGGCAGCATCCAACCACTTTTCATCAGTGTTAAGAGTGGTTATTACCTGAAATGGTCTCCACGGGGAGGATTCACAGGCTAGGAAACACAGCAGCTCTGCTGCTGGTAAACCCATCACCCTTGCAGGCAGTTCCAGGCCTCGCTCAGGCCCAAAATTTGGGCCCAGAGCAGCTCTCCCTGGTTTATAGCCCACATTGGAGCTCACTAATGGGATGACGATTCCCACTTTGAAGCTCATTGATGGGGTGACAAGTCCCACCTCGGAGCCATCACTGAGACGATTATTCCCACTTTGGAGTGATTATTCCTTCCCAGGGATGGGCTCTGAGGTGGGAACTGCCGCTCCATCGGTGGGGGCACCTGGAGCGGTGACCTCACTTTGCACAGCAGGTGCTGAGAACAGGAAAATGACCCCAGGAAAGGACCAGGGGGCCACCCGGGGCTCCCGCGTCCCCCGCAGCCGGGATGCACCAGCAGAGCCTCCCAGGTGCAGGGAGGATGATTTTTTGGGGACAAGGCAGTTGCAAAGGTCACTGTTGCCCTCTGCTGGTCCGGGGACAGGGAGAGAGGGGACAGCCCGGCTCCCACCCCGGGGGCTTCACACCCAGGCTGGCCGGGACACCGCTGTCCCTTGCTGCCACATATGTGCTGAGTGTGCCCGTGCTCAGCCCGGCTGCCACTGCCTCGGCAAGCCCGTGTGTGGCTGTTCCATCCCTCTGGCTGGCAAAGAGCCTTTCTGGTCCCAGGTCTCCCCGTTATCTCTCACTTCAGGCTTTTCCTTACAGACACTGCTGCTAGCTGAGCCTGCAGAGACGCTCAGCCGAGCTGGGCAATGCCTTGCACGCAGAAAATAAATCAAATCTCCAGGAAAATAAATCAAATCTCCATCCTCAGGGGATTGCAACCTACCCTGGAGTCACGCTGCCTCCCACCCACATCTCCATCCCCAGGCAGAAACTGCCCATCCCAACAGGTAACTCCCTCCTCCTCCCTCCTCCCTCCCTCCCTCCCTCCAAAGCTCCATAATTTTCCCTCTCATAAGCAAATCCATGGGAGGTACTGGGAGGCTGGCATCCGGAAGGCAAAGTCTGCAGATTGCTAAATCCAAAGCTGTCGTTGCAGTCCCAGCACTGGCAGAGGGCCTGGCCAAAGCTGCCCTGCCTGCGGGTCCCCAGGCCTGGCACCAGAGCTGCTGAGCCAGAGCCTGCCTGGCAATTCCTGCCCACGCCACGGCCTTGAAAGCTCCAAGGCACACGGGGAGGAGGGATACTCTGTGAGCAGTGGGATGGGAAGATGCCTCAAGAGCCCCAGGAAAGGGGAATCCCTCGGGATCCTGGTTATGCAGCAGCAGTGCTGGCACAAATTGGGGATGGGAGATGTCTCAGGAGTCTGGGGAAGGAGAATCCCTCAGGATCCTGGTTATGCAGCAGCACCAGGCTGTGGGAATTGGAGATGTCTTAGGACTCTGGGGAAGGAGAATCCCTCAGGATCCTGGTTATGCAGCAGCACCAGCTGCAGGTGCTGGGTGTGGGCACAGCAGTGGGTCTGTCAGGCAAGCCGAGGGTGTTGTCTTTGCAGGGCCCCTCCTGCCACCAGGAGCACGGACCTCCCCCAGGTTCCTCTGTGTCCTGCTCCCGGGTCCTATATCGTGCTCACAGACCGCTGTTAATAAGCATTAAGAAATCATCCAGCTCGCTGGGGGAGGGAAAAATCTGTAGGGTTAAGATAAAGACATGATGACAGAGCAAGACAGGGAGTTATCTCGGGCATGGGGGAAGGAAACAGGAGCAGGGAGGGAGAGAGGGAGGGAGAGAGGTGGGGATGATTTCCCCTGCAGAGCCTGCCAGGCTGAAGGTCACCAAAGGGCTGTAGCAAATCAGTTTTTAATTGAAAACGAGCCCAGCAGTGACACCTGGGCACAGCTACCAGCAGCTTTGCTTTCCAAATACACAAGGGTTTATTCTTCCACCAGCACAGCTCCCTGAGGAAAGGCCATGTGCAGGGAATCACAGCCCCTCCTGCATCCCTTCCAAGGGAAGAAAGCAGGGAGAGAAGCATCCTGCTGTCCTGCTACCTCCCAGCGAGAGCAGGAGGCGGAGGAGAAGGACCCTGTTTGGATCCAGCGTCTAGAGACACATGGAGAAACCACAATTTCCTCGAAACTTTGCATCTGCTGGAGCTCGGCGGCTGCTCTGACAAGCAGGGGTTGTGCTCTATTGGATCCATACGTTATTCTGTGCAGTCAGAGCCAAGATCCCACCGTGGGATCTGTGGGGCCTTGTCAGGAAAAAGCTCCAGAGCCCGAGAGGTTCCCAGGCAGCTACAACCAGGCTGCATCCTCCATCCTGCCCCAGGTGTTCCTGCCAGCAGAGACATCTCTTTTGTTCCCACCACTCTCCCACCTCCCAGGTAGCTCTGGTGGGGACCTGCTGGCTCTGGCTCTGTTTCCAAGAGTCCATGGATCCAAGCTGTGCATCCCAATCCACCCAGCATCCTCCAAAACATCCCTTGTCTCTGGAGAAAAGCATCCCCAGGCATGGCCTCAGCCCCCAGAGCTTTTTATCACTCTTCACTTTCATGTCAGCTCTTCCCACCTTTTCCTTACTGGTCCCAGTTCCCTTCTCTCACTGGTCCCCAGCTCATCTGTGTGAAAGGATGTGACCCCACACGGCTCAGGAGCACCAGAGCGGCTTGGAAATGCTTTGGTTTTGGTAGAGGAGTGGGGAGCAGAAGTTCACCGGAATAGAGAAACTCAAGGTCCTGCCAGTCATCAACCCAGCACTGGGAAGGGCAGGAACCACGGAGAGGCTGGAGGAGCGAGCACAGCTCCTGCCAAGGCTGGAAGACCGAGCACAGCTCCTGCCAGCCTTGTCCAGGTGTGTTCTGCTGGATTCTTGACCTCAGGGTCAAGAATGATGGATGGACACCACTCCTGGGAAGGCGCCTTGGTTTGAAGCACCGGTGTCTGCCAAGGAAGGCAAGAACCTCCCTTGGAACGGAAAAAAAATACAACTCCTCTTCCCTCTGAATTATTATAACTTTGAAATTAAGAGGTTTTCAGGTCAAGGTAAAGTGAAGAGGAGTAAAAGTGCTTTACTCCTGTGGCTAACGAGGCAAACAAACGCCGAGCAGAGCGCGGAACTCAACCGCGGCCCGCCCACCTTCCCTGGCGGTGCAGTTCCGCTCACCGCCACCGGGGGCGCTGCTGGCTCACGGCCGGGCGCCCGGTCCTCCATGCCTGCAGGGGGAGCTGTGGCGCGGGCTCGGCCACGTTCCTCCCTCACACGGTGATGGCGGGCGGGACGGACGGGGAGGGGGCTGCAGCGGAGCAGACCCCAGAGTAGCAAAGGAGATGTATCAGAAACCCTGCAGGAACTGTGGGGTGTCCTGGCAGGCAGTATAGCAAAAAACCCAGCGCAGTGGCAGAGGAACAGCGGGGCTGGGCAGCGGCAGCCGGGCTCATGAACACAGCCAAGAGACGCTCCCCTGGAGGGGAGAAGAGCTCAGGGTCCCAATTCTCCCCTGAGGCACCCGAGTGGATGGTGAGGGTCCTTTCTAGTGAGGTGGGGTGTTAATAAAGGCCCAGTGCAATGGCCACTCCCGCAAGGAGAGCTTCACTCCTGGTAGGAGCAGACAGCAGAGGACAGAACCCCGCAGTGGTGGTGAATTCTCCCCACAGTGACCTCAGCCTGGCTCCCCTCAGATGCTGAGAGCGAGAGAGCAAGAGGACCCAAGCCCAGCCCTTCATCCCCTGCCAAAATCTCAAGGTGTCTTTGCCCTTCCAAAGAGAAAACCCCCCAGGTAAGACAGTATTCAGCTGCGCCCTTTGCCCACCTTGGCCACTTCTTTTGTCTCTTAAAAATTGTTATTTTCTCTTAGCAACAGATGGGACAAAATTCCACGAGAGAAGGAAAAATCCTAAGCCCCAACAGAAGGCAAGTGCTCAAGGAGAAGGACAGTCCAGCCTTTGAGGAGGTGGGAAAGAGGGTTCCTTATGTTGAGGAACATCATGGCTCAATTTTTCAGACCATTGTTGGCAATCCCAGTCACTCCCAGGCACAGCTGGATGAAGTTCATGGAGAGTTTGGCCAACGCAGAGAGGTCCTTGATAGCTTCCAAACCTCAGCAGGTGACCCAAAAGCCCCCAAAACAAGGTGGGTCTCCTGGTGAAGCAGCTCACAGGCTGTGCCAGGACAGGTTTGCCAGGATTTGTCCCTGCTGCAGGATTCCAGGCAGGCTGAGGCAGAGAGCAGCTGAGGCCACCAGCCCCTCACAAGGTCCTGAGCAAACAGATGCCAGCTGTGGCCCTTCCCTGCAGGAAGCGATAAACACACACCTGCAGTGAAGGGAGCTGCAAGGGCTCTGTGGCAGCCACTGCCTTTGCCAGGAGGCACCTGCTCCCTCCTCCCCTCACCATCCCTGGGCAGAAATTCCTGTTCCTGGGATGCCTGGCTGAGGGAAATCAAGCCAAGGGTTGAACCATGATGACACATCTCTGCTTCTCAGAGGGTTTTTGGGGTGGAAAGAAAGGAAGTCGCTCCCTCTCCTCTGTGCTGCCTCATGGCACGTGGAACCTGGAGGTAAAGTGAGTTTTTGGATGCTCTCCCACCACCAGCTGGGAGACCCCCAGGTCTGTATGTGGTCCAAATGAGCCCAAAATGAGTTTTGTCCCTTTTGCATCCTTGTGGAGCAGGATGCAGCTGGAAAAAATCGTTGCTCCCACTGTGAGCTGAGCAGCTCATGTACTTCAGTGGTGCTTACAGAGATGAATCCCTGTCTGGAAACACTTCCCCTGAATTAATATCCATTTTTTTCTCCATTAGCACTTCTGTCAAGACAGATTTGCTGCCCTCAGGCACTCAGAAACCAAAGTAAAGACCAAAAGCTGGGAACGGAGGAGCTGCCCCTCACCCTAAAGTTCAATATGGTTAAACAAAACCTGATTATCCCTATCAATCCTGCTTTCCTCCATGGAGCATTCCCGAGTCACAGCGTTGGGGAGATGCTAACTCACTGCTGCTGCCTTTAAGGGAGTTATTCCTGATTCACGCCAGGGCCAAGGATCAGCTCTGAGTGTCCCCAGCGAGCAGCAGGATGCTCAGGGATTAAGCCTGACGTGCATCGCCCCTGAGGGACAAGGAGAAGCTGTCCCTGCGGTTCTCCATGGGAAGGGGGAGGTGGAGAGCCATTAAGCAGTTCCTCACCCTGGGAATGATTAATCTGCAGAGCCCGCCAGGGGGGAATGGCTGTGTTGCCCTCTCCGTGCTCCCATTTCCAAGGGGGACCCTGGAAATGCTCCAGTCAGATCCCATCTCATGGTAGGGCGCATCTCTGGGGTCTTCAAGGGCGTAGGAGTCCCTGAGCTGGAACAGGGCACCCAAAGGGCTGGGCAGGGCCACCTTGGCTCCCCAGGGCAGCGCCCGGAGGCATCCGGAGCATTCGGAGCCTCGGGAGGGCTGAGCCCTGAGCCTTTCCCAGCCTCCGGGCAGCCTTTCCGAGCTGGGGCGTTTTTCATCTGGAGCTGTGGAAATTCGGGCCCCTCTCCAGCCCTCGCAGCTGTTCTGCGTTCTGCATTTTAGCTCTTGCACCCAGGGCAGAGGCAGGAGCAGGGCTGTGCCCCCCAGCTCTGCCCCACACGCGGGGATCTGCGCCAGCACGTCTCATCTCCCCGCTTTCCTCGGGGCTTTGGAGCTGGGATCAGTGCAGCAGGAGGCTACAACCAGCCCTGCCACGGTTCACGGGCAGCACAGAACCCCCGGGGTCACATTTTGGCCCTGGAGACAGCTTCAGTGCCATCCTCAGCGCTCAGGCAGAGCCCCGGAGGCAGCTCCAGGGCAGGAGGCTCAGCGGGGTGGAGGGCGATGGTGGGGAGGGAATCACCATCCTCTGAGAAACCCTCCTGGCGTTTCCTCCTGTCCCCTCCCGGGGACAAAGCAGCAGAAAGCCGTGGTGAGTGCAGCAGCTTTGCGAGAGCCTGGAGCTCGGGAGGAGCAGGAGGGCTCGGCACAGCGCTGCCTTTGGGATGTGCTCTCCCTGCCAGCGCCTGCCACCTGTGGCAGCCCCTTCCCCAGCCCTTTGATCCGCCTCCAGCTCCCGGCTCTCCTCGGCACTCGCGGTGCTCTCTCTGGGGGTTTTCCAGACCACCTAGGTGGAAGCATTCCTGCGTTCCCCCGTGTGGGAACAGTTCTGGAGTCAGCCTTGTCTCTGCCTCCATCGCTGCCTTGCTCTGCCGTGCCAAAACCCAGGCTCCCAAAATACTCTGAATTTCCAGAGCAATCACTTTTCCCCAGCTCCCCTGAGCCACTGGGGCTCACGGTGAGGGTTTGCAAAAGCTTTTTATTTGAATGTGCAAACACCAGCGGGTCTAAAGCCACTCTTTAAGCTGGGACTGGCAGGGCTTAATCAACCCAGGGCCTCGGGAAGGTTCACCAGGCTCAGACCTGCCTTGTTTACTGGGAATTCATTGCTCTCCTGTGCTGCACCAGGCTGAGCTGTTCCACTGCATCACTGCTGGGCTTCAATGGAGAGCATCCTGGAGGATTGCAGGATGGGGCTGTGTGGTCTGTGCTGGCACTGGGATCCCCACCACTCCTCTCCAGCATCCCTTGTACCATGAAAGCCCAGCTTTACCCGGGGATGTTGCCTGTCCCCTCATCCCTGTCACCCCCTTACCTCCCATGGACCCAGCCCGCAGGATACGGCCCCTGCTCCCCCCTCTGTGTCCAAGAAGAACCAGCCCCCGGTAGCTTCACCCCCCCTCCTTCCCTTGCAGGCTGTTTTTCTCCTTCTCTCCTCCTTCCATCAAGCAGCAAATATGCTTTCAGAGCAATAAGACGGCTGTTCAGCCTTTGGAACAAATGTTCTCTGCCAGGCTTCGAGCACAGGGGCGGAGGGGGGACTCACACTGATTTAATGACAGTGATTTAAGCAATTTGATCCATTTTTATGGCGCATTTACAGTTAGGGGAAAGGGAAGGAAAAAAAAAAAAAAGAGGAGAGAGAGAAACACAGGAGTGGAACGGAGGCAGGAAAGGTTAGGGAACGCACCCCAGCAGGCGCTCAGAGAGGGAGAGAGGCTGTCACAAGCTGTTCCCCTGGCTGCTCTGCCAAGGCGAGGCCTCGCCAGCCTCCTGCGCCCGGCTCCAAAATCTGGCTCGTGTCAGCATCAGCTCCCCGGGGCTGCAGCTTGCCCAGGAGGTGCTGCAGCTCGCCCAGGAGGTGCTGCAAAGCCTCCCCGGGTCGCACAGATCCAGGGATGTGAGTTCAGCATGGGGCAGTGCCTCGTTTTCATTGGGAAAATGCAGCAAGGGCAGAGCCAAACCCCAGCTCTCATCCTGCTTCCGTGAGGGGAGGGAGTCCCCCATTCACCCCTAAGGGATTCCCTCCAAGATCCCATCTGTTTCCTAGTTCCAGCTATAGGGATGGAAGATACACTTTTGGGGTGCTGAGGGATGAGCTGCCCGATAAACACACCAAATCCTCGTGGGATAGAGGTGAAAACAGAGCTCTGAGCTCACCCAGCTCAGAAACCTTCAGCCCCGGGGAGCCTTTCCCGTGGTTCTGTCTACCTTTCCTCAGGTTCTGCTGAGACCTGGCCCACTCATTCCATGTGCTCTTCACAGCTTTGTCCTGGCCCCATTCTGTATCTCCCAGCTGGCTCCCAGCATCCCAGAAATTCCAGCCAGATGTGGGTCATGCCAATGGATCCCGCCGTGGACAGCACCTCCTATTCCACGGGGCTCTCTGCAGGGAGGTGCTGCACCTGTGGGAGTGCTGCCAACCCCACCTGCCCCATCCCGCCCTGCCCTTCCCCTCCAGTGGGGAATGACCCCCAGTAAATGCAGGATGCACCAGCCCAGACACCACAGAGTAACAGAATTGGTGGCCAAACACTTCTCCCTCGGGAAGAGACCTTGGATATGCCCACACTCAGCTTGACAACAACAGCCAGCTTGGCTCTATGGGAAAAGGAAGAAATTCCATGCAAAATCCTAAAGGATCCTTCTTCAGGGTCCCCTCTGCCATAGCTGGTGGCTTTGTGGGACCAGAGCTGGCTGAAGCCTTGCACTCTGCCCAAATCCTCACGTCCTTGGCAGCACCTTGAGGACTCAGTATAAGGGAAAACACACCTGGGCTCACCCTGCTCCTGGCTGGAGAGCAAAGTGAGTCCTGCCTCAGGAAGACTGAGGGGAAAAATGTAATTCCAAGAGAGTTTACATCATTAAACAGAGGGGAGCAGCCTCCACCGAGCCCCCTCCACAACAAACTTCCAATTGCATCCTCCCACCCCCCCTGCAAGGAAAGCCCTGTGCCAGGAGCTTCCCCTGTTCCCAGCAGGTTTGGGTGCTGCTCCATCACTCGTGCAAAGCAAGGGCTGTCTCAAAACATGGATCTCAACTCCAAATATCCCACCTGCAGTGCTCCAGCCTGCTGCAGACACAGGGATTGGGAAGCTGCAGCACCTCTGAAGCTGCCACCGTGCAGAGATGCTGCACACCCCCATCACTTATGCATGATTTATCCAGCTTGATGCCCTTTGTATCGCACAGGAATGAGTTGTGGCATCTGGGAGGTCTCTGCAGGATGGGGAAAGGGGCACCCAGAGACAGCACAGCAATGTGGGAGCTCCCAAAGTGAGCTTTGGCAGCCCACAGCTCCCCAAGGAGAATGAGGATGGAAAAGGTTGCACAGAGAATCCATCTTCCTGCTTGACTGGTCAGTCCCACAGCCAGGAAAACCCTTCCTGGAAGCCAGTGGAATTTTTTCCTGCTTGCTTGTTTGGTTTTTATTATTTCATTTTTTTACTGTCAAGGCACATCTGGAGGCTACAAATGCCCTGCAGGTCTGTAAGGAATGGGCGTTGAGGGCATCCCAAAAGGTTCTGCCTGCAGTGCCACCATGGGAGCCGGTGGCACTGACACCTCCAGGGACATTCAGGAGAGAGCAACCCCAGCCTGGCCTCGAGGGGGTTGTTGGCTTTAAATACCTCCAAAGGAAGAGGGAAAAAAAGACAAGGGAAAAAAATTCCAAGCAGCAAACAAAATAAATCTTCCTCTCCAAGCCAAAACAGAGAGAAAATAGCCAGGGACCTTGGCCGGGAAGTTGTTTATTATAGTCCTGGGGTTCGCTGCCAATTTCAGCAGTTGGACAATTTTCCTTTTGCAGCCCAGAAATAGCCACCCCCTTGCCAGGCAGCCCCGGGCGCCACAGGGTGGGCTCCTCTCCTGGACTCCCCAAACATCCCTGCTCCTGCCAACACCCTGACCTGCCCGGAAACCCCCGGGCAGGCAGAGGGCTCGCTTTGGCAAAGGGATTTTTTTGGGAATCACCTCCCGCACGTGAGCGGAGCCCCTGCCCTGCCTGCGGCGGGATGCGCTGCCGGGCGCAGCTGCCCTCTGGCTTNAAAAAGAAGAAGAAGAAGAAAGGACTAAAGCTCAGGAGAGCAGGAGCGATGGACACACCTGCCTGTGGCATCACCCCGCAGCTGCTCCCCCTTCACCCGCAGGAAAGGGGCAGCTGCTGCTCGGAGGGGTCTGGGGGTCTCATGGGAACAGGGAATGTTGGTCCCAGGGATGGGTGAAATCGGGATTGCCGTGTTCCCTTCGCATCCCTCTCCTCATCCCATGAAGACGTAGGACAAAGGGAAAGGCAGGCTGCCTTTAGCACGCGGCCTTTTGTCTTTCAATTAAAAACAAACACAAAATAAGAGCCGGGAGGGACCCGCCCGCTGCGGCCGCGCGGCTCCTTCGCACAGGCGGCTCCGCCGGCTTTCCTCAGCCCAAAGGAATCCGCGGGCTGCGAAATCAAATCCACGTGGGATGCGAGAGAGCGCTCCGAAGGGGCCCGAAGAAGCCCCCGGCCCCTCGGGGGGAACACTCCTCCCTCGCAGAGCCGGCAGTGGCACAGCTCCAGCTCAGGCTGGGACTCCACAGCCACATTCCCTCTCCTCTCTTCCCTCCCTCCCTGCCATCCCCCTGGTCCCCGAATGTGGGCATGGGGATGGGAAGCTCCTGCCCTGCACCCTCCTCAGTGGATCCAGCCCCTGGCACTCCCCAGGAGCCTTTGGATGCCCCCCAGGACAGGAGGAGATGGTCGTGGCGATGTTTTACCTCCTGCACAATGCCAGCGTCATCGCTGCCTTCTGCAGGTGACAACGGCAGAAAGGACAGCGTCCCGGGCCACCAGCTGGGTGGGGATGAAAAGCAGGGTGCCAAAGAGGATCGAGGACAGCTCGTTGTTGCAGAAAAGCACCTGGAGGAAGCACACCTGGAGTCTGGGAGCACCACTCAACACCATCAACAGGCTCCGAGGCTGAGTGTCCTTGTAGGAGAGGACTGAGCTTCACAGGTGATGCTCAAAACCCAGGAGATGCTCAATCCCCTCTCCTCAACCCACTAAACCCCTAAAACCATCAGGGAATCACATTATTGTTACACAGAAGCTGAAACTCCATCTGGCCGAGAGAATTTCCAGAAAAACCTCCCTCACTGCATCTCCCGTATCCCTGGGACAGAGCTGGGGTTTGCTCCCCTCGCTGCCCCTGCAAGTCAGGGTCACATCAGGCTTTTGGCCAGGGCCCCAGGAACCCAACTCCCTGCCTTGAGAAGGAAAAATTAAATTTTCATTCAAATTTTCACTTCGGCAGCCAAGATATCGGCTCAATTTCCACCTGCTGCTTTGAAGCCTTCGCTTTGCATGGGAGAAGCGCACAACTGAGAGTTTTCAATTATAGAGCACTTGCATATAAGGGCAGGAACAGCCAGCAGTATGGATTTTAAGCCTAAAAAACATCAAAATAAAAACAAAATGAGAGGCACTCGGAAGGACCAGCTGCTGCTTGGCTGGGTGGAGCAGGGCCACCACTGTCAGCCCATGGATGTGCTCGTTCCAGTCTCAGTGCCAACAGCTTGTGGCAGGGAGTTGGGCCCTTCTCTCCCAAAAATCAGCCCTGCAGGTCTGGCTGGGAGGTGCCAGGGTGGAACTCGAGCCAGGTTTTCAGCAGGAACGTGAGGCAGGTTTGGACCCTTCCCTCGAAGAATGCGTGAGTGGGGCTGCCTCCCCCAGGCTATTGCTGTACCCTCTTCCAGGGGGATGAAAGAGGGTTTATCCTCCCTGCAGGGCTGGGGATTCCCACTCTGAAGGTGCAATTAGACTGGAGACTGCTCCAAGTTTCATCAGTGCACTTGGAAAGGCGGGTGGGAGAAGAGGGGAGCTTGGCAGTGCTGGGTTGGAGTGCAGTGCCCAGCCAACACCCCCTGAGGGGTGTCTGCTCACCCTGGAGCCCCAAAAGCAGCTCATCCCAATATCCTGTAGGAGTAATTTCCACCTGCATCTCTCAGGGATGGCTCTCTGGGTTGGAACTTCAAGGAGCACAGGTCCATGAATGGCTGAATCGCATCCCCAGCAACCTCTTGTACATTCCAATAAACCCCATCAGCTGTGGGAAGAGCAGTGTTGGCTCCCAAAAATCATCCCAGGGAACAAGAAAACACAGCCTGGCCTCCCCAGCTCCAGCACCTCACAATTCCTCATCCTGTCCCTTGAGAGGAGACACCATCCCCACCTGGCTCCAACCTCCTTTCAGGTGGGTGCAGAGAGTGAGAAGCTCTCTAAATATCATCCTGGATCTCCAGAAATTTCCCCTCAGGCTGCCAGAGCAGGCAGGGAGCCCCTGGTTTGCAGCCTGGAGCTGCACAGAGCCTGATGACCCCCCCAAGCCCAGACTTTCACCTCGATATCAGCGAGCCAGCAATTCCCAGTGTGTGGGACCACCAGGAACGTGACATTTGCCAGAGCCCCTGCAAGGAAAGCCAAGAACTGGGGCAGGATCTGCAAAAGGCAGGAGCAGGGAAGCCTTTGGGGGCACATTAAGGAGACTTTGCAGGAGGAGATGATGCTGACACTCTGCAGACACCCGGCATTTTCCAGCAGATCCAGACACGAGTCCTGCTCTCCAAACTGGACCCCGTGGAAAAGGAGGAAGCCACATGGCCGTGTCCCCCCTCCCAACACCCAGCTCCTCCGGGGGGATCAACCCCACTTCCTAAGGGACCTTCCCAAGAGCAGACTCTGCCCTTTCTCCCCCACTTTCAGGCTGAGCATCAGCATCTCTCCGAGCCATCGCGTGTCCCATGCTCGCCCCCTGGCCGGTGTGAGGAACTCCCGCGGCCCTCCCCGCCAGGTCCAGCTGCACGGCACACCCGAGGGGCCGCCGCCGGCCCGGCAGCAGCTGCCTTGGCCCGGCTTCAAGCCCGGCAATGCTCGAGAGCAGCTTGTTATTTCGGTCCTGCTACGGGGTTATTTTTAGAAAGCGCTGAACACCCCTTCTCCCAAAACGGCTCCTCCGGGGATGACCTTGCAGAGCTGCAGCCGCTCACTCCCTGCTCCACCACCGCTTTCCTTGGGGACTGTCACCCACCGCCCCCAGGGTCCCCACCCCGTGCAAACCCCGGCGGCAGCAGGGCGAGGAGGGAGTGGGGGGGCTGAAGGCTGAGCTACATCTCAACCCCTGCCGCCATCCAGGTTCGCTCCCGGTTTCAATTATCACCTGCTGGAGCAGCAGCTGCCGAGTGCCGGCAACTCAAAGCGAGTCAACAAGGTCTTGTTGTTTCAGCTGCTCGGGGGCACGGAGCTCCGTGCGCTCCCCCCGCCCGGCTCCGCAGGGATGCGGCGGCCCCCGCTCGCCCCTGTGCGTGCAGGGCCGCCGCGCTTCCATAATTCCCTCATCCCGCTCTCCCGGGCAGGTAAACGCTGCTGGAGCTGCCGAGGGGGGAGCGGAGAGAAACCTCAATAACAACAAGGGGAGAGAAAAAAAAAAAAAAAAAAAAAGAGAGAGAAAGAAAGAGGAAAAAAAAAAAAGCCCCAAGAAGCAGCCGCTGCACAGAGGTTATCCGGGGGACAGAGCAAATAATTGGCGAGGCGAACAATGCATTTTAATTAAACCTCTGCAGGAAACGAGGGGAGGGAATCAAGTTAATTGCACGGAGCGGGAGCAGGAGATTAAAAATGCTCTTTGCTCAGAAGATGGTGGCTCCCATCCGCCTTTGCCGAGGAAAACAAGGCCACCTGGGGTGGCAGTGCTGGCGTGGGGACACGCAGCTCGCTGGCGCTGCCGGGGCTCGGCGTGACAGCAGAGTCTGGGGGGTTCATGCTGATCCCCTCTGCAAGGGGCTGGGGGTGCCCGCTCCGCAGGGATGGGTGCACGATGAGCCTGGGTGTGGGAGCCGCTCCTGGGAAGTCTCACAGCGACGGGGACATTGCTTGTGTCTGCAGGAAAAGGACCACGAGACCTGTCCCAGGGGATGTGTCCCTTAACAGCTCAGCCCTTCCCCTGCTCCGTGCCCTCTGCTCAGCCCAGGCTGTTCCTGGCACTCTTTCCACGAAAAAAAAATCAGCCTTTACCTTTTAGTGCTCATCACACTTCAAATTTCACCTCTCTCTGCTTGGGACCCTCTATATTTTCAAGTACTCCCTTTCCTGATCTTTCAAGCCCTTGTCTTCACCACAAACGGAGAGACCCCACCTCGCTGCCAGCGAGCCCCAGAAGAGCAGCTCATCCAGGCTCCCTTCCCGCTCAGGAGAGGAAAAACGATCACAGACTCCCGGCTGCTGGAAGAGGGGGGCAGGACCGAGCACCCCACGCCTGGCACCGGCCCAGGGAAGCGCTCCCATCCCCCTGGGCGCCCATCCCCGCGGTACCCAGGGCAAGAGGCACCAACCTCTGCTCCGAGGCAATTTGTGAGCTCCCGAACCCTGCCCTGCCTCCCGCCGCCCGCTAATGAGCCCCAGCCCCGTCCGCCTGCCATGAGAACAGCGATCAGCGCCGCCGCTCGCCTGCTAGGAACAATCTCCCTCCTTCCCTCCTTCCCTCCTCTGCATAAATTTCCCAGGCTGTGGTTTTCAGCCTCTCATCCCACATAGCTTTATTCACAAGAGGAGTCCCACTGGGGGCAAGGAAATTACTCCAGCGAGGAAAATTACCCGGGCACGGGATGTGCACCCAGGGCACCACGCGAGGGGCCGGGGTGGTTTGGTTTTTTGCGCAGCATCGAAACCAAAATAAATCTACGGAGGGAACTCAGAGCCAAGCCTTGCTCCTGACCACGGGTAAGAGCCAGACAAATTATAGCAATTAAAAAGAAGAAAGAGGCATGTGGACTTTCATATCCACAAACCTCAGGACGCAGCCGGTGGGGGAGAGAGCGTTTCCCAGGCACACACAGGCAGCAAAGCACATCACAAAGCACTCCATGTCCTCAGAGGCACGAGCTGTCCCTCCAGGCACCGGTGCCACCAGGGTGAGCGCGAGGCTGGGACAGCCTGTCCCTGCACAGGATGGCTGTCGGCAGCAGGACACAGGCTGTATTGTCCCCAGAGCTGGAGATTGAATTGCAGGTTGGCCCTCCCCGCTGTGCACAAGCGCTGCCCTGATGGGAAACGAGAGTTCAGCCGAGATCTTCCGCTTTTCCCCTGCAGCTGCAGGCAGACAGGCAGGAAAACCACAGAGCTCTGCTCAAATGCTCACACCGAGCAGCTTTCCAGCCAGAGAAACGCTGCTGCTTCACCACATGCTTAAATTGCATGTTGGGAGGGAGGAAATTGACTGCTATTTTCACCTCGAACCTGTGTCGGAGCCAGGAGGTGAAGCCCGTCACGCTGACAGCGAGATGGCTGCAGCATCCCCAGGCTGTTTGTTCAACAGCAGCATCCAAAGCGGGAATAAGGCTGGATTGCTCTCAGCATCCCCAAAAAAAGGAGAGGAGCGGGGGCAGAACCAGCAGGCCCGACCCAAAATCCCATTCCCAGACATTCCCTTGCTGCTGCCTCCCCATCACTCCTGGGGCTGTCCCAGCCCACCTGGGGGTATCCACGGCACCCCCGGAGATCTGCAGAGATCCCTGGCTGTCAGCAGGGCTGTGGGAGCACTCTCCTCTCTCTGCCGTGCTGCAGGGACAGGGACATTTGGCAGTTGCCTGCCAGGAAGGTGTCTGGAGCGCTGTGGGAACATGAGTCAGAGCTCTCCACTCTCCCTGACGTCTCCCTCCTGCTCATTTATTCAGCACGTCAAATATTTGCCCTACGCAGACCCACGTTATGCAGGAGGGTTTTTTTTTTCCCCCCCTTCTGCTGGCACTGACAGCTTCAAAAAAGCCACCAAGTGCCATCTTGGGAAACTTGACCTCCCAGCTAAGCAGTTCCAGCATCCTTTTCCTCTCCTGCTCCAGGGACCGGCTCCTCTTCAAGCAGCCATCCCCTCTGTGAGGGATGGAGGGGCTGCATGCCAAAATCCACAGGCTAAAGCAGCAACCCACGGGGCTGCAGCGGGGAAAGGTCATTTCAGACCCACTTCCAGCACGGCCTGAGTGACAGCAGAGCTGGGAGCCCGCGGGAAGCAAGCAGTGGCCCTGCTGTCCCCTCATGTCCCCGAGCATCCTGCCTGGAAGCGGCACACGCAGTGGCAGCGGAGGCCAGCCAAGGAAAACTGCTCAATTTTGCCTCCCTTCGGCAAGGAAGTAGCTTTGCTGGCTGCCAGCCCCACAGCAATCCCCTGAGGACCTCAGTCTTTTTCTTTTTTTGAGGCACATCCCTGGGTTTCATGCTGAAAGGGCTGCTCATGCCCTGAATTCCCACTCCCCAGGGATAAGGAAAGGTGTTTATCCGTGATTAAAAGCTAAAGGCTGGACAAGGTGACCTTGAGCAGAGGTGACACAAGAGAATTCATGTCCCACCTGCCCCACGGGATTTTTATCCCAGGGTTGCAGCCAAAAATGTCCCATTTCATGGAGAAAGTGCAGCAATGGCTCAGAAAGCACGAGCTTGGGGATGCAGCTGAGCAGATTGGCTGCCAGATAAAGACAGCGTGCTCTGGGGGAAAACACACCTGCCTCCATCCTGGCTGGAAAAGGAGGAGGAAAATCTCCCTTCAGTCTCCATTCCCAGCAGGGGCACACACAAGGCTTTCACCTTTTGTTAGAGCTTCCCAGGATCAGGGCTGGCATTTCTTGCTGGTGGGGGCTCCAGAGCCTGCTGGTCCCAGGCCAGCCAGCTCAGCATTCCTCCTCTTCCTTGGGAAGCCTGGAAAAGCCTTAGGGCAGGAATAAAACTACAAAAAGCTTCTGCAGCGCTGCCAGAAATAGCACCAGGAGAGAAGGGAACTGCCTGGTGGGTTTGGCCCCCTCAGTCCTGCATCCTGCTCCGTCCCTGAGCTCCCTACCCAACCAGCTCCAGAGGGAGAGAAAGCATGCTGATTTTTCTGGGATTTTCCAGCTTATCCAGCATTTACAGAGCTGCCCATCGCTCTTTGCTTGTGGAGGGGCAAGTTTGGCTGAGCCCACAGCAAGGAGTGCTGGCAGATGAGCTCAAAGCCCTTTGGGGAAGCCAGCAGGGGAAAAAACCAACTCAGCCAGGACACCCCCTGTGTCTCTCAGCTGGACAAGGAGCTGCAGTGACCTTGTCCAAACATGGCCTGGAGTTGGAAGCGAGGAAGGAGAGGATGTGACTCACATCTGGGATGTGGCCACAGAGGACAGATGTGTTTTATCACTGTCCAGCCTCTCTCTGCAGCTCTGTCTCAGTGACTCAGCCTTGCCTTCAGGCCCTTCCTAAAGGAGCCACAGCACAGCCCTTCCCAGCAGCTTCCCTCTGCTGCAGTAAAACAGATTTGGGAAATTCAGGCTCCTGTGAAGGGGAAAAAAAATAAATTAAAACAAATCAAAGTTATGTTTCTCCATGGGAATCTTCCAATTTCAATTGTAAATCATTCAGAAAAGGATGAAATCAAATGTTTTCGTGGCAGGATTCATCTCTCTGCGTTTAGAGACTTAAAAGCTGAACATGCCCCAATCCCAGTGGGAAGGACAGTGAGGAGTCCCCTGGGTTTTTTTTGGACACGTCCCACAGGACGAGAGGAAACATCTGGAGATGTTCCATGTCTGGAGGGAGGAATAAGGGGATTTCAGCAGATCTCCTTCCCGCAATCCCGAGGAAACTCAGCAGCATTTATTGGAGAGCCCAAAGCACTGAGACCGGGCAGAGGCACCATGTGTGAGCCATCAGAGAACCTAAAGAGGGGAGCTCTGCAGCCAGCTGGGTACAGCTCATCGCCTCAGGGCCTTCCTGTGGAATCCCACACCGCTCCCTCACCTTGGGAAGGGCTTCCCTTCCCACACCAACCCCCAAAGCGCCTTCGGCACCCTCTCCTGCACTATTTACCCACCAGGCGCCGAGGGACACACGGGGTGCCGACCCTGCCCAGACCCCCGCCATCACACCTGTGCTTTTCCCAGCGGGAGAGCAGGTGGAGCACATCAGCCGGGCGGCTCTCCCAGCCGCATCCCGGCCTGGACGGCTGCGGGAGCCGCAGCTCCGGGAGCCCCCCGGGGCCAAGCGCTGCCCGCCCCGGCAGCCAGCGGTGCAGTTCGCCTGGCAGACGCTGGATGGGGCCACGAAACCGGCTACCGGCACAGCTGGCACGGCCCGGGGGCGGAACGGCCCCTGCCAGATGTTTCGGGGTCCCTCTTTGCGGGTGCCAGGTTGGCCGTGCCACAGCTGCCACCACCCACGCGGGACGCTGGGCCTGGCACCAGGTGGCATCAATCCAGGCTCCACCTCTCCTGGATACTGAGGGAGAGTCTGGCAGCGCCAGGAGAAAGCTGGAGGCTTCACCTCCAAAAGCTTTTCCATGTTCTGAGCGCGGCGATGGGAAGGGAGAGCGGGATTTGCTGCCTTGATACGTGCTGGTGAAGATTTCTGCTGCAGTTGCAAGATGAGGTGAGTTTCCTCCCTCCCACCTGCCTGAATCCCAGCTTTTTGCGGGACTTTGGAAAAGGGCACGGAGTGGGAGGACAGGAGGGAACGGCTGCACATTTCAGAGGACAGGGTGAGATGGGATATTGGGGAAAACTCCTCCCTGTGAGGATGGGGCGGCCCCACAGAAAAACTGTGGCTGCCCCAGATCCCTGGAAGTGTCCGAGCCCAGGCTGGTGTGTGCTTATCTCTGGGACTTTCACCTGTTTTTCCAGCACCTTCTTTGCTGTGCTGTGCTTTGCTCATCCCTCTTTGCTTAGTGCCAACTGTAGCGTGCAGAGGGGACGGGCGAGGGCCCAAACCTGTGTGCTGGGGAGTTCTGAGGTGGCTGATCCTGCATGCTGGGGCCTTTGCTGTGGCAGAAGGGCCCCTGGCTGCATTTTGGCACTGTGCCATCACCTACCCACTCCAAACAAAGAGCATTTTGTGGGCAGGAGCTGCCCTTTGAAGTCTCAGCGCCGCCGGCTGTTACCAAGCAGGTGCTAGCAAGGGAGACGTTAACGCAATTGCTTCCTCCAAGCCTCTTGTCCCCAGACTGGGCTGGCTCTGTTGCTTGGGGACAGGCTGTTGTCCCCTCTGCAGGGCCGTGTGCCAGCCCAGGGCGTGCAGATCCCCCTTTGCTTCGGCAGGGATGGTGGCAGTGACGCTCCCAGCCTCGCTGTGATGCCGCCCTCGTCTCTCCTCTGCCCGGCTGGGGCTTCTCTGCTCCCAGTCCCCTGGGAAGCTGCTCCGTGCCCTGTCCTGGATCAATGGCCATTACCTGCCCCATCCTCTCTGGAGCAGGGCCAGCAGCTCCGTTCCTGCTGCAGCTGCCCGGGCTGGGAGGAGGATGGGGTGCAGGGATGGGCGAGCTCCGCTCACAGGGGTGTGGGCCCTGTGCCATGGGTGGGCAGGGCAGCAGCGAGGGGAAGCCTTGGCAATGCTGCAGGGATGGATGCTTTGACTGCCGGGTTCCTGTTGGGATCAGAGCTTGTGGAGTGTCCTGGGAGGCCTGGCTGTGCCATAATTTAGTTGAGGAGTTAGGGCATGACTTGGGGAGATGAAGGTCTCTTCCAGCCTTGTGATTCTGTGATTCTGTGCTGCTCAAGGACATGCTGCATCTCAGTGGTGTCCTGGGGACACAGCTGGTGTGGGTACAACGCGGCTTGTCCCCTCTTTGGGAGCAGGATCAGTGGCCTGAGCCTGTGGGCTCTCTGTGGATGCTGAAGGCAGCATGGGCTCCTGGCTGTCACTGCTGCTGGGCTGGGACATGGTGTCTGGGGGACACTGGCACAGGACACGGCTCTGCCCCACAGCTTTTGGGGGATGCAGATGGGGACAGGCTGTGCTCAGACAGCCCATTCTTCCTCATTCTTCCTGCCCCTAATATCAAATTCTGCCCCACAGCTGCAGCCAGCAAGCTGGATTCCTCCATGCCAGCCATGGTGGAAGTGGAGATCGGGGGCACACTACAACTTCTACATCCCTGAAGATGCTTCCTACACCTGACTCTGCCAGGACAGGAGGAAGCAGAGGGATGGCTTTCTCCATAATTTTTTTAAATTATGCTGCTTAATCCATATTTTTCTAAAAAAATCTTGGTTTCTTCATGGTGCTCCAGAAAACTCCAGGATTTCCAGAAACCTATGGAATGGAGGTATGATAAAAAGCATTTGTGGCTTTGCATTTGGAGGTCTCTTGTGGGTTTTTTTTTGGGTGGCAAAGGGGCAGAGGGAGCGTCCATAAGGGGAATTTGGTTCATTTGCTGTGTTTTGTTCTCCTGTGGTCCCTGCAGGGGTTCTGTCCAGCAGTCACAGCTGGGGCTGCCCTTCCCGCAGCATTCCCTTCAGGCTGTCACTGCACAGCTGTGCCCAGGTGTCCTGGGGTGACTCTGTGGTGCTGAATTGCATCCCCTTTTGTCTGCTTAGCCCAGAAAGAAGTGTCACACCTTTAAAACCGGATCTGAGAGTGAAGAGGAAGAAGGAGAAGTGATGGAACACCTGAGATGCTTGTTTTCAAAATGTGCAGAGCTTCATCTTCCCTTCTTTGGGTGTTGTCTGCAGTGGATGGCCAGAGAGAGCTCTCCTTTGCTTTTTAGTTAGCTTTTAGCTAACTGAGGCAGACAAGTTCCCTGAACCGTGGTTTTTTTTCTTTTTCTTGGAACAGTTTTGAACCTGCTCTGGACTGAAAACCCAGAAGAGGAGCAGGAGTTCCCACCTGTGCCCACCAGGGCCTGGCCTGGCCACAGCATTTCCAGCACTGGAGGGACTGGGGACAGACTGAGCAACCCAGGAGAGGGATTTGCTGAATTTGTCACCTCTTCAGAGCAGTGAGAGGTTTTGTTGTTTATTATTGTTCATTCTTTTGTACTTGGGAGTGCTTTACCTGTTGAATA
>VXBQ01015059.1:516605-537627 GCA_013400175.1 Phainopepla nitens | reverse complement strand
GTGGCCTCTTCCACTCCAGCATCCTGCCCCGGGCCTCGCTTTGCCTCTTGTTCTTCTTTTTTTTTCCCTCAGGAAACATCTGGAAGCTGAGTGAGAAACATTAAAAGGAGGTGGGGCGGGGGGGAGAAAATAAAAGAAAAGAAGAGGGGAAAAAGCAAAGGGGGAGGGGATCTTGGGAGCCCCATATGATTTCACTTTCCTAAGACAACTGCAATTATGCCTTTGAGGCTTTACCAGTCACTGTAGATTCAAACCATGCTGAATGATGTCAGTGGGAAAATATGAAGGCTCTACTGGCTGCTCAAAAAGAAAAAAAAATAGAGAAAAAGCTCCTTTTCTGGCATTTTATTTCCCATTCTGAATCACAAGAAGGGTGTTGTCCAGATGGGCTTTTTCTTTATTGCTTTCCTGGGTTGGTTGGGCCTCGCTGATCCCTTGGGAGAGGGGAAATTCCTCCTGGATCGCTCCAAATGATCTCCTCCTCTGTCCCGCTGCTGTCTGCCTCTGCCACGATCCCAAAATCCTCATGGACAGCGCTGGGAACAGATTTCCCCCAGCTCAGACACATCCCAGGCTGGGCTCCTCTTGCTCACACTCAGCAGGGACCATTCCTTTTTGGAAGCTGGTGAATGGGATGAGCAGGAGGTATGGATCCCAGCCTAGCAGCTGTGAGAATTCCCATGTTCAGGCGACTTCCAGCTCACCTGAGTGCCTGACCTGGACAGTCTGGGGAGTTTTGGATATGATGAATCCATGGGGAGCCTGGCATTGGAGAGCCAGAGCCAGCCTAGCTCCAGTACAGCAAGGGTTTGCCAAAATCTGATTTCCATCAGATTTCCATCTCCATTTCCCACTGGAAACACCAGAACACAAATGTTCCTGGAAAGCAAAAGCAGCAGGGCTGCAAATGTGGGCACAAGGACAGGTGTGGGGTTGAGCAAAGGCAAACACAAAAGCCTCAGGGAGGGAGGGAGGGAGGGATGTGAGGAGCACCCTTGGGATGGGGACCCGAGGAACCAGAACTCCTCCAGAGGAGAAGGAGGAGCCCAGCAGCTGGCTCTGGGCATGGTGAACCTCAGACTCAGCTTGCAGAGCCCTTAGGAGCAGGAGGAGAGCTCAGCTCAGCAGGTGCCAGGACGTGAGCTGTCCCTGGAGCACGACAATGGCACCCTGTGCCTCAGAGCTCCCTGAATTCCAACAGGCTTCGTGCTGTGATGGCTCCCTGGGGACCCACAGAATTCACAGGGGCTGCCTCCCTCCTCCAGCTGGGCCAAGGCAGGAGAGGGAAGGCTTTGTCCAATAAAGTTGGAAAAATCCTTCAAACAAATTCACAGTTCAAATAAATTGAATTTGCCCAATATTTGCCAGGAGAGACATGGTTCCAAGCGCCACCGGGATCAAATTTCCCAGATCTCGTGGCTCTTGTCCCCGCCGTGTCCTGTGAGGTGACAGTGTTCTGTGAACTCCTCGTTCCTGCATTCAATCCACTCAGTCACTCCCAGCCCAGCTGCCCTGGGAGTGTGTGTTTTCCCTGCCCTGACCTTTCCAAGCTGTTTACACTGCTCAGGAGCAACATCCTGAACCCTCTACAAGATTTTTCGGTGGTGACAGCAAAGAGCATCCCCTGACACGTCTGTGGAGATGCAGGTCAGGCCTTTGGGCAGCGCAGCCCAAGCACCCCGCCCAGGCTGCTCTCAGCATCCTGAAAGGCTTTGCTGGCTCCTTGCAGACCCCCAGGGGGAGATGGGAGTGCGAATGAGAATTCAAATATTCCCCAGCCCCTCTTTGCAAGGGATTCTCCTGTGCAAGCATCCTTTGTGTCACACAGACAGCCCTGAAAAGTTATTTAAGGACCTGAGTCACAGCAGTTTCCATCAGCTGGGTGTTGAACAGGAGACACCCAACCCCTCAAACCCCCTCCAGACCCCCACCTTTGCTTTCTGAATCAGCACATGAGGAAAATGTTATTCCTTCAGTGCTGCTCTTGCCCTGTGCTTGGGTTCCAGCTCCAGCCTCCCTGTCTGGAGCCAGAACTAAGCCTAAATCACGGATGGACGCGATGGTGAGGTGAGGGCACTGCAGCCCAGGCCTGGCTGAGCTCCCTGGGCATGCAGAGCAGCCCTGGCAGGGCTGGCAGCTGGAGGTGCCCATCAGCCACCTCCCAAGTGCTGCTTCTGTGCCTCCTCCTCACCCACCCCCTCCTGAATCTCCTCCCTCAGGGCTCAGCCCCAGCACAGCACCCATGGGTGCCCGGTACCTCAAGGTTTTTGGCTCCAAAAAGTGCTTTAAAGCACTGAATTCCCTTTTGCAACCCAATTAAAGTATTCTCCAGGACTCGGATTACAGCAATTAACTCATTTCCATGTCCCCAGGCACATCTTGCTCACTTGCTTGGGCAAATTTAGGAGAAGCATTTGTGTTTCTGTCTAACTCCCCGTCTCCAGCTCTGCCTTTGGTGGCTGGGAACTGAGCCTAGACATGAAATAATGAAGTCAAACCCTTCCATGCGTTGACCAATGAAAACAAGCTGTCAGCTAAGAAATATTCCCTCTCTTCTTTTCCAGGCACACCAAATCTCCTTCCCATCTGTAGGTAGGGCTCTGGCGGGGAGGCAGCAGGAGTAACTCAGCATGAAATTGTCAGCGACAGCGTGTGATGCTGTTTGGAGAGCATAAATCAGTCTAGGAAATGAAAAGCGCTGTCTTCTCCCTCTTTCCCCCAGGTTTGCTCAGCGTTTTATCCCTCTGCAGGGATGTTAGGAAGGAGATTTTTTTTGGCAGCTTAAACCCAAGTCCAACATTTGTCGTTAGGGCCTTAATTATGTTCAGTCTTCTCAGTGCTGTTTGCATTAGGCCATAATATCTCCCTCTCCTGAGCTCCAGTGGCTCCACTTGAGCATGAAAATGCTGCTGGAGAGGCTGAACCTCTCCAGGTTTTTCAGCTCTCAGCTCCTGGCTGAGCCTGGAGAGTGACAGAAGCTGGGAAATTTCTCCTCCTTTCCCACCACAGAGTCTGGGACGGGGGAAATGTCACAAACTGGGCAGAGATTTCTGGATGTTGAGAACTGGCTGAGGGTTTGGGAAGGGCAGGTTTGGGCAGAGGCTCCCTGCAGGTGCAGGAGGAGCAGAGCTCAGGCTGTGCTGCAGCTTTTACAGCCTGATGAGATCGATACTCGCTGTGAAACAGAGAGAAAACTTGGAAATGCCTTTTAATACTGTTCAAAGATGATCTGGGACATGAAACCATAAGCTGAGGGCTCCTCTAGGCTAAACCAGAGAGTCAGAGCAATAAGGAACATCCTGAGTTGGAAGGGACACCCCAAGAATGCCACCCTGTGCCTCAGAGCTCCTTAAATTCTGACAGGCTTTGTGCTGAGATCGTTCCCTGGGGATCCACAGAATTCACAGAGGCTGTCTCCATCCTCCAGCTGGGGCAAGGCAGGAGAGGAAAGGTTTGAATTTGTCCAATATTTGCCAGAAGAGATGTGGTTCCAAGTGTCACTGGGATCAAACTGGTCAAAGCTTCCCACCAAGAGGCAGCTGGGTGGTGATGGCACCCTTGGGTCACTGCAGGCTCCTCTACCTCCTTGTGCCTTGGCATTGCCACTTTTAGGGTTCAGCTCATCCCCCTCAGCCTCTTTTCCTTCCCCAAACCCAGACCAGAGCTGCTCCCCTCGTTCCTGGGAGCTTTCCCTGCTCCAGGAGCTGCTGGGAGCCGAGGCTGTGAATTCTCCAGCACAGCAACAATTAGTACCAATTTTCCCAGACAGCTGCTCCCATCTGCTCCAGGGGTTGTTTGTGTTTGTGTTGTGCAGGGAGCAGACTTTTTTTGCTGAACTCACATGGTTCTTGCAGTTGAGTTTGTCAGAGTGAGATGAGCCATTTAATTTAAGCCAGTCCCTTTTTTTTTTTAAATTTGATTTTAATTTGTATTTTTTTACTTTTGCAAAGAGCCTCTCTGAGAGTTTGGGCTTTGACTGGGTGATGCTTTTGCAGCCACCAGCAGTGGCTGCCCCACCCCTGGAAGTGTTCAAGCCCAGGTTGGATGGGGTTTGGAACAGCCTGGTTTAGTGGAAGGTGGTGTTGCACCTTCCTGAGGAGCAAGATAAATCAAAAAATCAGTGGGGAGGCCTCAAATAGAAATATCCCCCAAATTCAAACTTTTCTGCCCAATGAAGGGTGATCCTGAGGTGCTGCTCCAGCAGCCCCACAAGGCTGGACCCTGCTGGACTCTTCATCATCTGGGACACATTTGGGATAATTTGGGATCAGCCCTGCATGCTGAGCCCTCAGGTCATGGCCCAGAGAGCTGCAAGGCCTGGAGGGGGTGGTGGGATGGGTGGGGAGGGCCAGCAGGAGGAGAATTCCATTCAGCCTGCGGGCTCCTGCAGGGAATTCTTACGAGGGCAATGGGAATGAAGTGCGAACTGGAAATGATTAGTAAATAATCTGATTTTCGTCTAACATTGATGCTCTTCACGACCAGGTTGCTCCAAGCCCATCCACGTCCTGGTGCACAGGACACATCCATGTTCCTTTGGTGACACAGAGGTGGCTGCTGTGACATTTCTGGCCCCATGGAGTGCAGGGTGCAGCCCATGGAGGGATCCCACATCATTCCAGGGTGGACAGCACAGGCAAAGCATCCCAAAAATCTGTGCCAGCCTCACCTGGGAGCCTCTGTCCACACCAGCCTCAGAGTGTGCTGAGGGGGATTCAGGAAGGGATTGAGCTGACAGGGAATGAACAGGGAATGAATGGAGCTTCTGTTCGGTGGGAAGGGCTTGGATTTCAGCGCCGGGAGGGAGGGAGGGAGGGAGGGAGGTGCTGGAGCAGCGCCGGGAGGGGCCCTGGTTTACAAAACAAACCAACCACTGTGGCTTCTGAGCACGAGCAATGTGGGACTCGAAAGGGGCCGGGGGTAATTCACCACCTTGATGTCAAACTCGTCTCAGTTCCAAGAGGGAATTGAACAAATGGAAGCTCAGGGATGGGCAAGGCTGCTTGCCCAAAGCTGCTGTGTTTTGTAGCTCACTTAGGCCAGGATGGTGAAGCCCAGATGGGGCTGAAGGTGGCCAGAGCTTGTCCCCAAGAGCAGGCAGAACATTTGGTGCCAGCCCAGCTCTGTGCATCTTGTTCCATGTGCTGGGGGTGCTGCTGACCCCTCTGCCCAGTGCCTCCAGTCTCCCCAGAGGACACGTGGGATGCATCCCGAGGTGTCACCTGCATCTGCCTTGGGGCCAAACCCTGGAATTCTCAAAGGGAGAAATAACCTTCTTGCTGTCTTTGGCAGCTCCATCTGACTCCCAGCAAGCCCTGTGGCCAGCCCTTCCCTGTTTATGTGACGCCATCCCAGCTCGGCCTGCCGTGATTAGAGCGGGCCTTTTTTGTTTGGAGTCATTTAATCTTGCCAGTTTTTAAATTGCTGATTTTTATAAACACTTTAAAGCTCTGGATGCTCTGCTTCCTCAGAATATGGCACTAACCCAGCAGAGCTAAAATCCGATCTGGACAATTCTATAACCTCGATGGCTGAAATTCCTGGTGCTGGGAGCCAGCAGCCCGCTCCTGCCCTGCTGCTCTCAGGGTCATGTTGGAGCTGCAGCCAAACTCTGCTGCTTTTCCCTGGCTCTGGCAGCAGGATCCATGTGGAAAACACTAGATGGCAGCTTGAGGCCACGTGTGAGAATCCTGTGCCCAGCCCCAGAGAAGGGCTCTGTGTGTGGCATCGCTGGTGGCTCTGCCGGCACTGCCGGGGTGCTCTCGGGAAGTTCCCACCTCTCTCCAGCTGCGTCTTTGCCTGGAACTCCTTCCAAACTCTTCCCCTGGGGGCTCTGGTGCTCAGCCAGCTTTGGCAGGGGTTGGCAAAGAGGTTTGGGAGGAGGTTTGGCAGCTCTGCAGGCAAGGGGCAGCCTCGACACCAGGGTTGCAGAAATTCAGGGATGGCCTGAGCGTGGCAGATTTAGGGAATTAGGGAGAGGGTGTTGGTAACCCCTGTGCCCTTTGTCACTTCTGAGCCACCTGGAAAGAACCCCAGGGACCAGAGCAGGTCCCACACCCCCAGAGCAGAGAGAAGTGCATCTCAAAATGCAGCCAGGTATCATCCAGCATCCCCATGAGCCGTGTCAGAGCACCCTCAGCGAGGCACCCCACTAACCAGGACAAACCAGGATTTCTGTCTCACAAAGGGAGACTTTTGAGGAACAGTTTTTCCTTCCTCCTTTTATGACATCTGTGCAAGCTGGAATGCCAGATTTCTTACTCTCCAGGGATCCAGCAGGCACATGAGGGGCTGATTAGAGACATTCCAGGGCTTTTTAAGGACAGGGACAAGAGGTAAGGCAGAACACAAGCAGTGACAGGGTTTTGTGAACCTACAACACACTTTGTAGCTGCTCTGTGTCTCCAAAGGCTGCCAGGAGCTGTGGAAAACTGGGGAGCAAAGCAGAGAAGTGGGATGAGGAGGCCTTGGCTCCAGGTCAGTGTGTGATAGTAAATATCCCTGCAGCTCTTTGATTTTGAGAGCAAAACACCCCTGAAACAGAGGAGGTGGGAGCTGTGGGGTGCTGGGTCTCAGCTCGGAGCTGAGTTCAGTGCAAACCCTCCTGGAGAGGGGTTGGATCCGAGGTTTTTATCTGCTCTTGGGATTTTGACTTTCAAGAGTAGCCAGGGGTTGGGACGTGGCTTTTCCAGGCTGATTTTGCAGCTTGGAGATGTTTCACAGCCATGCAGCCGTGGCTGAACTCCTGAACTCCTCCACGCTTCCAGAGCTGCAGCCCAGCCCTGGGCTGGCCCTGGCTCCTGTCCTTGGGGACACTGGGGACGTGGCTCCTCAGGGGTGGCTTTTTCACCCATGCAAAGGCTTGCACCTCACAATTTTGGATGCTAAGGGCCAGAGGAGGTGTCCAAAAATAGGACATTATCCAAATAACCAACAGTGATGGCAAAACCTGTGTTCAGTCTGGGCACACAGAGCAGCTGATCCAGGCAATATTTAGTGCAAGATCCCCAGGGAAAAAGGGAAATCCACTGGTGTTGCAAAGATTTTTTTGTGCATTGGAAAGGGGGCTGTGATGAGATCTTGCAGCTGTGGGGGATTTAGGTTGGAAGGGACCTTAAAGATCTTGTTCTAAGTGGCAGGGACACCTTCCACTAGACCAGGCTGCTCAAAATTCCACCCAACATGGCTTTGAAGACTTCCAGGGATGAGACAGTCCCTCCAGGGCTCTTCCCCCCAGACCTGGGAGCCCTGCAGGTGCTCAGGTCTCCAGGAGGTTCTGGGGTGTCTGTCAGGAGCTGCTGTAGCCGTGTGTCAGCAGAAGGGAATGTTCTGCTCCAGCATTTTCAAGGCAGCCTGAGAGTCAGGATCCAGATCTCATGAGTCACCTCCTCTGCACATGTGGGCTCCGACACAGCCAACATCCATCCCCCGGTGCCAACAGCAACACGGCGTCTCCTAGCAATGGCAGCAACCCCACCACAATAAACCAGTGGGACCAGTGCCCCGACAGCAAACCTGCATCCACTCAGCGTGCCTGAGGAGGATTTTCCAGCTCCGTCCTGCAGAGGGAAACCATTTGTCTGAGGCAGCCTCGAGGTCAGGGCTGCATCTGCCCGTGGCTCTCACACCTCCTCCATCCTAATTGTCTTTCCCCGTTCTCCCCCCATTTATTTTTTCCATTAAAGATTTTTTTTTTTTTGTTCTTAGTCGTCAGGGTGGGTGCGTCCCACAAGCAAGCTCCTCCTTGAAAAATTGGAATGAATGGATATCCTTGATCCCCTCCTTCAGCACAGGATGGATCCTCTGCCACGGCCAGGGCAGCTACTCTGCCCTCAGGAAAATATTTCATCTGTACTCAGGTGACTGTCCCAGCTCTGGTCATTTCTGCTGTCTTTCAGCTTAAAAAACACTAGCAATTTCCAAGGATTTAATGTCTCCACCTGCCTCTAATGGGACTATTCTCACAGCTATTGCTGTAGGTAAAGACTTAAAGTCAGCCAATAATTACTCCCACGAAAGAAACGCTGTTTTCTTGTCATGTTCCATTAAACTGTTCACAGCAGGAGCCAAAGAATTAACAGCCTTATTATCTGGTCTGCAAAATAAATCATTTTAGAGAGGAGAGGAGCACAGAAGACACCAGGGGTGCCAGTGCTTATCGTGTTGTAAGGGATGAGGGTGGCTTTGGGAAAGGATCAGGGGAAGAGGCTGGGCAGGGATGTCCCCTCCCCACTGGGATTTGCTGGGGTTTATTTTCCATCCTGGGTAGGTTCCCTCGGCTCCGTGCAGGCCTGGCTGGGGTGGGTGTGTTGTGGGAGGTATTTTTGCTGTGGGAGGTATTCCTGGGCTGGAATCCACCTGTTTTTCCCCCCGGGATGGCAGATGTCAGCTGGGGAAGTGGATGTGTGGCAGCCACGTGCTGGCAGCAGGAACCTGAGGCTCATTTGATTAATGAGCGTGGTTGTTGTTGTTGCTGCTTCCCCTTGAGCTGCAGAACCTGGCAGCCTCGGGCTGGCTTGGAAGAACATCAAATCCCCCAAGGAAGAGACACAGAGCTCCAGCCCTCCCCCAGCACTTCAGGGATGGTGCTGGAGAGGGTTTGGAGCAGTTCCTCTCCCAGACACCTGCAGACACTCAGGCAGGAGCACATCGCTGGGGGCTGAGCTCCTCCTTTCACAGGGCTGTGTTCCACCTTCCTGGGGCTGAGCTTCTCCTGTCACAGGGCTGATGTTCCACCAAGGCTGGCCTGGAAACAGAGGCCAGGTAGAATAAAAGGATAAAAAGGGATTTATTGAAAGGATCCAGCCTGGGCAGTGCAGGAACCCCTTGGGGCTGCACCCAAGTCCAACCCACAAATGGGCACAAAATGGATCCCTGGTCATGAGGCCTCACACTTTGATGGGTTTGGGTCCATCAGCAGATTGGAGTTAATTGTCTAATTCCAGCTTCAGGTTATGAAGCTCCATCCTCCTTGTTCCATCTCTTCCTTCACTGTTGTTTACACTCTTGGGCTTTAAATTTGTCCTTGGTCCCCAGCTAGAAAGGAATTGTTTTGTCTATCTACCCTGTGAAGAGAGCTCACCAACCCTTCATATGAAACCCAGAACTGCACATTAAAACAGCACAGAGTCTGAAAAATATAAAAGCTAAAACTTAAGGCATCACTGGAGCTGAGCTCCTCCTGTCACAGGGCTGATGTTCCACCTTCCTGGAGCTGAGGGTGAAGAGATTTGCTCAGTGGCACAACGCTCAGCTCCCGAGCTTCCCCAATCCAGGAGGGATTTGGCTCACGCTGGGTCAGGGCTGGTCTGCCACCAGGCACTGGGAAGCCACCACGAGCCAAATCCAGGCCAGCTCTACCTTGGATTTGGTGCCACACTTCCCTAGGACAGTTTTAGCTGGGAAAGCAAAGTCAGGGCTGACTCCATCTGCATTTCTCTCCTGGCCTGGGAAGTTTCTCTCTGGCCCACATGTCTCTCTGGACTCCCAAATGTGTCAGGCAGCCCAGGAGAGCACAGAACAGAAAGGGAATAAATCTTCCTTAAATCGCTTCAAGTTTTGAATTTTTTATTTATTTTTTTTAGGTCCTTGCAGACCAAATGTTCTCTCTCCTTTGAGAATGCACAGAGCAGCTGTGACATTTTTAACAGCACCTTCCTCTTCTGACCACGGCCTGGCAGGTTCATGTTTACACACCTTGGTCTACATTGATTTCTTTACCTGTTTCAGGGCTGATATTGCTGAAAAACTTGAACTTAAAGACCAAGAGCCTCTGCTGATTTCTTTGCAGCTGCAGCCTGATGGCTTTCAGCTGCTTTGAATGATTTTTTAATTAAGAGGTCGAGTCCTAATGGCAGTTTAGGGTTGAAAAATGTCCCTTCATACTTGCAGAGTACTCCCAGGATGTGGTCCTGGTCCTATAAATGCCATTTCACTGGAGTAATTACCTCAGCTAAGGACAAGGGAACACTTTGGAGTGACACCAGACAAAACCTTAGCATGGCTGCTGTCAGGGTAGGAAATACCTCTGAGAAATCCAGGCTCAGGAGGAACCTCTGGATCCCAGCAAACCCCCTGAACCTGCTTCCTTTACCATTTTCAAAAGCTTATTTAACATCTATTCCATTTCTTTCATGTCCATTTAATTCCTGCAGCCACTGGAAATGTGACTTGTGTTTGTTTGTGTTTTTTTGTTATTTTCAAAATGTTCTGCTTTTCCCATTCCCTGCCTTTCCTCTTATTCCCCAGAGGCAACAAAAAGCCAAATTGCAGGAATGAAAAGGAAGCCAAACTGCCTTATTAAAGCTTTAGGATTCACTAAATATTTCCACAGTCCTACCTGGGCACTAGGAAATGGATTAGGATCAAGGAAATGTATTGGATTTCTTTGGATAGGGAAAATATACAAATCTAATGCCCTCTTGTGGTTCCTGACAGAGAGTGGCTGCTGAGTAGTAGTAGGGCTGGCTTGTCTTCGGGTTGTTTTGGGGTAGGAAAGGTAATTCTGAGGTAGAAAATGTAATTTTAGGAATTTAGGGCTCATAAAATTGCTGGGAAAATCTGAAATCAACCCAAATGGTACCCATTAGTCAACATTCCACCCCAACAGTGACCTCCCACTGTCTGGGAGAAATTCTCATCTGTTAGAGAAAGTGTCCTAAAATTAGAGAACCACAGCTCCTCCCTGCTTTTGTTTCGGTTCTTCTTGGAAGGGGAAAATCTCTCATTCCAAATAAATCCTGAGCTCATCAAGCCCTGTGAGCCTCTTGTGGTGCTCTAGGATCAGCATCACTGCTTTTTCCACGAGAATTTTTAGCAGCGCCAACTTTTCTGTCAAAATAACGACTTCAGGATTTCTGCAGAGGTATTTTCGATTTGAAGTTTTCCTCTGAATGCCAAAAATCAGTGAAAAAATTAACTTTAAAAGATGAGTTTTTTGGGTTTTTTTAAATTCAAGTTTTTTGGTGGGGAGCCAGACTTATTTTCTTACAGAAAAGTGTGAGCTGAGAGAGGGCAGAGTTCCTTTGGTGATCGCTTCACACCCCAGGAGGAGGATGCTTAAAAAATAACACACAAGAGTTGAGACTGCAGACTGTGGGACCAGCTCTGCAAACATGCCCCAGGGTGAGCATCCACAGGGATCCTCCCTGCTGGGATTAGCCTTTCCTGCCCCTTTCCTGCTCCTTCCGTGCTCTTGGCCACAAGAAATGGGATTTACATGGACACAGCACAGAATCCCAGACTGGTTTGGGTTGGGAGGGCCCTCAAAGCTCATCCCATTCCACGGGCAGGGCCATCTTCCATTATCCCAGGTTGCTCCAAGCCCTGTCCAACCTGGCTTTGGCCACTTGCCCATTTGCAGCAGAAAAAGCAGAAAATATGACCTCACACCCCAAGGAGCCCCTGGAAGTTTTCCTCAAGCTGGGATGCAGGGGAAGGAGCGAGCAGTGATTTTGGCAGGGAGGCCGCACACATCTGCAGGCCCAGCACTCTCTGCTCATTTCTCACTTTTTCCTTTCTCAGTGTCCACTCCAGGCACAGAAATGGCTGAGAAAAGAAGAACCAGCAGCTTTTTTGGCTGCAGGCCTGGAGAGGATCTGTCTGGTGGCTCTGGGTGCTGTGGGAGGCCAAGCTTTCTTTTATGCCGGCTTGTGTTTGGGAGTGGGAGGCAAACACAGACAGCAGTGCCTGACAGCTGCTGGTGGGACTGAGGGCTCAGATGCCGTGACAAGGAAGGGGCTGCTGAGGGGATTTGCCAACGCCTCCTCACGTTTTTGGGAGAATTTCTCTCCTTGTTTCAGGCCCTGCTCAAACCAGGGTGCTGCTTTCTGCCTCGAGACCAGAGGCTCCTTAGAGGGGCTTTTCTTCCTCCCAACCAAACACAGATCTACGAAAAAAGCTCCGTGCCAAGAGCTCCATTTCCTCCAGGATTTCAGTAACTCCATTTCCTGGGAATCTCTTTCCAAGAGCTTTGTGCTGATCCTTCCTCCCTTCGCTGTGGGTGTTTGGAGCGAGCACTGAGGCTCCTGGGCTGGAGCCACATCCAACCTGTGCCTCCACACTGTGCTTCCTCCAGGCCCTGACACTTTTCCTGAGGTAAAACAGCCTGGAAAGAACTGGGAGCATTTCCCCCTGGGTGTTTCCCACTGGGATGTGCACATCCAGCTCCTGTTTCCGTAACAACGGAGCAGGGGAGTGTCAGGACACAGTGGGAGCATCACCAGGTCCAACACCCAGCCAGGCTGAGGCAGGTCTGGGAGGTGTTACCACACTTTGCACCAGTCAGGGCTCCTGGGGAGAGAGACAGGAAGGTGCTGCAGGCAGAAAATGGGAATTTTTGCCTGTTGCTGCTTCTCAGACAAAAAAAAACCATGGCAAAGCCTCAGTCCTCACCTCAGGCTTTTTTTGTGACCGAGACAATGTCAGTTGTGCTGAGGGCCTGGAGGCTGCTGCCTGCGGTCCCCACTATCACTCTGGCTGCCTCTTTGCCCCCCTCAGCATGGTCCTGCTTTGCATTCTAGGTGGGAATGCAGAGGGACATGTAGGAGAGGATGAAAGGACAGGGAAATGGAGGGAGAACAAGCCCCAGAGAGCTTGTAGCAAAGCTGGCGTGTGGCGGAGGGCTCCAACAGGAGCGTTCCCAAGCCTGGGATCAGCAGTGGGGCAGAGGAGTAAATTCAACACATATTTTCCATCCTCAGCTCTCCACTCTGCCCCTAACCTGATCCCAGTTAGAGACACACAGGCAGCAGCCAAGGAACTTTTATGACTCACTGGAAAGGGAGCCTGCACCAGAACGGGCGCGTTCGCATCCAGCTGTCTCCTCTCTGCTGTTGTTTAGGGAGGACATTTGTGCTTGCTGAGCTCACCTAGGAAAGGGCCAGCGGGCCTCTGGATACGGGGAAAACTGGTCCTCAGCCCAGCCTGGGAGCAGGCTGTGTATTCCTTAAAAAAAGGGAGAGATGGAGCTGGGCTGACAGGGAGCACAGCTCGGGATTTGGGGTGTGGGCAGCAGCTCTGCTATGGGGGAGCCTCTCTGGCACATTCCCTTCCCCTTCACAGGCTTGAACTGTCCCCAAACCACCTGGGAAGTAGAAATCCCTGGATTTGGCAGTTGTCCTTTCAAAGCCCTCACCTGTCACAGAGGGAGAAGCTGAGGGCATCAGATGCACCCTAAAAACGGGCTGGTGTTCAGCAGCGGGGCTGAGTGACACAGCCAAACCTTGCCCAGGAAATCCAGGTTAAATGAGACCTTAAACCCACCTGGGTCTCTGGCAGCAGCCAGATTCTGCTGCTGGGTGTTCCTGCCCCTATTGAGTCTCATCCCTGTCTTTAGCAACAACAGATCCACCTAAAGTCCGAAGAGTGAGACTGAAAATCCCTTCCCAAATGCTTCCTGTTATTTTAACTCCAGTGATCCATGCTACAGCCACAATCCACAAATTGCCTGCCTGTCCCCTGGTGTTCTTTAGGTATATGGGACAAGGTGTGTGGCATGTCCTCAGCTGGAATTGGGGAAAAAAATGGGAATGTGGTGAATATTTTGTGTTAGGAGTTCAGAGCCTGTCAAACGAGGCTTTGTTAGCAAAATGCATAATTTCTGATGCCAGGTTGATAGCAGAAAGCAGGAGGTTTATCTTTAAAGCCCTGACTTTAAAACAAAATAAACCAACAACCCTGCTCCTCATGAAGGAGAAAAGCAAGTGTTTGGTGTCTCTGCATTGCTCAAAATGTGGTTCTACAAAACTGGGCCCGAAGAAGCTCCAGGATCACAAATCCCTGTCCCACACAGGGTTGATTTTTCAGGCAAACCCCTGGCTTGTAAACATTTTACTTTCAATGCGTAACAGGCCACATTTTCCTTCAGTATCCTGAAAATTTTCACGGAGTGGAATTGTGCTTTTCTCACTCATCCCTAAAATTCAGTATCTGCAGCACAACTTGCACTTGGCTTTTCCAGTTTCTGACCCCTGTCATTATTTTAGCTCATACTTTCACAAGATTCAAATGAATACTGTTTAAAAAAAAAAAAAAAGAAGAAAGCTGAGATTTCTGTACATTTAAATGACGGTGGAAAATGGATCATTAAAGAAAAGTACCTGCGGCACCAAGACCCTTTCTAGGAAGTGCCATCTTGTCCCCTGAGCCCAGACAGGATCCTGCTGCCATCTGCCTCCTCTGCACTTCCAGGGCAGGGATTTCCAGCATCCTGCAGAGTTCCCCATCCTCTGCTGCCAAAAGGGTGCTGGAAGCCCTGGGATGAGCTGTGCCAGAGGCTGATGCGAAGGAGTGGGAAGGGATGGATGAAAAGCTGCAGTGCTTGAGCTAATCTGGAGGGCTTGAACCACCCAGGATGTGCCCAGGGATAGGATTCCCTAGTTCCTCTGGTGCTAGCACTCCTCTCATCCCTCCCTGGGGGTGGAATGCTACACAGCTCCCAGCAGAGTGGTACCCAACGGCAGCTCACTGGTACCAAACCAAGCAGAGCAGTGCCCAGCCCTGCACAGCCCGATTCCTGTGGGGCTTTTGGGGCCTGTGGGGGCCCCCGCGGAAGGGACAGCCCCGGGCCCGCTGCCGGCATCACTAGATGGTGCTCACGCCTGCCTTTTCCCGAGCTCCCGGAGCAGCGGAGCCGCGCCCGGGGATGCTCAGGGGGCTCATGGGTGTCGCCGGAGCCTTGGGAGTCGTTGCCATTAATGAAAACGATGAGGAAGATGTTTCGCATCTCTCCGCTTGTCCCCAGGCTGTTAGAGAGGAGGGACAGGGTCGAGGTGCTGCAGGATGTGCTCCTGGGCTGTTCACGGAACTCTGCTGCTCCTTGCAAGGATCTGCCCTTCTCCCCAGACTCCTGCACCTTCCTGGGACTCCCAGGGCCGTGAGTCAGGGCAGCCAGCCCTGCACCACATCCTGCGGGACAAAGCCACACAGGAGCAGGACATGCTCAGGGCACTCTCACAAGGAATTGCTTCCTCATGACTAAACATCAACGGACTGAAGAAAAAATGAACCGTGACCATAAATTTAATTCAAAGCCATCAGCAAGTCCCCAGACCAGAGGAAAGGCTGGTGTGGGTGGTGTGGAGTGAAGCAGATGCAGATGGGAGAGGGGCTGGGTGTGTTGGTGAGGGTTGCTCGACAGCAGCTCCTTTCCGAGAGCTCCCCGTGTCCAGCTGATGACCTGGGTGGCAGGGAGCTCGCTGGGGTGGCCTCTGCTGGGACAGTTTCTTGGCTTTGTTTTTATAAATAATGAGCTATTCCTCAGCAGCTCGTTGGAGCACGAGGGAGAGGAGCAGCTGGGATTGCACTGACACGCAAAACCGGTGGGGAAGCTCCAAACCCGCTCTGGCTCCCGACACGTCCCCAAGTCACCTTCCCTGGGCACAGCAGAGCACGAGTGGCTGCCAGCCCACAGGCTGCAACTCATTAAAAATCCACTCCAGCCTACAAGTGGGACCCTCATTTTGCTTAATCGTCCCCTTCCTCCTTGGCTTTGAGGTTAGAAAAGCACCAGCACCACGCCAGATCCAGAGTTCTGGTGGGGAAGGCTGGGTGTCAGCCACACTTGGAATTTTGTTAATGGATGAACTGAGGAGCAAATGAAGCCATTGTAGGTAAAATTGTCCCTGCACATCCTGTCATGGTAAGGAAAAAACTCAGGCTACATCACCAGCAAATTTCCTGCTGTGGGGTCTGATTTGCCCTTGGTTATGCCAGGACTGGGCTGGTGTTGGGAATGTTTTCAATCCCTCAATAAAACTGTCTGGGCAAAGCAAACTGCTGCAGAGCAGCAGGAGAAGGAGTGGGAAGGGCAGAGAGTGCTGGCCATGGGGACACACTGGCTTGGAGCAAGCTGGGAGGGGAAGGACACAGCTCCAGGAGAAATCTGAGGGAAAACCTAAGGAGGCAGATGGGATGAGTTAAATACCCGGCTTTTTGCCTTTCACCCAGGACTGGAGCAGGTCTGGACCAACTGCAGGAGGATTTGGGATGGTTTTGGGGTGTGCAATGCCCGTGGGATGTGGTATCCCAAAGGGTCCCTGTGCTCCGTGGGCACTGAGAGCTGCCTGACCTCCTGCTCTGCCCCGGGAATCCAGGGAGAGAGGGAAAAGGAGCCGGAGCAACACGAGCGAACCCAAATGTGTTTCCACTTAGCTGCTCCTGCGAGGCCAAATGATGTAACTCCCGTGAAGCCCTGCAAGATGTTGGCAGGAGGAGCCCAGTGACAACTCCAACTGTAAGTTCCTGAGCTAATGAGCACAAAAGTTGAATAAAAATAATAATAAAAAAGGGCTTTTTTTTTTTTTTTTGGCGTAACACAGCGATCCTGCCCAGGACTGTTTTCTGAGCAGAGAACAGCGCAGTGAAGGAAAAAATTCCATCCCCGAAGACTCCTCTCCTCTGGGGCTTATAGGGCAAAGCCAAGGGGTCACCACCCATCAGGACAAGCTTTTCAAACCAATGGAGCTGGGGCTTCCTCATCCTGAGGAGATGCTGGAGCTCCAGAGGAACCTCCCTGCCATCCCTTTCTCCAGCCTTTATGGAGTTAACCCCAGTCATTCCTCCTGAGGTTGGGATTTTCTGTCTCTGTGTGTGTGTGTTACCAGCGAGGAATGTTTTACTACAGCTCTCCACACAGCCACCAGCCTCCAAATGGACCATGTTACAGGAGAGCTAAATATTGTGTCAGGGACCATGTGTTTCTTGTAAGATTGGATTGAGCCACAACTGTGTAGGAAATTGTTTATCTCTCCCCCCTTCTCCCTCTCCTGCCTTTATCCTCCCACGGATTGCGTGGATGGCCGGGGCGCTGGCGATGGGAACTTTCCTGGGGATGCTGGCGGGGTTTTTTTACAGCTGGGACTTTAGAGAGGGCAACTGCAGGCCATGAAATGTCCCTTTCTGCTGGTGGCATGTCCCTTTCTGCTGGTGACTTCACCCTCTTCTCCAGTGACTTCTCCCTTTTCGCTGGTGACTTGTCCCTTTCTGCCCAGTGACATACCAGTCCTGCTCCCAAGGGTCATGGGTGGCTCTGTCCCTAAATTTGGGTGCCATGAGGGACACTGGGCATGGCCAGCACCCTGATGGGATCTGGCTCAGCACCACAACTGCCTGGGGAACCTCTCTTAGGGGGGTTTGGATGGAGCTGCTCCAGGTGTGCACAGGGAGATTTGGCCACAGAAAAACGTTGCCAGCCCCAGGGGGAAGGTGGAGATGAACCTTCTCTGCTTTGCTGGAGATTTCAATGGCTGCAGGGTGGGTTATAGAGCCAGAGGGTTGACGCAGATGTAGAGCAGAGAGTGTTTGAAAATTGATTTATTGCTGCTGCAGCCAGCAAGGAGCAGAGCAGGGGCTGCTGCCTGTGCCATGGGTGGGATGGGGATGTCACCATGGCCAGGGTCAGGGCTGGGCTGGCACTCCTGACTTGAAACTCAACAGAGGCACCACAGTAAAAACCCCTTTTGCCTTTCCTGAGGCAGAGTCAGCAGATTTGGGATTTGTTTGTTCCCAGCACTGCTCTGCCAGAGGGATGTGAGGGAAACCTGAGCCCCTGGTGCCTTCTCTCCTTCTCCTTATCCGTCCATCTCCAAATGGAAAAAGGCACTTTTCCTTTTTACTGTCTCTGCTCTCTCCTGGCCACGGCTCTGTACAAAAGCATAATTGTACATAAACATCTGATTTCTTTTACTTTGCCTCAGTAATAGCTTGTAGGAGCCCTTTCCAACATCTATTAATGCTGTGCTGTGTATTAGATCCAGACTGCAGAGCCCCAAATGTGATTGTCTCCCAATAAAGTGGGGGAAAGGTTGAAACCAGATCAAACATTTGCTCCCTGGTCAGTTTTAGATACAGTAAAATCTGCATCTCTAAAATTTAGCAAAGGATCTTGCTTTTAAGCACCTTGGACTTTTCTCTCAGTGAGATATTGGAGCTGAGACCCAGCTGGAGGAGACTGATGATCCCTAAATTTCAGTATCCCAAGTTTCAGGCAGCTGAACCAAACGCAGAGCTCGGAAAAGGGGCAGCACTTCCATTGGGAAATTGTCTTTGTCTGCCCAGACCCAAAAATCCACCCAGGTTCTAATGACATGAAGGCATGGTAACCCTGACTGCATCTCTGGGAATGGGAAAAAAACAACCAGAGTTCAAACTTCCAGCTGGTTATAAACCCTGGGCAGTGCCCTCTGCCCTTCCTTGTTAGGACACCATCAGGGTACCACCCCAGATTTTTAAAATATCAGGGTTGTTATGCATAAATAAACCATAAATCTGCATTCTCAGCTCTGTTTTCTTCCCTTGGAGCATGACAGCATCACTGGCAGTGGCTGGTGTGAGATGACAGTGGCAGCTCTGATGATCCCACTGCTCCCTCAGAGCGATCCAACAGATGATCCTTAATGAGAAAAGGACACTGAAGAGTTTGGCTTGGAGAGAAAAACTGTCTGGGAAGATCTGCTGGGGCTGTCTCGAGGTGTTCAGGCTTTGTAGGGCTGCAGATTGTTTTTCCTCTCCAGCAGAAGCAGCAGTTTGGGGATTTCCCTGGCTCTGCTTTGCTCCTTGCTGCTGTCACGGGTCAAAATTGGGCTGGGTGAAGGAAAAGTGGCTCCTGATGCTTGGAATTATTAAAAAGCCTGACCTGAACCATGAGCTGGACCAGCCTTTCAGATGCCAACGTGCTTTACCACCAGCCAAATTTATTGGGCTGCAGCTGAGAATCTTCCCCTTTGATGCACCTTTGCTACTGAACAGCCTCAGATAAAACCAAAGCGCTCATTTCTAGGAAAGGAAAGAGAACAACCCAAATCTTGGAGCTGAGCAGCAGCAGGGAGCCCATCTTCAAACTGCATCTCCTCCAGCAGCTTCAGAAGCAGAGCAGCTCATTTTTAACACCCTGCAAGGCTCTTCAGCAATGATTAAAGCCCCTTAAATGTGCACCTTTTTCATCGCAGGCCCTGCTGCTGATGGGGTGCCAAGTACAACAAACCCCATCAAAAGCACCGTCCCTGTGATGGATTTAATTGTCCTTCTCTTGTTTTCTGAGCGAGGAGAGCTGGAGGAGGAAGAAAACCTGGAGGAAAATGTCCATCCTCGTGCAGAAATAACCCCCTAAAAGGCCGTGGAGGAGCCAATCTGCAGCCACAGGCACGAAAAGGAGCGCGGGGAAATAATGCCCTCAAATCCTTCCGAGTCCATTCATCACCATGGCTGCAGTCATCATCTCAGCAATAAATTTCCTTATCATCTGATTGGAATCTGACATGAATACCCTGCCTGTTATTTCAGAGGCAGATGGGCTGGAACTGGTGGGTAATTGGTAGGAAAAATCACTGGTTGTAGCAAAGATCTGATATCATCGGAGCAGTTACACCACAAGAGAGGAGGATTAGAGAAATGTTTACCACAAGGGGTTTATTCATCCTGAATAAACGTGTTCACTTCCCAAAGCCTTCCCCTCACACCCTCATTCCTCTTCAGTGGCATCTTAACATCAGAACTAACACAGTTTTTTCCCAGTCAGGAAAAGGAGCTGCTGTCTGTGCACAGCTGTCTGTAAAAATGATTAAAACCTTCTCATCAAACTCCCATTAATTTATGCATTTATTTCTAAGTTGTCTCAGCAAAGACAACTCTAATTTCTTAATCATTCACATTACTCCCAGTGCTTCTGCAAACACCTCAGCTCTGCAAAAAATTTTTGCAGCCAAATTCAGGTTTTGTTTCTGTTTCTCTGCTGGAGAGACACAATTGGTTTATTAACATTTTTCTTTGCACCTGTGGGTCAACTTCCAGCCTGCTGTACCCAAATAATTGAGCCCAGGTTTGCAGGGAGAGGCTGCAGCCTAAACCAAAAATAGGACAACTGGAGTTCTCTGGAGAGAGTTGGGGCAGGGCCAGCAGAAAATCCAGAGGTAAGATCCTGGCTTTGCTGCAGCAAGCAATCCCTGTGCCCTGACTCGATGGGTCTCTCCTGCTTTTTCCTTGCACTTCCCAGCTCACAGGAGACAGAATTTTGGTGAGCATTTCTGCTTTTTTAAATGAGCTCCCCAGAGGATTGTCAAGAACAAAGCTGCAAGGCAGGGCCGCAGGAGGACTGAGGCTGCTGCAGGAGCAGTGGCACAGATTCCTAATAAACCATCTGCATTCCTTGCACAGCTCTGACTGCAACTCCCCAGCGTGTCCTTCACCTTTCTGGGAAGGCAGAACGGGTGAGGGTGGTGGGGAAATTGCCTCACTGGAGCCAAAGGGGGTTTTGCAATCAGTTTTAGTGGAGCCAGGGCAGCTTTTAACCCTGTGTGTTCCCATCTCTCCAGACCACCCTGTGGGCTGCCAGCACTTTAGGAGTGATGGAGGAAAAAGAAATTATTCCTTTTCCGTACAGATTCTCCCTGGGTGGTAGGGATGGCCCCAAAGCCCTGGCTTTTTCTGCAAGGATCCTGGCAAAATTCCTCTTCCAGGTTCTATTCATGAGCCCTGGAATGTACCAGGCTGGGTGGGAGTGCAGGATAGTCATCCCTGTATCCTCTGTCCTTGGCTGGGAACAATCTGCTTCCTGCCCATGGCATCACCACAGGATGCCAGCGTTTGGTGACAAAACACACGGCAGCAAAATCCTTCCAAACCCAGAAAATTACCCGGGGGAAAATCTGGCTGGAGCTTTTCTTAATATTCTGTCAAACAGAGGTTTGACATTGGGCTTGGAGCAGGGACGGAGCGTCAGACCCCAAAACAGGGAGCAGAGTTTGGAGGGATGGATGGAAAATTTGAGCTCTGCATGAGGAGCATCTGAGACAGGAGGGTGGAACAGCTGCCCCAGCGCTGAACCGTCCCCTCTGATGGCTTTACCAGCAGCTGGGACATGATTCCTGCATCCCTGGTGCTGATTCCCGCATCCCTGGTGCCCATTCACACATCCCTGTGCCCATTCTCACATCTCTGTGCCCAGTCCCCCATCCCTGGTGCCCATTTCCCCATCCCTGTGCCCATTTCCCCATCCCTGATGCCCATTCACACATTTCTGGTGCTA
>VXBQ01015059.1:474090-512890 GCA_013400175.1 Phainopepla nitens | reverse complement strand
CAAAACTCCAGCACTGCAGTGATTACACAGCTTCTGCTCCCCCCTGCCACATCACGCTGCAAGCAGCCTGCCCAGGCGATGTAAATCAAAGTTTCTGGGAGGATTGAGAGCATGTGAGGGTTTTCTGGGAGTTAAAAGCCTTTCCTGCCTGGGTTTTGGCTTTGGATGACCCCTGCTCCTAATGCACTCCTCACTTCATTCACCCCTGCCAGTGCCAATGCTCTTATTTATGACTTCAGTAATGGCTTTCTATCAGCAGGCCCTGAAAAGCTGCTCCTTCCACAGAACATTCCTCCAAGTAAATCCTGCCCCGGGAGTATTCCCAGTCCGAGCTCAGTCTGGGGCCTGCTCAGGGCAGAGGAGAGGACTTTCAAAGGACTCCCACTGAGCTCAGCTGGCTCAGACCCCAAAAGAACACACATCCACACCCACAAAGCTCTAATAAAGGGCCTCATGGAAGCTCACAAGGAGGAATCCAAACCTCTCCCAGAGTCTTCAGGAGGCTCTGTGGTTGTTTCACCATCCTTTTGCTGCTGCACATGGACCACAGGGTTTTACCTCTCAGGAGGGATCTCAGGCAGTCCCCCAAAGCTGACTGAAAATCCTTCCACAACACTGAGCCTGGGTTCTTTTTTCTCCCTTAACTTAAAAGCCAGAAAAACATCGAGAAATGCCTGAGCAGGAGAATCAATCACACACAGAGGAACCTTCTGGGTCCCGTGAAACAGCCTGCGCTCTCAGCCTTGGCAGTTTGTTCTTCCTCCTTTTGGGAGGCAGCACAGACATGTTTTCCATTTGGAATATCCCAGGGGTCTTGCAGCTCATGCTGAGCCCTCAGAAGTAAAAGAGTCACTTTTCCCAGCAGCAATCCCTGCTACAATTGAGAAATGTTAGGGTTTTTCACCATACCCAGACTGACACTTGGTTCAAGCCACAGGAAAGCAGAGACAGAGGGTCCACCCCACAGCAGGCCCAACAAATACATAAATCAGAACGTCTTTAGCTCAGTTCTGCTCCATGTCCCTCAGCTGTTCCACAGGCCAAGCACAGCCTTTTACTGGTGTCATTTACTCAGCTGTCGAGTGGGGGTTTTATCCTAAAGCTCAGCAGTGGGGAAATAGGAACCTGCAATGAACTTGCCTCAGATTGAAACAGATATTTCAGGAGAATAAACCTATGGCTGGACTGAATAAACACAGCAGGCGCTGAAGGAATGTGCAGTTGACATAAGATCTGGTGGATGAGTTCAAGGAATGGGGGACTTGGGGCTGAAATCATAAATCTTCTGGGCTGGAAAGGGGACAGAGCTGAGCTCTGCACCTTGCAGAGGAGGTTTGGTGTCCCCATGGACAGGGGGGCTTTTTCCCCACCACAACCCCTGAGGAGTGAGGATTTTCTCCATCTTCTGCAGCTCAGGGAAGCCTCTGGTCTTGTGAGATCCTGGATGTTCCTGTGCAGCCGAGTCGGTGCTGCTGAACCCTGATTCACGAAAATCCTGAAGAACAAAACCCAAGGTCTTTGGGCCAACAATATTTGTCCCAGCTGGGAGAGCCCAGCTGCTGCTGAAGGCCAAGGCAGGGATGAGACCCAGAGAAGCTGCAGCAGCTCTCAGCATGTTTGGAAAGCACAGTGTCCTCATGTGACCCTGACTCTGCTCTCCCTTCCCTCTGACTGGGAAGGATGGAGGAAGGGTGGATCCAGCTCTTGGCTCCTGATCTCCTGCAGCAGCCTGGATGATCTGAGGGACAAGTCAGAGCCCGTTGGCTCTGAATGGCAGCTGCTGGAGGTGTGAATTCCCCGTGGCTGGGCTGGGCATGGGGCACCCAGCAATTTCCTGCCCCCTGCCAGGGCACAGTGGAGGTGCTGACAGCCCCAGGGAGCCTCCAGCTCCATGCTGAGTAGAGCCAAACTTCCCCTAGCACCAAAATCCCATCCAATTCCATCGGGCAGTGGGATTGTCAGGACAGGCTGCACTAACGGGGGATTGTTGTCACTGCACAACAACAAAAAAAATCGGTTTGGTTATTTTTTAAAGCAAATTGCACTGATTAAATCCAGGCTTTCAGAAAAGTGAAGCAGAGACAGAGGGTTGACACTGTCCAGCCTGGGGTGGCAAGATCTTCTAATGGAAGGTGGCCACTTCTAATGGAAGTGTCTCTGCTCCTGCTGGGGATTTGGAACCAGAGGAGCTTTAAGGTCCCTTCTAACCCAAACCAATCCGGGATCCTGTGACCTATGGGCTTTGCTCAGCCAGCCCTGGCATCTGGGAGCCTCGGGGAGCTTTGGACATGCCTTCCTCCACCTGCAGCCCCCATGGCTCAGGCAGGCACATCCCATTCTCTGGGGAGGGGCTGATTCCAACCAGACACTCCCCAAGGACCTGCAGGGTGGACAGAGCAGTGGCCCACGGGGTGAGAGCTGGGCCCAACAAGTCAAGCTGTGCTAAAGCATCCCAGATGTTTCAGATTCCTGCTCCTTGCTCCAAGGAAAGGGAGAGAGGAGCTGCACAGAGTACAGCAATATTCTTTTCAATCCATTCCATATGTTTCCTCCATAAGTCAAGATTAAGCAGCGGTGCTGGTTGGAATAGGAATCAGCCAGAGGCTGCTCTGGGGCTCTGGAGGCAGAACAGCCCCAGCACAGCCCTGACCTGACTCCAGAATCCATTTCCAGGGGGACAAGTGGAATTGTCACCTCTCCCACTGCTGCTGCTGCCTCTGCAGGAAAGATTGGTCAGGCTTGGCCTCACCTGCGTGGTGGGAAATCCTGAATTTTGGCACAGCTGCTGGGAGGATTCGTGGTGTTTGTGGATTGTGGTGTCTGAGGTGGCATGCCCAGGAAAAATGTGATGTCCTTCAGATGCCTCAGCCCTAGCCAGGTGTGTGAACATGAAGGTGGCAAAAACCTCCCAGCTCTGCTACCTTGAGCTTCCATTTATCACCACTCCCACCAACACACACAAAATGTGTTTTATTTAAATCAAAAATTTAAACCCACTTTATTTTTCTGATTTTTTTTTCTGCTTCTTTTCACTCATTTCAGCCATCTCCACTCAGGTTGCTCAGCTCCAGCCACTGCAAAAGCCATCACTGAGGATGGAAGTTCCTCAGGGAGGAGGAAAACCCAGCGACCAGGAGGGGAAGGAATTTGCTCTCTCCTGAAGGATGCACTCAGAAGAATTGTGCCAGCTAAGTGTGCCCAGAAGTCCCCATGGAAATCTTTCCACATGTGGGGGATGTTTTAGGCTAAAGTCTAATTACAACTCATTGCTGTTTGATTTTGGTCCTGTTTCTGTAGCCATTAAAGGAATTGTTGAAATGTCTCTGCTAAAAGCCTTTCTTCTTTTTTTTCCTTTTCCTCTTTTTCTTAAATCATCCTGGAAAAAAAGAAAAAAAAAGGATCGTGTTGCAACACTGGGAGTTCATGAATGGCCATTAGCTCTCCAACGATCCTACAACAAAGAGCCACGGGAAGCCTGATGTTTTCCCAGAGCTGGGAACTGACTGCCCTTGAATTTTGCAGAACTGAGGAGAATTCTGCTGTTTGTTAATGAAACCCTTCTGGGCAAGAGGCTCAGTTCCTGGGAGGAGATGGGAGCATTGAGGTGGAATTTAATCATGGAATCATAGAAGAGTTGGAGTTGGAAGCTTCTAAAGGTGGGACAACACTGATGTGAAATGGGATATTTGGAGCCATCTCATGGCTTTTGAAAGCTGGGGCTTGCTGTTCCCTCAGAGATGACCCTGCTAACTTCCAGATCATTTGTGTAGCTTAAAACTCCCTGAGCCCAGAACTTCCAGCTGCCTGTGGAATTTCTTCCCCAGCATCCACCAAACCCTCAGCAGGGAAAGGCTGTCCCACAGGACCGATGCCCCAGGGGACTCCTGGTGGCAGCTGAGCCTTTCCTCTTGGAGCTCAGCTTGTCCCAATTCCAGCCATCCCAAGGATAAACCCAGTTTGCAGCCTGGCCTTGCACTGCTGCTGGCAGGACACATTTTTTAGGCTCAGTCTAAAGGCAATTTATTCTGCCTGTGGAAAAGCATCAGGATCCCAATCAGCTGTGCTCCAGGTGGCTGTGACAGCACAAAAACCTTGATTTGGGGACGCTTTGAGGCCACATCTCCAGTGCAATTCTCGCTGGTACTCACTGTGATTGGGAAATCAAGCTGCTTAATTGTGCCATTATTTAAAATTGTTGAGCAGAGCCCGAGTTGAGGCTGCATTTTCCATCCCCTGACAATCCTGGTGAGTGGTTCTGCAGCTCTCAGCCCTGGGTTTGGTTACAAACTCCACAATTATTGGCCTTTCAACCACACTGTCGATCTCCAGGGTTAATCTGGCTGAAAATCTTTGGGCTCCACGAAGAACAAACAGCGGCGTGTGAGTAAGTGGAGAGAAAAGCAGGGTCTGGAGTGTTTGGGTGCAAAATTGCTTCTGCCACAATTGATTTCTCCAGTAGAAGAGCCTGATTTGGCCAGGGAGGGGCTGCTGGGCATTGCTCAGCACTGCAAAAAGCAGTTTTTTGAATGGTGATTCTCTGATCTGGTGAACTAAACAAAAATAAAGTGAGACACTAATTGAGATGTTATTAAATTTATATTAATTCCTAAAAGGGTTAGAAGGAAAAAATCAGAGCTTTTTGGTTCTGGTAGAAGAGCTGATTTGTAACTGCTCTCCTGACTAGTGGCATTAAAAAGCGACAGGATAAGAGGGAAAATGAGGAATTCTGTGCTTTTTCAATTCCTCTGGTCAGCTGGCCCTTGTGGCTCTTTCTTTTGGAGAAATGCTCCATCCCGTGAGTGTGGAAGCAGCAGCAGGAAGAGGCTGGCACTGCACGTCTGGAATAAAACTTCCTGAGCTCCGAGGAGGTGGGGGGACTGCAAAACCTTAATGACAATCCCAAGCTTTCCAAAAGTGGCTGGGAAAGAGGAGTGGGGAGACAGCAAAGGGGTTTTCATCCAGAGCTCAGGAGCATGGAATGACTCAGTGTGAGCTGACTTTTGTGCCTGAGATGTCTTCAAGCCCTTAATGATTCCTCCATCCACGGGTCACGGAGAAGGGTTTAATGTGCTTGAGATGTGAGTCACAATTCCAGCCCTTCCAAGGCAGAGGGGAAAAAAAAGGAAAAGAAGAAATGGATCTTTGTTCACCCTCTAACTTTCATCTCAAGGGTATCATTCAAAGGCAGTCTGGGGACCCTCCCAGTGCCACACCACGCTGGTGCCACAAGGCCAGGGTTATTCTGGGAGCTGTGTCTGGCTTTCCAAGGCCATGATCCCTTTCCCTGTCAGCATCCCAGGCTCCTCCCAGCCCGGGACCATCCCAGTCCTTTGGATGACAACTCATTTCAAAGGCAGACAAGGCTTCCCACAGCTATTGTCCTGTGGCTGTCTGCATATTTGAGCCCTTCCCTATTCCTGCTCCCATTGGAAGCTCTGAACTTCAGCTGAAGGCACACAAATTAAACTTTGAACTAAATAAAAGACACCCCACTCCCTCCTCCCCATCCAACCTTTACTGAAATACTCTTTAAAAACAAATCTTGATATATTCTAAACTCAAAACCATCTGGGTTTCCAAGCCTCAGGAAATTACAGCTCCCATTCTGGAAATAAAATACATGTTTGTCCATAGATTGTATTAATTAAACCCTATAATATGGAGAGAGGCCAGGGAAATGCTTTCCTGCTGGCTGGCAGATTTGCATAGCAATTTATTATCTTACCAATTGTTATTAATATTATTATTACTATCATTATCATCATCATCATCTCTTCCTTCATGTCTGCTGTGACAGACAGAGTGTTCTGTGCTGATCAAGAGAGGGAAGTAACTGGTTTCAAAGTGATCTAATTATTATTTATCTGCCCTGTTTCCCACTGGGGAATCTCAAATCCTTGTAGGTGTGCTGGCTTATTGATTGTAGGGTGTGAGGAAAAGGTTTAGGATTGAGTGATGAGCCTGGTAATTTAAAAAAGAAATTATAAAAAAATTATTAAAACAATCAATGGCTGCCTGAAGGTGACAGATCTGCCTTCCAGGGCTGTGGTGGTGTCCCCCTGCTCGTGTCCCATGGATAATTTCCCATCTGTGAAGCACTGGATGGGGAATTCCCTCATGGATAGAGGCTGCCCAGTGCCACCATCCCTGCTCCTGCAGCTCCCAGCCCAACAGCAGGGCAGGAAATGCCACATCAGAAACATTCCAGCCACTGGGCAAAATGCTCTGGGGACTGGGAAAAGTGCAGAGCTCAGTTGTTCTTGGTGGGGTTTGCATTTTTTCCTGGTGAGGTGAAGGGCACGGAAAAACCACCGTGCTCTCTGTGGTCAAAGTTATTCCCAAAAACCAGAGCAGTTCCTGGTCATTAAATCACTCTGAGCTTGAGTAAGGTGGGCTCAGCTCCTCCAGCAATAAACCTGACACCCAGTGGGTGCAGGAGCTCCTGGAGCTGCCCTTTCCCAGTTGCCCTTTCCTCTTTTCCTCAGAGGAAAGGAGTCCGAGCAGCCTCGGCAGCAGGGATTATTTGCAAAGACAAGGGCTTGAACTTGTGGATTCTGAGCAGAGGCCAAATTGTCTCAGACTTCAATCCATGCCTTCATTCCCCACTTGTGTCAGCCCATCCTAAGTTGGAGAAGTCACTGCCAAAGGAAATCTGGACACAGATTTTGAATTCCAAACCCTGGAGCTGGCAATAGTGGTATCAAGAGCTATGAAAAAATTTAGGGGAGATTTTCACGGCCAATTTTTTCTGCCTGGATGCAGCTCATGGCATTCAGGTGCTCCAACACCAACACTGATTTTTGTGAGGTATTTTTCTGGCATTTTGCTGTTCCTATGCCATGGGGAAAGGAGCATTATTTATTCAGGAACGATCTGTAGGAAGAGCACGTAACAAATCCAACTTCTCATCCTCATCCAAGGGGCATCAAAACAACGTTTGGAGCAGAAGCAGCTGCGAGCTGGATGTGGAGTGCCCATCCTGGTGTTTTTAGGGAAGGAGGATTTCAGGAGGCAGCCAAGAAACGTGGCAGTCTGCAGCTGTCACCGCCCTGCCACGGGAGCAGCCCCAGCTGGCCACAGTGTGTTCAGTGCCCAGGAATTGCCACGGGATGGGAGCGTGGCTGGCATCCCACCCCAGCTCCCTGCCCTCCCCACACCTCAGCAGCCCAGGCAGGATCCCTTCCCTGCAATTTACAGCCCAGGAACTGAGTATTCCATCTGGGACATGCTGGAATCTGCTGACAGCTCCCTCCTCTCCCCGAGCAGGGCGTGTTGAGAGAGACAAAACATCCCATTCCCTCTCGTCCCTTGTTCAAATAAATGTCAGCTCCTCTGATCAGCCTCTGTGTACAAGCACGCTGCCAGCAGGAGAAAATCAAACATCAAAAGGGAGGAAAAGCCCCGAACAGGATATTGCCATCAATAGGAGTTCTGGGGATGGAGATGAAATGGAAAATTGAGGCTCAATCCGGCTGAGAGAAGTTAAAGACTCCCTTAACCCTTGAGCTGACATGAAAGGCAGGAGAGCTGGGAAAACCTCAGGGTTGCTTCTTGTTCCACAGGCACCTGGGCCAGGCTTTTCTCAGGAATTTGTGGGAATTTGGCCCTTAAATTCCTTGGAAATTAATGCCGCAGGTTCCTTGGGAATTGCTACTTTAATTGCTGCCACAGATCCAACATGGCACTGGGGAGATCCCCCAATTTCCTTCATTTTTCTCTCACCATAATTTTTCCCATTCTTTTCCTGGTGGAAAGAGCTCTTTGTTGCAGTGATGAGGAGGAAAAAATAAAGGATGATAAAGGAGAAAGGGAGCAAAAGCACAGGACAAATTTTTCTGCCAGAATGTTTCATTTGGGCTGAGAAATAAAGAACTAGAATAAGTCCCTGATGGAGAATTCCTGGCAGCTTTAATGTCACAACCTCTGACCTCTGGCCACGTCGGCCAAAAGGCTCCTGCAGACAGCCCGACCTATTCCCAGCTCTGTGCTCTGGGTCAGGATTAATCCACCCTTCACTGGGAAATCAGAGCCCAAATCCAGTGCTGGGGGTCAGCAATCCCACCCCATTCCCACTGAACTGGATACCCCAAGCAAAGACTGTGCCCCAAAAAGGGCCACGACCCTCAGATGCCACCTGAAATGCACATGAGGTTCAGATTTACACTTAGAAAACTCCATTTCTTTTCCTGACATCTCTTTTTTTGTTTATTTTAAGGAATAATCAGCCGTTGAGTTTGTATTAAGGACTGTCTCTTCTGGCACATTTTTATCTGACAGAACAAAGGGATTTATTTCTGTAGTGAAGAAACAGAAAAATAACTCGTAAAGGCGACTGTAATTCCATCTATTTGAAGTTGTTTCGAGCTCTGCAGCAGCCCCAGATAACTCCAGGAGTTGTAAGCATGGAAGGGACTTTTATCTCGCTGCCTGGATAAGCATCTCCCTGACTTTATCCGGGATTTCTCAACATGAGGCTCTTGTTTAATAACAGGAAGCAACATCATAGAATTATTAATGTTGGAAAAGACATCTGAGATCACAGAGTCCAAATCCCCAGGTCCAAATTCTCCCTGGGATTTGGGATGAAAACCTGGCTGGCTGGTGGGGGACTCCTCTCCCCAGAACAGATCCATCCCATGGGATGGATTTGAGAGAGACACAAACCCAGTTTTTTGCTGGCTCTGGACACTTCCAGCACTCCAGGGAACCTCAGCACAGAAAAAGAGGAACAAAAGAAGAGAAGAAAGAGGAACAACTCCTTGCTGAGGCTGCCTGGAGCAGGACAGGGTGGGCAGGTCCCATCCTGAGCCAGACAGACACATTCCCACTAGGAATGGGGTCTGGCTGTCCCTCGCTCCGGCCGCTCAGACGGTGCCAGTTCTTAACCAGCACCACTTGCTTGGCCTGAGCTGAACCCGCCAGTACCTGGAGGCAATGAGACAGAGAAGCCACAGAGGCAAGGGGGTTGTTATTTAACAAGTTTGACCAGCAGGGAAAAAGGAATTTGGACCCTCGCTCCGAGATTCCCGAGGTGCCGGTGCTGGAGCTGCTGATACTGGGACAGCAGGAACCCAACCCTGTCCCTGTGCTGCACCCACAGCTCCCTTCAGGGTTTGTATTCCTTAATTTCAGGTGTTCCACTGGCATTTTTCCCCGTGTTTCATTGGAATAACCTGAGTTATTCCCTGAGTTATTCCCTGCTGCAGCAGGATTAGGACAGAGTTGATGAACTGCAGGTTTTCCTCAGGCACAAATTCCCATCCGTGCCTTGCTGGGCATTAACGGGCAGAGGAGCTGGGATTGCACTGGGAATTTTGGGATAAAACACCCCAGAGGGGCAGGAGGGGGCTGGCGGTGCTCAGGATGAGCAGTGGGTGCATTCCCAGTCCTGCTCTGCCTTTTGGGATGCCGGCCATGCATCCCAAAGGCGGTGACACGGGACATATGGAGCTCCGGGTTCCAACATACATTTTCCAAAAGCTGTTCGAGGCATTCCTGTGCTGCGAGTAACGCGCTGGAAAGGAGCCAGGCTCGGGGATGTTTCTCTAAACACGTCATCCCTGCTGCTCTCCCACCTCTGAAGGATGTGGTGTTTCCCTCTCCTGCTGTGGAAAGCTTGGATGTCACTTCGGATTTCACCGGGCCATTAAAACTCAATTTTTCATTTTTGTCCAACCTTCAGGTTCAGCGCAGTCCACATCAGAAAACCTCTGGAGCTTTTTTGTATCGCTGGTGCCTTGAGGAGATGATTTCCTAGAAAAAGCCTTGGGTTTCTCCAGCTATGCAAACATCCTGTGTGTGGATGTGATTAAACATGACACACACCCATAGCATTGGGAGTTCTGCTTTTATTTGTTGGAATTGTCACTCGAGAGAGGTGACAGTTCCTCCTTCCATCCTGCTTCCAAAATTAGTGCCTTAAAAATGGGCATTGAAGCCCTAATTCCATCCTTTAGGAAAAAAAATAAGCACCCTAAGTTGTTTAGGAATAGCAAATTGTTGGGAATAAGCTCTAGATTTATATTTCTACAGGACCAGCAAATAAATAAATGTAATAATTGAAAATACTGTATCTGTTAGGTTGGGGTTTTTAGTTAAAAAAGGACCAATATTAAAGCTTGAGCTTAAACTTTTGCTCAAACCTGATGTGTTCCAGCAGAGGAGGAATATTCCAAGCAAAGCTTGGTTGTTTTCCCACCATTTCTAAAGCCAAATCAGCATTGGTTGGTAAAACTTGATATTAAAATCCAACCTTAACTGAGACTGAAGTTACAAGATTGGTTTATTTCCTACAGCAGAAAAACTCAGTGTTTTAATTTAAATTAAGAGAACATTTGGAAAAGATTCCTTGGCTGTGACAGGCAGGAATTAACCTCTGTCCCCAGCAGCTCAGGGATACCCAGAGCATCCTGAAGACTGCTGAAATTAGGGATTCAGCAGTGAAACTGATTGAAAATTACCATATTTTTTTCATGTCTAAAATGAAAATATTTCAAAGAAAAAAATATATTCCCAAAATATAAACATACCTCCCAAAATATAAAGATTAACAATAAAAGAATATATTGCCAATAAATACAATTCTGGGAGGAAAAAATATGCAGGGATGGTGTGTTGGTTCCTCAGTGCAGGGAAGAATAAGGAGTGGGCTTCTTTGATAGAGGGAGCAAGTTAAAAAAAACCAACATGCAGTTTCCACAGACAAGGAGAATTGTCCTCCCAGTTTAATTTGCTGTGAGAATCCCTCTTTGCATAATTTCCAGCTCTTCTTAACCGAGCTGGAGCGTCCTTCCCTGTGTTCTGGTGGGAAGCAGCTGTAAATCCACCCGTGCTCCTGAGACCATTGCAAAACTTCCATGAAACTTCCATGACTTCCATGACTCACAGTCTAAAAATGCGCCTGTGGAATGGTGCTTGCATCACGTAGGTGCTGCAAAGCCACCAGAAATTCAGGAGTCTCCTCATCCCCGCTCCTTCCTGCCACGCGTTTCCTGCTCCTCCAAGGGACTGGGAAACACTGGGAGGGCATCTCCAGGAATCTGCTTCCACTGTGGCTCAGCAGCAAAAGGATCTGGGGTCCAAGAGCTCCGTTCCAGCTGTTATTCCTGCACTGGAGGAGAATGTGGGAGAAGAGAAGGGAGAGGAGGAGCAGCTGGAGGTTGGTTGGTGGCAGCTCGGCCCTCACTTGCAGGGAGCAGCCTCACAGAGGAAAGTGCCTGGTGGATAACTGATAGGAGGGTTTGCTCAGCAGGGTGAAAAGGGGAATTCCTGAAAGCCAAGGAAAATAGAGAGGGAAAAAAGTGGATTCTGCAAGAAATAATAGCCAATGGAGAGTGGGCAGCCAGCTGCTTTCCAGGGATGGGCGCCCTGGATGGGATGGTCTGGAGCATGTCCTGGTGTTCTGGCATCCTGCATTCCATCCCTGGGCCCTTGGGGATGTGGGCATGGCACTGCCAGCTGCAATTTCTCACATTTTCTCCATTTTTGGAGCCATCTTGCAGCATCTCTCAGCTCCTTTATGACGTGGAACCAATCGTGAGGGGGAAAGAAAGGAGAAAGGAGTAAAAAAAAAAAGCAAAACAACACCATTTTCTGTGACCTTCCTCTGGCTTCTGCCTCCAAAAAAATCCATCCATAAGGATCAGGTCTTCGAGTGAGTGGCACTTTAATTTGGGTTATATTAAACCAGCATGTTTTCCATGGACAGCACAGAAAGGGAAGAGAAGGGTCCCAAGAACTCTTCAGCTCTCAACGTGTGCCCCAGATGCCATCAGAACATCTGTGACAGGCAGGCCAGGGGACTGAAAAGGGGGCAGGAGGGCTCAGCTGATTGAAACCATCATTTTATGATAACCAAATGTCCCACATCTTCTGCATCTCCTCGAGAGGCAATGCAGACTGAAAAAAAAAAAAAGAGAAAATAAAAAGAGAAATAATAATAAAGCTCTGTCTGAGATCAAAGGAGCTCCTGGAAAGAAGAGCCCAGTTGTCCCTTGAGTGCATCTGGGCTGCAGACAGCCTCTGGAAAAGCCTTTCCCTTCATCCACAAGGCTGAGGAATGCTGTCTGGGTGCTTGGAGAGTGCAGGGGGAGGCTCTGTGTGAAGGCAGCTGAGGCACCCCAGCGTGGCTTTTGTCACCAGCTCCCCTCACCTGTCCTGCCATTGCAGTGGGGTCCTCTGCTCTGGGATTTTCAGCAGGAGACAGAGCTGATGCTGTGGTACTTGGAATGCTGAGGGGCCTGGGATGGGATAAAATGGACAGTTGGGGAATGGGATAAAATGGACAGTTGAGGAGTGAGATAAAATGGACAGTTGAGGAGTGAGATAAAATGGACAATTGGGGAATGGGATAAAATGGACAGTTGAGGAGTGGGATAAAATGGACAGTTGAGGAGTGGGATAAAATGGACAATTGGGGAATGGGATAAAATGGACAGTTGAGGAGTGGGATAAAATGGACAGTTGGGGAATGGGATAAAATGGACAATTAGGGAATGGGTTAAAATGGACTATTGGGGAATGGGATAAAATGGACAACTGGGCAGCAGGATTTAAGTGACCACTGGGGAGAAGGAGATCCATTGTGGCCCTGCTGTTGGGAACCGCGGCTCCCTGTCACTCCCAGCACACTCCGAGGTGAGCAGCCTTCTCCAAACAAATCCCTGTTGAGACAACGTGCTCCTTGAAAGCTTCTTGACAGGAACATTCCTTCACCCGTGTCCTGGGAGGCAGCTCTGCCCACACCTGCTCCCAGCCTGGAGCCGCTCCAGCGGCACTGGAGCTTCCCCTGCGGAGAAGGAGATGCTGTCCACACGAATCAGGATCATCCCAGTCCTGCTCAAAGCAGATGTTCCTCCTGGGATGGCCCCAACACGTTCCTGTGCAGAACATCTGCTCCTGCACACCCAGCTGCTGCTGCTGCTGCCGGGGCCACCCTCACCTTCCTGCTCCCCACAGCTCCGAGTGTACAGGAGCCGCTCAAAAAATGGCTTTGCCTCTTAAAAAGGGAGATATTTCCCTCTGTTTTTGAGCTATCACTGTTCTGCAGAAAGGGAAATGGCAGTGCCTGAGGATCAGGTGGTCTGAAGGAACCCTTAAAGGCTGTAAAATGACAGAGATTTGGGTTAGATGGGATGCTGGGGAGCATTTTTCCCCATTCCCCGTGAGGGTGGGCAGGCCCTGGCACAGCGTGTCCAGAGCAGCTGTGGCTGCTCCTGGATCCCTGGAATTGTCCAAGGCCTGGCTGGACAGGGTTTGGAGAGACCTGGGGTAGTGGAAAGTGTCTCTGCCCATGGGACTGGTTGGAAGTGGATGATCTTCAAGGTCCCTCCCAACCCAAACCATTCTGGGATTCCAACAACATTGCTGTGCCCAAAAGGCACTGATTTCTCCCCAAAAATCTCTTCCCTAAAACACAGTGTGCCCTAAAACACAGCTCAGATTGAGCCCTCATTCCCTGAGGAAAAGGAGCAGCCCTTTTCCTCATGACAGGCTGAATCCCGACACAGGAGAAATTAAAAATAACATGTATATGATTAGTAGAAATTAGAAACAGAATATGGAGGGGAAAGGAGGGACTTGTTCCTCCAAATTTGTCCTTGATTTGGCCCTGTTCTGGCAGCCTCCAAGGATGCCTCTGTCCCTTGCTCATGAAGACATTTCTGAGGAAAATGGGAAGGCTTGGATGATTTTGGAAGGCATCTCATTGCACCAGATGGTAAATATATATTTTTTCAGTCTCCTGGGAGGCTGCCCTGTGAATCACCTATCAGGGTTTTATTGCTTTCTTCTGCATCCCCTGGCAAATTTCTGAGTGCAAAAGCTCAGTTTTGTTTGCATTTATAATGAGACTTTTGGAAACATCTGCCAACAGCTCAGCTTCCCAGGCACACAGAAAACCCACTTTCTGTTACAGGTATTTCAAACAGCAACTAAAATGCCAGACCATCCTCTCCTCCCTCCACGAGCAGAAATTGGGGAATGGACTCTAGAAATCCAGAGTACCTGGAAGCAGAGCCTGCTCCTATGCAAGCATACAGAACCTAAGCAAAAAACCCTTTTTTAAATGCACAGCACCGAGTGGAGAGTCCAGTGAAACATTTCTGAGATATTGGAAAATTCAAGTCCAGCCCTCGCGTTTCATCAGCTGCAGCTCGAGCGCTTCAGCGCAGATGGACAGGACCCAGATGGCAACCTCAGCTCTGGCACTTGTTCCTGCTGCTCCAGAGGGAAGGGAAGGGAAGGGAAGGGAAGGGAAGGGGAAGGGGAAGGGAAGGGAGGACCGTGCCACATGGCACTGCGAGCTCCTCATGCATGTGACCAAGCCACGACCCGAGCCCTGGTGACATGGCAGGGACAGGGCCATGGAGAGCATCTGAGCAAGGAGCAAGGAGTGTCCCAGGGACACCCTTCGGGGTTTGTGGTGCCATTATGGGATGGGGAATGACACAAATGGAGGTGTCACCAGACCCAGACGTGCTTTGAGGATGGAGTTTGAGGAGGGAGAAAGCTCTGGGAGAGTGGGATGAGCACTTCCCTAAAATCAGTTTTTAATATCAGGCAGTTTTTCTTTCAGCAGGATGCTCAAGGTGATCAAGCAGCCTCAGGAAGGGCCCTTACAAGTCTGCAGCTGAGTTTTGTCTCCTTCCCAATGTGCTGCTGCTCTGAATGCAGGAATCAAGGCCTCCTTGGTGTCTTCCACATTCCCATGACAGATTCCCTTCCAGGTGCCAAGCTTGGGATGAGGAACGTTCCCTGAGTGTGCATCAGTTTTATCACGTCCTGGTGAGCCAGGAGAACCAGCATGTGAGGAGGAGCAGGAGGAGCAGAAAGAGCAGGAGAAGAACTCTAGACTCGTGCCTAATTCCTAAATTCTCATCCTCAAGCCTGCTGGGTCTGCCTTGGCACTCAGTGGCGAACTGGGGACAAGGCTGCACAGAGAGACACCTCTAATGAGCCCCTCACAGAGTCCCCAGACCAGAGGCAAGGTTTGGGGATGACAAGATGCAAGTGTCAGGCAAGAGAGGCCCTAAAGGCTGTTGGAGAAGCCACAAAAGGGAGAGCAAACACATTTCACCCTGTTTGCTCAGCCTTTTATCCTGGGTGCAGCTCATGGCAAACTCCTGGAGACTTTTCCATCCCTTTTCCAGGGAAAGGCGAGTGCAGCTCAGCTGGGTGGGCTCCATCCCACCCTGCCCTGCAATTCCCAGCTCCCTTCCCTGAGCAGGGACCTTCAGAGAGCCCCGTGCAGTGCTTGTGTTTCACAGACATATGTTTTTAAAGGGAGCAGATGTTGAGAATGCCGTCTGCCAATTCTCTCTGGTTTAACCACTGCTCTGGGAGCTTTCCCCTTATTTATTACCTTGGAAAAGCAGCAGTGGGGTATCAGCCTTCATGGAGATGCATTTTATTGATCCCACTTTTTCCTCCTCCCCTTGCACTACACTAAAGTTTCTCCTTTCCCAACTCCTGGGCATCACCATGGGCACTCAGATTTGGGCACTGAGGGAAGATCTGCATCCTTCCCCTCCCATTTCCCCCCACTCCTGCTCCCCATCTCACATTTTGGCAGGGCTCTGATGGAGAAGGAGAGAGGATTTTTATTGCACACGCAGCTCTGTGTATCCTTTCCTTAGCATTTGTTTTTCCTAGATATACATGTGTTTATCCCCAGCCATTTCTGCAGGCAGAGATGTTAATTTGGCATCCTGCGTGGAAAGTCTGAGGCATCTGATCAGAATCAGCACAAGCTTCTGGGAGCTGCCTGCCAGCTGAAGGAGAAAGAAAAGGCCAATATTAAAAAGAAGCCTTTCCTTAATCAACATAAGCACTGCAAACATAAACATTTAAAAACGCTATTAACTGCATTTAGAAAGTCCTGGTGAATCAATAAAGTGTGGAGGTGAAAGAGTCAAGCAGAGGCAATGAAATACCAACTTTGTGTTTTTTTCTTCGAGTGCCCTGACAGATCCAAGCTTGAAAAATCCACGTCCCACCCTCCATGGCTGATTTCCTTCATGCAGCTTCCAGTGTTTGCTTTGGGCATGACCCAGAGTCCCTCAAAGTCCTGGGGCTGGGCTGCAGTGGGGTTTTCTCTGGTGCTGCAGATGCTGCAGGAGCTGCAGTTGCTCTGCCCTGAGGCAAAGGATGTCTCCCACGGAGTCACTCGGTGTCACCCATGGAGTGCCACCAGCTCAGGGCTTGGCAGCTGCTCTTCAACAATTCCTGTCCAGGACAGAGGTGGAAAGCTCTGAGCCAGCCCTTCCTGCACTCCTTCTTTAAGTTTAGCCTAAACCAGTTGGGCCGGGTGGGGAGTCTCACGTCTGGTCTAGTTTAAATTGGATATTGGGAAGAAATTCTTCCCTGGAAGTGTCCAAGGTCAGGTTGGACTGGGCTGGGAGCAACCAGGGACAGTGGAAGGTGTCCCTGCCCATGGCAGGGGGTAAAATGGGATTAATTTTAAGGCCACTTCCATCCCAAACCAGTCTGGGATCCCATGATCCCACTCCACCCTCACTCTGACTGGTTTTAGAAGCCGTGGAGGCAGAAACTCTGGATGCAGAAACTCTGGGTTTGGCAGCTCACCCTCCTGCTAAGGAGAGGTTGGTGACCCTGTGAGCTCTTCCTTTTTTAATTCTCTGGATTTTTCCCCCTCACAAACTCAGGTTTGGCACGTCCAGAGCTGCAGGTGCGAAGTGGACAGGAAGCCTGGCTGGGAAAAGACCATGATCTTTACAGAGGGGATTGGAGTGTCTCAAGGAGGACAAAAAAGCAAAATACTCCCCAAATCCCCAGCAAATGCTCCAGGGACATCCAGAACCCTCCTGGCTGCTGCCATCCCGGAGCAAATCCTGCCTGTCCCCCCCTGGTCCCCACCCACCTCCACCCCAGCGCGGTGCCCTCCCTGCAGGGCTCGTGTCAAAAAGCCACCTTCATTTTCCTGACGTGCTTTTCCTGCTCCCAGGGTTGAATTAACACCAAATTTGCCCTGGATTAATCTGTAATTAAGGGCCTCTGTTCCACATCAGGCTGTCCCTGAAGATCCCCCTGTTGCAGGGGAGTTTGCCCGGTGCTTCTCCTTCTCCTCCTCCAACCCCACCATCCCAAATTTCCTCGTTCTCTTTCCATCTCCTTGTCCAATTCCCACGGGATCCAGCCTCATCTCCCCCCTGTGCTGTCAGCAGGGATGGGAGCACACAGAGCTGATGGATTTCTCCCACCAATTCCACTGTTCCCTGAACCGAGGAGGGAGCACATGTTTTTCATGAATGAGAAAGCAATTGGAAGCCATGCAAATAAAAATAGCAGCACCAACCAAATCTAACAGGACAAATCATGCCTGGGAAGGGTCAGAAAATCCTTGTTTTCTCTTTTCCCGTGCAAGCTTCATTTCTTTCCATTTTCCAGCTACCAAACTTTGAGGAATCTCAAGAAAGGGTCAGCCCATGGTGGCCTAAAAACCTCTGCAAAGAGCTCTTTTGCGAGGATGTGCCTTCATATCCGTGTGATTTCACAGGTTGTGGTAGGATTAGGGCTTGTCTCCTCCACTTAAGCTCCAGCACATGTTCCTGGCTCCCTTGGAGGCACCACTGGACAGCCCATGCCAGAGAGAGCTCCAGAAACTTGACCTTCTCCTGAACTTGGGGCTATTTTCTCCTCTGCGCCCAGCTCCGTGCAGCAGCGCTGTTTGGCCAGCGCATCCTGGCCCTTCAGGATGGAAAATGTGTCAGCCTGCAGGGGGCTTTGCCAGCTGTGTCCACGACAGCGCTTTCCAGCCTCCTCCTGCTGCTCCCTCACTCCACCAGTGGCCCTTTGCAATCCCTGCAGGGATCCTTTGGGGTCTGGGGCCAGCTGGCCCATGCCCAGCGTTCCCGCTGCAGCCACCGGGATTCTCCTCCACGCAGCAGAATTCATGGAGGACTTTGCTTTTTCCTTTTCTCCCCCTCTCCAGAACTGCTCAATGTTTTGGTGGTATTTTCACCCATCTCCAGGGTTTGGGGTGATCCTTGCCTCTCCCCTGGCAGCAGCTGGGGTTGGATTGCTGGCTGTGGGCTGGAGACTGACCCAGCAACACTCCCAGCTCAAACCAGTGTGATCTACCCCAGCCTAAAGCACTTTATGGTGGTATTTCAAATTTCCAGCGCTGAGGATCTGCACAAAGCTGTGATTGAATTTCACAGCAACCTCAGCTTTGTTCCTGGGGTCACCAGCATTCATAGGGGATCTCAAATCTCACCAGGCAAACCCCACCATGGAATTCCTTCCTGGAAGGTCAGGGACAACCTCAGTACTCCCAGGCCACTTCCCTGTTTGTTCTGTGCCTGCTGCCTCAGAGGGAGATCTCTGCCTAAGTGGTTCTTGCAGTAACCCCATTAACGAGCCTTTTAATTAGTGTCCTCTTTTTTTTGCTAAGTAATTGCTGCAGCGTGAGATCCACTTGGGAGATGCAAATGAGCTGGAAGGAGGAGGATGCTGCGAGGCAGTGGAGGAGCTAAGTGCTGCTGTTAATGCCTTCTGACAGCCTCGGGAGGAGCAGGACGGGCAGGAACCTGCTGCATTTGGAGAGTTTTCCTTCCCCACACCTGTCCCCGGTGCCAGCAGGGCCTGGGCAGCTGCCAACCCCCACCCATGGCCACTGGTGCTGCAAACATGTCACAGTTGGAGTGCAGAAGGGGTTTGGGCTGCAAAATTAATTCTGCAGAGAATCTGGGGTCTGGGATGGGGAGAGGTCTCTGGGCAGCAGCTGGAATCACCGGGTTGAGCAACCTGGTATTGTGAAAGCCTAAAATTCCCAAGGAAAAGAGGGAAGAAGGGTTTGGAACCCCACTGTGGGGCTGGTGATGCTGCCACAGGTAAAAATGTCTTTGGGATGTTCCCAGCTCAGCTGAGCTCTGCTACTGCACAATAAATGGGGAGCTCTGCACAGTGCTGTGCTCCCAGCACCAGCAGCAGCGTTTCCTCTGCCAGTCCAGTGGGTTTTCCGTGAACTTCCATGAAATTCCATGGATTCATTTCCATGAATTCACCTCTCACTTGTCTCCTGGAGGCTCCATCCAGGTGTGCCTCAGCTCTGCTGCTGCCTTTTATCCTCTGCATCCCTGAGCAGAGCTCACAAGTGATGCTTTGTGCCAAAGCTGGGGAAATACGAAAGCCCTGTGCTCTGCCACACAAAAGGAAAAAGCCTCATCTCACCTCCTGTGTTTTTCCTGGAAGTGGCAGTGCCTTTAATGCATCCAATAATTGGAATCACTTCTCCCCCTCTGTTTGCCTTGGCCCTCGCAGCTCACGTGCAGCAGGCCAACACAAACCTGTGCACACCACAGGAATTCCGGGCACAGCCTCTCCCACGGGCTCAGGGTGGGCAGTGACTCCCAGAATCCACGGCCTGGCTCTGCTCTGAGGGTCTGGCAGGAGCCAGGACCCCACTGGCCAGTCCTGCTCCATCCAAAGGCTTGGAATATTCACTCCCAGGGACTCCCCTCTAGGAAAGCCCTCAGCTGTGACATCAGGGATGGGAAAAATCAGCACTGGGGTTTGGATTTGTGGGATATTTTGCTGGGAAGGCTGAGGAGCACGTGCTGAACTCAGAGCTGTCAGGGATATTCAGGAGAGGAGTGGGATGATCCAGCCCCCAGAAAATCCAGCTCTGCCTGGCACTGGTGCTACTGCTTCATTTATTTTATTGTCTCCTCCCCTCTGTGCAGGTCAGGACAGAGTTTGGGATACCCAGGGCCAGGAATTCCCTCAGGATGGCACTTGGGAGTGAAGGATCCATGGGGAAGCCCCTGGTGCTGGGGCTGGGGAGGAGGAGGAGCAGCCAGTGCCCATTTTGGCACCAGAATTGAGCTGGCATCCAAGTGGAAAGTTCTGAGAGGTGGTCCAGAGGGGTGGGGGTGTCCCTGAATTCCTGATGGGATAAGGAACAAAACACTTGATTCCTGAAACTCAGATCTGGAGGCAGGATCCTTCCTCCCCTCTGGCATGGGAGAACAGATCTTTGCCAAGCACCGGAGAAGCTCCTGTCCTGGGCAAGGTGGGTGGTGGACCACGAATCCAGGTTATTTAATTTAATTTAATTTATTTTTATATTCAATGAAATTAATAAATGAATATTGATTGAGGATTTGCTGGGCTGTAGCTGCAGCCCCCTCACAGATTTGCCGTGTTTCAGCAGGTATGGTTTCTATAATTGGCTAATATTTTTAAGAAATCTATAAAACCTCTGCTATTAAATCCAGTCCTTGGTTTATTAGAAGACATTCATAAAGCAGATGTCTTTTATGCCAGAAGAAAAAAAATAATCTATGAGGGATCTCTTCTTAAACTTGAATCCATGAATGTCTGAAATCATAATGACAATTATTTTCTGTCATCAAACGCACACTAATGAAACAGAGAAACTATCATTTGTAACTTTATAACCAACATCGTCCAGAAATGAAGACAAAAAAGGGAATTTCCTTGAGAGCAGTTTGAGATTTCACCACACAAACATGTTTAGGTGTCTGTGCACCTTTGAGGAGATTTATAGACAAACTGGTGGATTTCTCAAGAAATTGTGCAGTTGTGGAAGCCAGCCCCACTCCTGATTCCTGGTGATCATATTCCTAAAATTGGGAAAGCCCCTTGCTGCTGTCACAGCCTGCCTTTGTGCAGAAATACATCCCCTGAGTGATTTATTGTCAGAGACACCAACATCACCTTTCTCCCAGGCAGGAAATTATTGTCCAAATTCTTGCTGGAGAAGAACCACGTGGTTTTCAGATGATTTTTTGTCTGAGAATGCAATCAGCTGAGGTCAGCCCTGTTCTCAGAGACCTGAGCAAAGCTCCTAAATATTCCTCAGGGAGTTATTTTCGTATCAAAGGGAAAAAAATCAGCCCTGGCTGTGTGCACAGTCCTAATGATCCTCCCAGCACCTGATCCACCCTGCAAAACACATCCACAGGAAATCAAAAGGGAAAATAGGCCATGCTTTCCTTGCAGGGAGAGTAATTAAGCTTTGGGAGCCATTCCCCAGGGGTACAAAGCACCCACAGCTCTTGCAGAATTGAAATCCAGACGGGAGGAGATGCTTTGCTCAGAGCAGCTCTGCCCTACAAGGATTCCCCATTGGGTTTGGGATCTCTGCAGCAGCTCTCCGTGGGGTTTTGACAACAAGAGACTCAGCTTGTGCCTGTTCAGCTTCCAGTGACCCCAGTTCAGCTTCCAGTGACCCCAGTTCAGCTTCCAGTGATCCCAGTTCAGTTTCCAGTGTGACAGCTGTTGCTATAGGGCCAAAGCAGTGAGATTTGGCCATGAATGCAGGTAATCAAACACTAGCAGCTTTTCCTGGCATGTTTAATGTGTGGGATTGGGAATCACCTGGAGGCAGCCCAGGTTCCTCTCCAGCAGCACGGGGGGTGTGGGGGGCACTGCTGTGGAGGTTTTTTTTTCACCTTTGACATGAATAAAATCATTTCAAATTCCCTTAGAACAGCATGAGGAGACACCACCTGATCTTCCCTTTTTCCAAATCCCATTCCATCAGCCCTCAGAATTCCCAAGGCTGTGAATGCCACACAGCTCCACAGGTGCCAGCTTTGCTGTCACCAGCTGAGGCTCTGGCCACAGCAATTTTGCTTTCTTGTTTTGCTCCTAGGCTGGTGCTGGAGCTTTTTGGCTCACAGGCAGATTTTCCCTTCCATGATTTCCATGTCAGAGGACTGTTTCCCTAATCCCCAATAGTTGTAGATTATCTCCAGCCAACTATTAATCAAAATCAGAATCTAGCACTGCCTGCTTGTGCTGGTGCACTTGAGCACATAAAAAAAGAACTCTTTTTTCTCAGAAGAAGCACAGTTGTAGTTTTTTCATCTGTCCCTGATTCCTTCAGCAGCTCCTCAGCCCCAGAGCAGCCACAACTCTCCCTCAAAGCTGAATATTGTACCAAGATGCCACCTGGACCAAGAGGGGGCTTTAAAAACACGGGGAAAACAAGCAAACACCAATTCAGGGAAGGCTTCAAATAAACCAGAAAACAACAAAGAAAGTTTCTTATATTTTCTCCTTCCACAGCCTGCTCCTTGGAGTGCAGGAGAAGGAATTGCCCTATAAAACCCTGGCATATTGATGGGCCATTAACTCGTGCACTGACAGGGGTTATAGAGCAGGAGATGGATTTTTACAGCCCCTTCCATATGCCAGGGTTCCAAAAGCCTTCCTGGAGAAGTGAATTAGATGCCACTGATTTTTTAGGGTCGCTGGCTGGAACAGCCCCTTCTGCTTCAATCGTGTTTCAAGGTTGGTTGGCACAGAAGAGGAATCCCACAGGAACAAGAAATCCACTGAAAGGAGAGTCTGGCTCCTCTATTGACCTGGGACCAAATTCCACGCTCAGGGTTTGTCCTGGGGTAGGGACTTCTCAGGTTTCCCTTCCTCTGCTTGGTCGTTAAATCCATTCTGGACACTCATGGCCACAGAGTGGCACCCAGGGACCTGACATTGGGGAGTTCTCCTAAAAAAAATTTATTTTTGGGTGCACAAAATGCCAGGAGGAGCTCTCTGGATGCTGCATTAAAGTGCAATCCCAGTGGTTAATGCAAACAAGAATCTTTCCTCCCATGCCAGCATCTCACTGGGACTGATTGACACATGGAAATGCTCCACGACCCCAGTTTGGACTCCACCAATCCCAAATCCTCAGGCAGGACTTCCTGCTCTGGGTGACCCAGCTGCATCCAACCTTTTCCTCCCACTGCAGCCCCTGGGCAGGGCTTTATTTCCCAATCCCACCATTTCCTGAGGGGACTCCCACCAGCCCAAGCTGCCTCTCTATTTCCATCTCTCCAGGCTATAAAGAAAACCCCTCCCCAGCACCCCAAACTGGGGGAATTGGTGCTGCTTGCTCAGATTGAATCCCAGGCAGCTCTTTTCCTCCAGCTGGTCATGAACAAGGGAGGATAAAGCAGCACAAAAATAATTTCCAAAAATGATCCTCCCATGCTGAGTCCTGATCCAGCCCTGCCTGGGATGGGATTTGTATTTGTCCTGCTCATCCTGAGGGCTGCCACAGGGCAGATGTTGCTTTCAGGATATCTGGATATCTGTGAGGAGTCCAGGTTCTCCCTGCTGCCATCCCCCAGGCTGGGTCCTGTGCAGAGCTGCCAGCTCACTCCAAAAAGCCAGCAGGACACAAAACCCGAGCCTGGGCCCAAAGCTGGGGTTTGAGTTTTATTCCTTGAGAATTGGATGCTGCTCTCCCTGTGCCAGCCTGGATGGGGCCAGCTGCATCCTCCTCCCAAAGCAAGGACTGCCTGATCCAAGCTCAGCAAAGCCAGAGCAGTCACTGCCACCAGAGGTTTCTGCAGCAGCCCTGGGGATGCTGCTCAGGCTCTGTCTCCCTGTCCCTGAAGATGCTGGCAGGAATTTCACACTCTCCCAGCCCTGGGTTCAGCCCTGCTTTGAACTCAAGGTGTGCTTGGATCTTCTCCTGGGGAGGCTTTACCAAGGTTTTGCACAAAACTCGCTTGAAAATGAGAAATTCCTATAAAATCATCACATAATACCCATGAAGGGCTCAATTTGTAAAGGCACTGTCTGCTGGAATAACTCTGCCTCCTCTATTTACCAGCCAGCAATTATCCTCACTCGAGTTATTTCTTATTTAGCTGCTCCCAAATTGGAAAGAGCAGGAATGGCATTTCCTTGCTCGAGCATGGAATGGAAATCCTGTCTTTGCTGAGGAAGCACCAGACAAGCCCCAGCTCTGGCTGCACCCTCCACTTCCAGCAGGGACCTGACCTGGGCACAGGCTGCAGAGAGAGGGATGATTTTAGGGAATGTTGTTATTTTCAGCCACACCAGAGACACAAAATCCTGCTGGGCTGAACAAGCTGAGCTGCTCCAGCGAGGGCAAATCTTCACCTGCAGCTGATGCATCTGTTCATGTCCTTTATTAAAGGCTATTTGGGGATTCCTTGTGGACTCCCAGCACGGTCAGAGGGAGCTGCCAGAGCAAAAATTGAGGGGAGTTACCCAGAGGAGATAAGGGCTGGGAGAAAAGAGCCATTTGCTCGTTTTTAGAACAGCCCAAGCACGGAGCAATGAGATTCTGCCAAAGGTCATGTGAAGAACATGGAGCAGAGCTGAGATGAAATCCAGACCTAAAGCCTTGACCCAAAGGCTGCTCTGCCATGAATCATCATCCAGGGAAAAGCACCAGAGCTGCTGGGTGAGCAGGCCTGGAGAGGATCTGTGTGTCCCTGAGCCTTCCCCTGCTCTCCTCTCCCAGGGCGGCTCCTGATGAGATCTAAAGTTTTAGCTTTTATATTTTTCAGGTTCTGTGCTGGTTTAGTGTGCAGCTCTGGGCTTCACATTAAGGGTTGGGGAGATCTCTTCACAGAGTAGGGAGACAAAACAATTCCTTTCTAGCTTGGGACCGAGGACAAATTTAAGGCCCAGGAGTGGAAACAACAGTGAAAAAAGAGAGGGAACAAGGAGGATGGAGCTTCATCACCTGCAGCTGGAATTGGACAATTAACTCCAATGTGTAATGGACCAAAAGTGTGAGGCCTCATGCCCAGGGATCCATTTTGTGCCCATTTGTGGGTTTGACTTGGGTGTAGCCCCAAGGGGTTCCTGCACTGCCCAAGCTGGATCCTTTCAATAAATCCCTTTTTATCCTTTTATTCTACCCAGTCTCTGTTTACAGGCATCACTGATGTCCTGAGGGATGAGCTCCAGTGGGAAACATCTGGATGGGATGGGACTGGAGGGGCTGGAGGGGCAGAGGGGGAATCACCCCAGAGTTTGCAGTGGCTGCAGCAGAGTTCAGGTTCAGAATCCTCCTGCAAGGACAAGCAGGGGACACCTTCCACTCTCACAGGCTGAGGAAGGGCATCTTCTGGCTAAAGAAATAAAAGAAGTGCCTTTTTTTTATTTAGCCCAAAGCTCCTCCTCTGGCTTTTTTGCTCCACCTTCACCTCTCACCTACGTCAGAATTACCTCATGTTCATAACTCCAGGAATTTCCAGCTGGTGTAGCCAAGCCTTTGCAGCACTAAATTAAAAGTTTCTACCTCTCCCTGGAGAGTTTTCTCCCTTTTTTTTTTTTTTTTTAATTTTTGTTAATAAATGACTAATAAATGCATTGTGCTGCAGAGATGTAGTGGGTTTAGCTTCAAGCGTGGCAGAGCAAAACAAGCACAAAAATCAGCTTATGTGCGCATCTGTCTGCAGGGTCGGGGTACCAAAAAGCAAATCCTGCCCTCAGCACTTGCCAGAGCAACTGCAGGGGGTGAGGGATGTTTGTACAGGAGAGAATCCTCCTTCTTTGTGCCCACAGCTGGTCCACCCAGGCCCTGCTCTGTGGTAGGATGATGGGTGCTCCCTTCCTCTCCTAAAACTGGGATTTCCTCAGGAAACTCCTCTGGAAAGTGAATCCCTCTGTCTGGGGGTGTTTGGGAAATTCTGGCATCAGCTCCTCATTCAGAGGGTGCTGCAGCAGCTGGGCAGGGCTCCCAGCCTGGGAATGAAGGCAAAAGGAGAATTTTCTTTCTTGGAGCTCCCCTAAATAATATTTCAAAATAACACAAACCCTGTGCCACCCTCCTGCTGCAGGGCAGGAGGCACACGGACCTCCCAGCTTCGGAAATAAAGGCAAAAGGCACAAGCAGGGTTTGAAAAAGCATTTCTAATCCCCATCCCAGCCTGCAAATGTGTCACCTTGCAGAGTTTAGCCAAGAGAGGCATGTCCTGGACCTCTGTTCCCTCGGTGTCAGCTCTTTCCACCCTGTGTGAGGGGATTTTGGGATGTGTGTCCTCCCTCCCCTGCCAGCTCCCTGGAAGAATGAATCCATCTGTCCTGCCCTGCCTGTTGAATGTTCCTCTTCTGCAGAGCAGCGAGACACTGACTTACACTTTCCAGCACGCTGGGACAGTCTTTTGGCCTCCAAACGCTCCAGAAGAATGAAAAGGTCTATTTACAGTAGCAAAAGCTCCGTCTGTTACCTCCTGGGATGGATTTCCTGCCCTGGGATTTCTGAGCAGGCTGGTTTCTGTCTCACACTCAGTGTCTTGGCAGCTCCTTCCCAATGCCAGGTATTAAATTTTTGCAACATTACCACGGGATTTATTTCTCCAAGGTTTGTGGGACCTTTATTTTGAGGGGGAAGGGAGGGAGGCACTGCTCATCCCCCATTCCCAAGGCCTTGGAAAGCTGTGCTGCATCCCAAGCACGGCAGCTTTTCCCATCATAGGAGCAATTTTCCTCATGGATTTACAATCTCTGAGCTGAAACTGGGCTTGGAGCTGAAGCTTCGATTCCCAGAACTCCAGGCTTGTGTTGCTGGAGGCAGTTGAGGGAAATAAAAGCCCAGAAGAAATGCAAACCCCAGCTGTGGAGTGTGGTGGGAACGCTGGGAGTGGGATACTCCAGGTCACAACTGGGATGTCACTTCTGTCTCGTGGTGCCACTTGTGGAACATCAATCCCTGAGGGGCTCAGGGTTTCTTCTTTGCAGTTTACAGATCCTGGAAAAGGCAAATTTTCCATTACTGAGATCCCTCTGGATCCCAGTCCCTGAACTTAACGATTCCTAGGGCTGAGCAGCTCATAAATTTCCCATTTCATTAAATGGATTGCTCTTGTTAAAAACCCAAACAACATCCCAGCTGTTCCCTGTGTCCATCCCTGCTCTAACAAGGGGAAAAAGGAAGCTTTGTCCAAGAGCCTGGAGGGCTAGAGCTTTTTCCATAGGATATCTCAGAGGGCTGGTGGATTCATTATGGTGTCTTGGAGCTGCAGGATGTGTTTGGCAAGGTAAAAATTCCCTTTTCTCTCTCCTTGCGTCAAAAGCTGTGAGAAATTTGAATATCTTGGATCGTTCTGGAAGGCAGGGATGAGGATGGGGTTAATTCCACAGGGTGGGATTGAGCCTGGCCCTGGCTCTTCCCGTTGTGTGCTGTTAGCTGGAGCTGCACTGTTGTCAAACCTCTGCAAGAATCAGTGATGGGAATGGCAAAGCCAGGGGTAATTTAGCTCTTGGAAGAGGCTGATGTGTTGTGCTGTTTTTCCTTGGAAAAAAATTTAATTAAACCTTCCTAAATATCCTGAAAATGCTCATGTTTGGCTCTTCCACAGATGTAAAACAGAAATATTTGTGTTTTTTTTAAAAAATCCATATTCATGCTGCCTGCTCTCCAGAAGTTCCAAATTTTCATGCAGGATTTTAACAAGCTCCAGAGAAAAACATTTTTTATGGCACTCGCCTCGTCTTTCCACCTTTCCCTGAAGTGTGGCAGGAGTCTTGTCTCTCACCTCTGAATATGGGGATTTTTCCAGGCTAAATCCAGAGAAAAGACACTTCCAAAACACTGGGAAGAGATGATGACGGTGCCACGAGGCAAAGCCGTGACAGGGTGACAAATCTGATTTATTTCTGGATCTGTGGCAGCAAGAGTTGAGTTGCTGCTGCTGCTGCTCTGGCACAGATGTGTTTCTGAATTTCTGCTTGACCCCAAAAGCTGCTGCAGTCACTGTGACAGCTGGGAAAGGGGGGGACACTGAGGAAATTCCTGGGTTTTTTGAGAACAAACAAGCACTGAGTGCCCAGGAAAGGCTGTTTGACAGCTCTGCTGGGGAGAGATGCTCAAGGAATCATCAAAATCTGGAGTTTTCAGCCCCTCCTGTAGCAAACAAAGGCCACAGATTATCTCCTGCTCATATTCCTGAGTTCTAATGGGAGTGATGCTACGGAGCACAGCTCTTCTCCTCCTCCCCAGGGCTTTGGTGCCAGCAAAAAAAACCAAAATAACCCCACAACCTCCCCAGGGTTTTGTTGGGGAACGACAGAGCTGCTGTTGGAAGTAATAATATTAACAGCCTGGCACGGCAGGGGCTGCCAGGGCTGAACTCAGCCTGGTAATTGCCATTTGGCTCCAGCACAGCACTGGGAATGCTCTGCCTGCTTTGGGAGACCCTTCCTGGGCAGGAGGAACGGGACTGGGCTGGGCAGGGAGGGCTGGAGCCTTGGGAGGAAAGGGGAGAACTCCTGGCTGGGTGCAGCAGCACCAGGAGAGGTGTTTTTGTCTTTAACACTTGCATTTGATCCATATTTTCTTTTACATTAAGGATGCAACATAACTCTGGCAACTTCTGAAATGACCTGACGATGCCCTACCATTCCTTAGGAAGCTGTTTATCAGGCTAGAGAATTCTACCTGTTATTTCAGGTGGATATCTCAGCCCTAATTTATTACCACACACCTCTAACATGTCAAATTTCAACGTTTCCCTCAAGCATCCTGGCAAAAGCAGACCTTAACTAGGGTTGCTCAGGCTGTGCTTGAGGAACACAAAGATTCAGAGGTTTTGAGTTATTCACTGGGGGATGCAAAAATGCAGGTGCTGGAGAGGCCCAGCACGTTGGGAAAGGGTTGGACCAGCACATCTGGGATGTTCCTCACACAAAAACACAGCTCAGCTGCCACAAAATGTGCTAAAAATCCCCACATTTTGTATGATGTGACTGAGCAATTTCAATTCAACACCGCCCAGGAGCCCAAATCCTGTGCCCCAAAGTTAGCATTGAATTAAAGCTCTCCTTGCCTGAAAAAAAAATAATAAAAAAAATAGTCACTTTTGAGTTTTTCTCTCCATCCTGCCTTGGATTGGATCAAGTGAAAAACCACAGGTGGAAGATTTGCAGGATATTTTTCAGAGCTGTCTGAGAATGATTTTGACATGTTTGCTTCCTTTGGGGTTGGCAAGCTCTGCTTCTCTGGGACTAAACCTTGTGGAAATTCTCATTTCTCTTTGCTGGCTGGGGAGGAGGGGGAGGCCAGGAGTAAATCTGTGCCTGAATCAGTTCTGCAGCTCAAAATACCCAAATTCAGGGCTTTTCTCACCAGAACTTCTGCAGCCAGCGCAGGAACTGCTGCTCAACCTCAGGGATTGATTCCCTGAGAGTCAGTGGAAGAGCTGGGAAATATTCTCAGTTTCTTCCCCATGCCAGTGGCTCGGTGAGATGCTTTTTCCCTGGGATTTCATGGCCAGCTCTCACTCCAGGCAGGAATTCTGCACATCTCGTTGCTGGAATTTCTCATCCCAGTCCCCGCTGCTGTCTCCTGGTATCTCCCAGGCTAGACTGCTTCCTGCTGCGTGGAGACAAATCAGCAGAGCCTGTGGGACAGCTTGGAGTGCCTGCCCTGCTCCAGAGGCTTTTTTTGGGGGAAAACACCGGGATCCAGCAGGATCCAGCAGGACAGGTGCTGCTCCCGCGGGCTCCGCGCTTCCTTTCCTTGTCTCCTGCAAACCTTATTTCCTCCCCTCTCACATCTGCTTTCCACATTTGCTGCCTCCTGCTCCATCCTGGGGTCTTTCAGAGGAGACTTGAATTTTTATTTTGGAGGTTTAAAGGGTTTGTTTTAGACTTACTTGCTCTGCAATCCCAGTTTCTCCCAGGGTGTCTCCGGCATATCAGATCGCGGTGGTCCTGGAGAGCTCAGAGGGGAAGAAGCAGCACATTCCCCATGGAGACACTCTGTGGACTTTGCAATTCCCAAGGATGTATAAAAAAAATGAGATTAGAAAAAGAGTGATGTTTTTGGGTACTTGACCCAGCAGTAACTCCCCTGCAGGTTACTCAGTGCTGAACAGAGGCAGGAGAAAGAGTCCTGATGAAAAGTGAAGTTATTTGGAAGTTGAGGGTCCCTTGCAGTAGAAGCAGCTGAGAAAATGGTTTGTTTTGATCATTTTTTCCTCAGGAATTGAGCATAATTTCTAAGCATAAAGAGGCTGTTGATGTGTAACAGTGAGGGATTTGGAGTAAAAGCTGTTTTACTGCAGTGATGCAGCACTGGGTGTAACAAACACAAGGATGGGCACGGCTCGAAGGCTTTCCTGACTTATTGGTGGTGGAAGCGTGGCCAGAAAGAAAGAAAAATGTGGCATCTGAGTCTCTGCAGCCAGAGAATCAACCCCTACTTGTGGAATTTCTTCAAAGCTGGAATCACCTGCAGGAATTCTGTGTAAGGCCATTTATTGCAAGGGGTTTTGCGAGGCCACCCTAAAATCAGTGGGACACAGAAGGAGTTAAAGACAAATTAAGTTTTCTATTTCCAATCCTGTGGAGCCTAAACTAGGATTAGTCTCCTCCCAACATTTTTAAATGTCAAAGGAAAGCTTCTGCTCCCTTTGGAGGGGAAAATGCCATCCCAGAGGTGTGAGAAAGGCAAGGAAAATCAGGAGGCATTGCTGCGTCCGTGCCACGATGGCTGTGATGGGATTTGCCAGGCCTTGGTGGTGCCAGCAGCTCTGTCCCTGGGCAAGGAAATGCTGTCACCCTCTTCCCAGATCCCCAAAACCCTCCTGCAGCTGATCCTCATGGAACAAACCCTTCCAACAGCAGAGAACACAAGGGAACCCTTTGATTGCCCCTAATTGCATTTCGGTGTCTGTGCAGAGTTCAGCAGTTTTGGTCGCTGGCTTCCTCTCCTTGCTGACCCACAAATACCAGTTTGCAGGGGGAGATTTATGAGCAGCATGAAATTGCCATCCTGGAAAAGCCCAGATCAGGGATATAAATAGGGAGGGGGCTGGAATATGCACAGGAATAGGGAATATCCCCTGGGAACAGGGCCTGGCTTTGTCTGTGCAGGACAGCCCTGCTACCCCAGCTTGGGGAGCAATCCAGAGCTCTGAATTTTTTTTTTTTTTAAGCTGGCAGGGTGCCACCAAACCTTCCCCTAATCCCTCTCCTTGCAAGGATGGGAATAACATCTGGCCAGGCTGCCAGTAGTCAGGCTTTGGAGGAGCTGAGAGCCCTGAAAACTGAACCTCCTCGAGCCTGGTGTGCATTTATCTTCCTTTGCAGGACATTAGCAGGCAGAGTTTGTTTTCAGTGAGTTATTTAGCAGAAAGAGGGATTAGACCTTGGGCTAGCATTGATTAACCCCTGCATGTTGAGTTGTTTAACAGCATAATGGATTAGTCATGTTTGCTGCTGACCTTTGTCAATTGAATCCTTCAGCTGGAGCTCCTCAGCTGGCTTTTTAAAATATACAGCTCCTTAAAAAAAAAAAAAATTAAAAAAACAAGTGGGATGTGTGCTAAAATACCCCTGGAGTGAAGAACTGGGGCAAAGACTCCCAGAATTTCTGGTCTTGGCTTGGACCTGGCAGAAGTTGAGCCCCATTTATGGAACTCCCAGGAACAAATCCTGAGGGCTCTGCAGGAGCTGGGGATGAATCGAGTGGAAAAGGATTCCTGCAAAGGGATTGGGTTTTCTGTGGGTCTTGGAGGCTGTGCAGTGAAAGCCCAGTTAGCAATGGGATTCATGGCAGTGGAATTTGTCATGTTTGGTGATTAAGAGTTGACTTTTTAAAGGAAGGGGTGGAGCAGAGGTGCTGTGAGCAGAAATGGCTGAAACCTCACGGCCTTTGATGGAACCAAATTAAATCAGTTGAGCATCTTAGCTGGCTAAAATATAATAAAAATACACATATAATTCTGCTGCTGAGGCCAGGGACCCAAAGGAGAGGAAAAACTGCTCAGTGGGACCAAACATGACACCAAGAAAAGCATCTTAAAGTGCAAAATGGCAGTTTAAGAGCTGCCAGGATTGTATAAAGAGCCCTCACAGAGATCAGACTCGGACCCAGGAGAATGTCTGAGCTGAGGGTGTCTCCTCAGACCTTCCATTCCCTCAGCAGTGCCACAAGAAGCTGTTTCACTTGACTTTTTTTCAACAAAATACCTTCCTGCTGCATCCAGGAGCTCTTTCTGGGCTCGTTCTGCTGCAGTACAAGTCAGGTCAAGGCTCTTTTGTTTGGTTTACTAAAACCATCCTCCAGTTCAAACAAAACTTAATTTGTGGAAGCCCCATGGCCCCTGTGAAACACGAGCCCCTCTGGCCTCCTGATTTATGAACACAGAGCCACGGGGAAGCCTGGCCAGAGGAAAAGGAGCTGGGGGACAGGTAAAGGAAAGGCAGGAAAAGGGAGAAAAGCACCCAGAAATGGGGACCACAGGGATGGGAGGTGGAATGAGCTGGAAAAGGCTCTGTAGGCCCACAGGGGCTTTGCTGCTGTGGAAAGGGAGAGTCTGGAGTTTAGCAGAGGGTTTAGGACAGGTCTAAGGTAACCCCAGGCTTTGGGTTTGGGTCTGAATGTGGATAAGAGAGAGCAGAGCTGACCTGAGGGGCTGCTTTGGGTAAATGTGGGTGGATGAGAGTTGTGTGCCACGTCCCTGATGTGGGCCCTGGTTCTGGCTCTTGCCAGAGCTCCCCAAACTGGAAAACTCCGTGGGCAGAGGATGGAGAGGGGATTTGTGGAAAGGTGATGTGTCTGAAGGTGCCTGACTGGAAACTCTGGGCTGAGAAATGAAAATGAGTCAGGGCAGAGCCCACTCTGAGCTGGACTGGGTTCCTCGAGTGATTCATCCCCCAAAGTGATGGAATTCTTTTTCCTTTCTGTGTTTAGGGAGCAGCTCAGCCTCGGGAAGACTGTGGCCTCTTGTCTGGAGTGCTTTAGCACTGCTGGGTGGTGCACACAGCTCCTGAATTCTCCTCATTTCTCCTCAGTTCTCCAGCACTGCTCCAGCCAGAGGAGGAAAAAGCCAACAAATTGAAGGGTTTGTCACTGCAGAAGGGTGGAATGAACCTGTAATCCTGGGAAATCAAAGGGGAACCTACAAAACGGGCCTTTTTTCGGTTTTGCCACAAAATTTAGGAATGGAAAGAGCTGCTTGGAAGTTTTGTGCTGTGGTTAATTGACAGGAATATTAGAGATGGTAAAACAGGGATGAAAATTGTTTGCTAAAGGGAAATCTGTAGGCATTAAGTTGTTTTTTTTTTTCTTTTTTTTAAAGGGCAACTAGAGGATGATGCAACCAAAATGTCTTGGGATGCTTTCATCTGTTCCTAGACCTGGGAATAATCCTGAAATGATGGTGATTTTGGGTGTGCTTGGATGAACATTTTCCTTAGTTTTTCTTTGGTTATTGATCCATTTGAAGAAGTTCTATTTGCTTTTCTTCCAGATTTAATTCCAGATGGGCCTTGCCCTTCCTTAGCTCACTTTCACTCATTCTGACAACATCTCTTATCAATCAAAATGAACACCCCAGGTGTGAAGAGGGAAATTTTGGGATCAGGCACCCAAGCTGAACCTCTGGAGTTGCTGCTGGGTGATTCAGCTCCGTAAATTGGTGACCTTTAATCTTCAGTCATGATTCTGATGGACAAACTGCAGCTGGAAAATGAAGTTTGTGGCGTTCAGTGAAGGAAAATGAAGTTTGTGGGGTCAAGGGGAGTTTAGGAACTTCTTCAGCACTTGACCCCTGTGGAGATCAGAGGGAAGTGCCAGCTCCTGGGCAGCTCCTGGTCTCACACAACACTTTGTGTATCCCTAGGGATTATCTCCTGGAGTCCAGACAGATTATCTGGGTTTAGCCTGAGCCCCTGCCTGCAGACCCAAGGGAATTCAGCCCCGGGGTGTGAGCAGGGAATGGCAGCTCCTCCTGCCCCCCAGGCTGGCACTGGGCAAGGGCAGCTGAGTTCAGCCTCCTCACCAGGAGCAATCCATCCTGAATTTCAAGGCTCAAACACNCATCCAAGGCTTGGCTTCATTACCGTGGAGCTGGAGAGGAGGCAACAAGGCTGGAAAAAGAGGAGGAGTGGAAAGTCTGTTCCCTTTATAAAGCTATTTCCTCTCTCAAACAGAGCTGTGAAACATCCAAACATGCACAAAAACAAACCCCACCTTGTGCTGCCTGCTCTTTGCACGAATGGGGCTGGTCCTGGTGCCACCTCATGGCAAAAAATCAGCTCTGAATTCCCACTGGAGCAGCTGGCATTTGGGAGAATTGCCTGCCCAGCTCCTGCTTTTTTGGCCTGCAAAGCCCAAACAGGTGCTCAGCCTCAGTGGGGTGGGAGTTTGTATTTCTATGTGTGCTGATTTGTCTTTCTGGGGAGAAAATTTAACTCTTGAAAGAGTTTCACTCTTTATTTTTTTGCTGTTTGGGAGGTACCTGTTGAATATTTTCATTGGGCCTGGGTTCTAATTAGAGCATTAATTATCTGTTCTACCTGGAAACTTGAGGCATTCTGCTCTCAGTGATGATGGGCTGCCCATCCCCATCCTCTAAAAATGGGGATTTGGGATTCAAACCAGCCTTTTCAGGAAGGTTTTGGGGAAAATGCTGCCACTCTGCAGGGTGGGAATGGGTGTGAACAGTCCTGGATAATGCACTGAACTCCTTGTTCAAATTAAAGACCACCCAGAGCTCTGAGTTTGGGGCAGTGCTGAGCTCTGGGATTCCAGATGTGAAGTTTCCTCTGTGGATAAATGGAGAGTTTCATTTGCCAAGCCTCTCCATCCAAAATGTCTCTTCAGGGCTCAATCCTCAATTTTTTAAGCTGAATTTGGGAGCAATCCTCCCCAGGCCAGCAGGTGAGATTATAAATGAGGATTGGGATTTGGGATCTCATTTAGGCACAGAACAATTGATAAAAATTGAATTAATGGCAGAGATGCAATTGTGTTTATAAATTTGCAAGGAGTAAAGGCTGGCATTAAGATTGTGGAAGAAAAATGTGTATTTTATAGATGTGTTCTCCTCATAAATGGTATTGGAAATCATTCCTGAGAGCAGCTGCCTGTCCTAATTATTTATACAATGGCTCAGATCATTTTAATTTCTCATTTTAGCCTCTTCCCCTCAGCTGGCCATGGGGTGTGACTGGTGGTCAATAATTCTTTCAGACCTGTCCCCATTCTTTCAAACTACACGACAATGGCCTTTTGGCTGGATGCTGGTGGTGATTTCATAGCATATAAATGATTATTTTTTACATTACCTATATTCCTTAAGCCTTTTTCTTCCTTTTAGAAGCTCACAAATGTATCCTCCATCCTATAAACAACACCCAGCTGGGCTCAAGATGCATTTAGGCATGAAAACACCTCCAAAAACTCCTGTTCCTTAAAGAAATTTAGCCCCCAGCCACTGCTGTATTCCTTTGGCTGGGCAGCCGTGACCCTGGAGGGATTTTGGGGTTGGCATCAGCCCCCCCAGCTCGTGCCACCCCTCCTGGAGCTCCCAGCAGCTGATCTGCTCCTCTCTTGGCTCCCAAAACTTGGCACGTGGCTGCTGGAATTTTCCAGTTGGCCACCAGGAGCTGATGTCTGCGTTTCTGTTGCTGTTGAGGAGGAGCAAACATGTCCGTGCAAGCTCCCAAATCACCTGGGAAGCAACTGGGAGCTCAGACTTCCTGCTCAGCAGAAGCTCCCTGGGCCAGGTTTTCTGCTTTGCATCTGATCCAGGTCCAGGTTTGGATGATGTGGTGTCAATCTGGAGCACAGAAAAAGGGAGCTGTGGGAGTTCACTTCTCTGAGCTGCTGCAATTTCCTTGTCTGATGTGATTTTGGTGCTTTGGGCATCCCCTTCCCATGGCTGAGTGCCTCTGGGAGGGCAGGGAATGGCTGGGGTTGGTGTTCAGGGGTTTGGGAATTTGGGATTTTCCCTCACTGCTGGAGAAGACAATCCAGGCCCTCATTCCCAAACGCTGAGCTGCCTGTAAAGCCAAAAATCTGGGAGGGGAAATCCTGGAATTTGGGGCAGAAATGGGAGCCCACACCTGGCAGGGTGAGCAGCCACCCAGGGAAATCCTGGATTGAGTGATGAACTTGGTGCCATAACCAGGGATTGTTTGGAATCACAGAATTACACAATGATTTGGGACCTTAAGGATCATCAAATTCCAAGCCCAGGGGACAAGGGAAGGGATTTGTCACCCGCAGGCTCTGCTGGTGCTTTCACCACCTTGGTTCCAAGTCCAAATTCTTGGGATACTTCACAGTCTGAACACATGGAGGGGAGAGAGAAAGGATCTCCATCGTGGGGTGGAACAGCTCCTGCTCCACACAGGCACTGGGAGCCTGTGGGAAAGGCCAGCTGGGAATATTGGGGTATTCTGGAGCAGGAGGAGGGATTGATGGTGTCAGTTCTGAGATATTCTGGAGCAGGAGGGAGGATGGACAGTGTCAATCCTGGGATATTTTGGAGCAGCAGAGAGGATAGACAGTGTCAACCTCAGGATATTCAGATAGTTTGGAGCAGGAGAGAGGATGGACAGTGTCAATCCTGGGATATTTTGGAGGAGGAGAGAGGATGGACAGTGTCAGCCTCAGGATATTCAGATATTTTGGAGCAGGAGGAGCAGGAGGAGGGATGGATGGTGTCAATCCTGGGATATTTTGGAGCAGGAGAGAGGATGGACAATGTCAATCCTGGGATATTCTGGAGCAGGAGGAGGGATGGATGGTGTCAGTTCTGGGATATCCTGGAGCAGGAGGGAGGATGGATGGTGGCAGTTCTGGGATATTTTGGAGCAGGAGGAAGAATGGACAGTGTCAATCCTGGGATATTTTGGAGCAGCAGAGAGGATGGACGGTGTCACCCTCAGGATATTCAGATATTTTGGAGCAGGAGGGAGGACAGACAGTGTCAATCCTGGGATATTCTGGAGCAGGAGGAGGGATGGATGGTGTCAGTTCTGGGATATCCTGGAGCAGGAGGGAGGATGGATGGTGGCAGTTCTGGGATATTTTGGAGCAGGAGGAAGAATGGACAGTGTCAATCCTGGGATATTTTGGAGCAGCAGAGAGGATGGACGGTGTCACCCTCAGGATATTCAGATATTTTGGAGCAGGAGGGAGGACAGACAGTGTCAATCCTGGGATATTCTGGAGCAGGAGGGAAGATGGACAGTGTCAGTCCTGGGATATTCTGGAGCAGGAGGAGGGATGGATGGTGTCAGTTCTGGGATATTCTGGAGCAGGAGGGAGGATGGACAGTGTCAATCCTGGGGTATTCTGGAGCAGGAGAGAGGATGGACAGCGTCAGCCTCAGGATATTCAGATATTTTGGAGCAGGAGGGAGGATGGACAGTGTCAGTTCTGGGATACTGGGATATTTTGGAGCTGTAGAGAAGATGGATGCTGTCAGCCCTGGTGTCCACCCTGTGGGTGCTCAGCAGAGGTGGCTGTAGGGCTGTGCAGGTGTTTCCCTGGAAGATTTCGCCTCCAGGCTCCTCGTGGAGATGGAGCACGGTGTGATTTGCCTGCCAGCCTCCAGTCACTCATGAAAGGCAGACCTGGAAGGGGTTTCCACCGGCGGGATTTGCCCGGGAGTGCCACCAGCAGCGTCCCCAGACGTGCTGCGCTGCTCCTCCCTGCCCTGCCCTGCCCTGCCCCGGGGCTCGCAGCCGCTCTGCCTCTCACCTGCGCCTGCTGAAAGGCTCTTTCAGCAGGGAATCTCTTCCTGCGTGTGGCTCAGGCTCCAGCTTTTCCTGTTCCACAGCGAGGCTGGGAGCTGGGGGAAGGTACCAGCACGTTCAGGGGCAAAGGGAGGGATTTCCTGCAGCTCTTCCCCGCTGAATCCTCGGGAAAGATTCCCTGGGTGGGGTGGGAGCATCCCTTTCCCACTGCTTGATCTGGGGGTTTGGCCTCCTGTCCTTTCAGGTTTGATATTGGTTATCAAACCTGAATGTGTTTGACATTGATTATCCATCCAAGTAGCTCTCATTCTACCAGGTCAAAGGTTTATGGCTAAAATTCATCGTGGTGCTGGGTTCTTCCACCCAACAGCCAAAATCAGCTTTTGAACCACCCCAAAATCCATCACTGTCCTTGTGTGGCTGCCCAGAGCCTCGAGTGACCCTGGGTGACCAAAGCCACAGAGAATTAGAGTCCAGGGCAGGCAGAGGGTGGGAATTCAGGTCGTGGAAGTGTTTTTTTTCCCCTGTGGATGATGAGGGCCTTGAGGCTGCTGCTGTGCAGGGAGTGTGGAGAGGCTGGGACACCCTGGTGGGTGTGGGGCTGGAGGTGACATCACTGCTTGGGAAAAATGAGCACCAAAGGAGCTGGGACTGTCACCTGGGTGTGACATCAGTGGTGCCAGCAGTGATGTTCAGGTCTTTGATGGCACTGTTGATACCAGTGTTGATACCAGCAAGTGTCTTCAAAGCATTTATTTAAGGGAAAGGGCTGGATTTTGTTGTTTTTCCTTCTCTGGTCTCCATTTAATCTGGTTTTGGTTCTTTAGAGGGGTCTGCAGCATTGTGGGCCACCCAGTTCTGCTGATCTGCTCTCCTGGGACCTGAGGGGTGGGGGTGGTGTAAGAAAGGAACAGGAGTTTTTATTTTTTCAGAGAAAGGCTTGGGTGGGAAGGAACCTTAGGGATGATCCAGTTCCAGCCATGAGCACTGCTGGAAGTATTGCTGCCCCACCGTGCCAGAACATTTAAATTTGGTGTTTTACCAGTGTGATTTATCAGTTGTCACTGGGTGAGGACTGAGTGACAGTGACAAGAAGAGCCCCAGGAGCAGCAGCTCTCCATCCCTTCCATCCCTTCCCTGCCAGAGGTGGATTTTGCCACCCCAGCTCCCAGCTATCCTGGGAAACCCCTTTCCACTCCTTGTTTGCACTTCCACCCTTTTCATGCGCTCTTTTTTTGCCAAATCCTTGCACTTTCCACACCTCCACGTGCCCCATCCCGTGGAATCACAGAATACCCTGAGCTGGAAGGGACCCACAAGCATCGAGCCCAATCCTGACCCAAGAATCCCACCCCGTGCGGGATCACTGAGCTTTGGGGCTGGCACCGTTCCCTGGGCAGCCTGTTCAGTGCCCGGCCACCTTCAGGGCGTCAAATCTCATCCTCATCTCCCACCCCAACCTCCCGTGGCAGCCTCATCCACCCCCTGCCAGCGGGCAGCAGAGGGGACATCAACGCTGCCCCTCCCAAAAACTCAGGGGAAA
>VXBQ01015059.1:431595-464168 GCA_013400175.1 Phainopepla nitens | reverse complement strand
TAAGGAGCTATATGAGGAAGTTGTGAGGCTGCAGGGAGCAGGCACACACTTTTTCAACCACAGACATTCCCACAGCAGGGGCTGACTGCTGGGAAAGGCTGGGGAGGATCAGCCTCTCACCCCTAAAATGGGACGATTAAAAATGAAAAATCTAATTAAAAATTAAATTAAATGATAGAACGAAGATTATAAATGTATAGTTTAAATAGAAGTATGTAATATCACAGTGAAAAACTTTAAATTTTAAGTTTTAGAATATAGTAATATATATATGAATGAAGATAGAAATTTTAGAGCGAAGATTTGTCCTTCACTTTCTTCTTTGTAGGTCTAAGCAATATTGTGTGATTAAGTTNTCTGGCTTTTCTGCAGCTCTTGGTTGCTTTCCCTGCTGCCCTCAGGAGCTGGGATGGGAGGAGGAGCCGACAGACCCGAACTGGCTCTGGGGTTTTTTTGGGTTTTTTTTTTTCCCTTCAAGTCCTGAATCCCTGCAGGATGCAGAAGAGCAAAACAATCACGGCCATATCTGCTCTGGAAACATCCATTTTTTCCCAGTGCTCTGNAATATCACAGTGAAAAACTTTAAATTTTAAGTTTTAGAATATAGTAATATATATATGAATGAAGATAGAAATTTTAGAGCGAAGATTTGTCCTTCACTTTCTTCTTTGTAGGTCTAAGCAATATTGTGTGATTAAGTTAAAAAATCCACATTGCAGGCCACAAGTGGTTGGTTAATAGATTAAAATTAAAAATAATTTAGGTGGCATTTCTTAATTAGTTTACCCTTGAAAGACATAGAAAGAAAGATAGAGTGCCATTTTTAGTCTATTAACCTAAAGTGCTGTAGAACTCACGATTTATAAGACTGTAATATAGATAAAAACTAATAAACATTAAAAAGCAAGAAATACCATCTCGCTCATTTAATCCCAACCCTAGAAGAAGAAGACAAATTTCAATTTTTTCAGTGGTTGAAAGTCAAGATGCTCCCAAGCCTTGGACAGCTGTCCCTAAGGATGTTGGATGTGGCCCTTCATCCCCAAATTCCAAATGTTCTTTCTGTGCTGGGAATTCTGCTCGGACTCGCAGCTCCTTAAGGTCCTTTCCAACTTCAGTGACTCTGAAAGTCACCCCAGAGTTCTGCTCTGGCCCTCTGGCTGAGTTTTGTCCTGGCCCAGGGCCCCGTGGCTGGGCAGAAATGGGATTTTTTTGGCTCCCTGGCTGTGCCTCAGGCTCTCCGTGGAGCTGGGGGTGGATCCAGCCTCTGTTGACTTTGGGAATTTGGGCAGAGAAGGAGCACGGCAGCATCGCTCCCGAATTACAAAACTTCCCTTCATCTCTTCCTGCTGCTGCTCTTCACTGCCCACAGGAGATTTCGGGAGTTTTTCCAGCATTTTACAGTCCTGGGTGGGATTCAGGGCAGGAAAACACAGTGGGATTTCTTATGGCAACGGGGATAACACCAAACTGATCCAGATTTTTCCTGTGAAATAGGAATCAGAGCTTGGTTTGGGTGTGGAAATACACATAAAGGACTTTGGGCTCCTCAGTTGAAGGACTTCAAAATCCACACCAGTAAACCCTGGGATGTTCTGGGAGAGAGTCAGAGCCTGAGTTAAAGGTGTTCTGCATGGCATCATCACTCCTGAATTACAAAACTTCCCTTCATCTCTTCCTGCTGCTGCTCTTTGCAGCCCATAGGAGATTTTGGGAATTTTTTCCAGCATTTTACAGTCCTGGGTGGATTCAAGGCTGGAAAACACAGTGGAATTTCTTATGGCAACGGGGATAACACCAAACTGATCCAGATTTTTCCTGTGAAATAGGAACCAGGGCCAAACCCAGAGCAGAGAAATACCCGTAAAGAACTTTGGGCTGCTGCGTTGAAGGCACTTCAAAATCCACCCCAGTAAACCCTGGGATGCTCTGGGACAGAGTCAGAGCCTGAGTTAAAGATTTCTGAGGGGCTCTGAGAACCCAGCAGGGTTTCCCTTTCTGCAGTTCCCTTCTCCAAAGCCTTGGCCAGACAATCCGGGGCCCTCCTTGCCCTGGGGACGCCGATCCCAAACGCTGAACATCCCAAAAGCTGAACAGCCCTGCTGCTAAAAGGAGCAGAGCCTGCAAATAGCTGACCCTCTGCTGCTGCAGCAGAGCTGCCCCATTTTTGTGGCCTGGGATGGAGCTTTTTATGGAATAAGCTGAAACATCTGCTTTTGGGGCAGTGAAATCTGCCCCGCTCTCTGCTTCAGCTCAGGGTGGGATTCAGGGCTTTGTTGGGGTCAGGTTGATGATTTTTCTGAATGCCCAAACTCAGTTTTAGTCAATGAGAAGTCTAAGAATAGATGTGGGAGATGAGAGGGAGCTGCTGTGAAAATGAACTGGGTTCTCTGATGCTGAGTATCAAAAGTGCCCCAAGAAATTCATTTTGGGGGGATTTCCACATTTTCCTCCCTGTTTTATTGAGCCAGGGAGGACAGTGGAGGGAGTGCTGGTGCAGACTGGTAGGCCAGGCCTGTGCAGTGTCAATTGACACAGGAAAATGTGGAAAATTCTTCTGGGAAGTCAGGCCTGGTTGGGAATAATCCTTGGGGAACCCTGGAGGTGAATTAATCTGTAAAGGCTCCCAGAGCAGAGGGAAGGGATGGGTGCAAGGCAGGAGCTGCTTTTGAGCTGAATTTGGCCTGTAAAATCCTGGGGTTTCTAGTGAATTATTCAATTATTTGTGCATGACAGTGGTAGGCTTACAGCTGGATCTTTTCTGCATCCATGTCCTGGTGGGTTTGGGCAGGAGGAACCAGGAAAAGGGCAGAGTCTTTTCCAAATCTCACAGTTTGGAGTCCTGCCTGCAGCTGATGTTGTATTTCCTAGGATGAGTTCTCCCTTCTCCTTGCTCTGGAATAATCTCTCAGCATGCTCATGAAGGGATCACTCTGGGTGACCTCTTTGCATTTTAAGGACAACATTTCTTTTCCTGTAGCTATGGAAAATCTCCCTTCCTTCTGGGTTACAAATGAGAGCACAGAAAAATGTTCTCAGATCACTTTTAACCCCGACACCAAGCTGTTTATACACTGCTTATTTAGTGATGTGGAGAACATCAAAATGCTCCATGTAGGAATCAATCTTCCTAAAATACAGGATAAAATATACTGATAACTCGGCATCTGCCTTGTCTCCAGGCTCCTAAATATTTCCTGCCCTTGTTTCTCTCACAGTGCCTTAACTCCCCAGTGTGCTGAGAGCTGTCCTTCCTGCAGGGACTGGTGTAAAAACACCAACCACAAATTATTCTCCCGTTCACAAATGCTTGGAAGTGTCACCCTGTGCTTTTCCAGCTGCTGGAATTGCGTTCCTTCCCTCATTTCTCCCAAATGTCAAGCCCAGAGGAAGGAATTGCTGCCAGAGCTGAGGTGACAGAGGGATTCTTGTCTCAGTTTCACCACAACCAGAGCAGGAGCTGAAAGGCAGCCCCTAAAGTGTGACCCCACATTTTGGGATTTGCAGCAGGATGGATCAGCTGTTAATGGGGAAAATGGGATTGGGCTTGGTAGGGAGGTAATTTCTGTCAGGCAAGGATGGGCTGGGGAGCCGAAGATGAATTTCAGCTTGGATTTTTTCCCAGCTGTGCGTGGCAGGGATGCAGCAGCTTTCCTGGGGAGGGCTTTGCAGTTGTCCTGCTTGTTCCCTGACATCCCAGAGTTCTGCAGGGAGCTCTGGATCCACCCCAAACCCTTTGCCCTTCCTTATCTGTAGGGAAATGATGTTGTGGGGCTTTTTGTTTATACTGTGTGGTGCTGCCCAAGGAAAAGGGCTGAGTGATGCTGCCCAGGGAGAGAGGGAAGAAGAAATCAGAAGGCTGAGTGATGGTGCTTGTGGAAGGAAACAGAAAGCTGTGAGAGAAGCTGCCTGAGGAAAGTTTACCTCTCCAAAGTGTATGGTGTCTGTCTCGACTGTGACACATGGAACTTATGGTTCCATAACACCTGGTTCCTGCTGTTTTCTCCTGGTTCTGGGAATTCTGCACAGCTCCAGGGAGTTTAGTGGCATTTTGTGCAGCCCTGGGGTGAGAGGCAGAGCTGAGAGGCTTCCTAGGAACCATCACCCTGCCTGTGCTTTAACGTGTTTGCTTTGCACCCTTTGCCTTTTGCCTCATTCCACATCCTTGGGAGGGCTTTCCTGGATAATTCCTCCCAAAGATCCCTTGCATTTCTCAGACACACTTCTCGCTCTTTTCTGATGATTCCCTGCAGCATTATTTAGGGAGATCCCCAGCTGGCCATTCACCTCGAGGAAATGCCAGCAGAGAACCTGTGCCTGATTTAGGATTCCCCATTTTTAACCTCACACCCCCAGTATTCTCTGGGCTGATCCTTCCCCTTCTTCAGTGCCTGGTTTTTTATCATCCCAGCCCTGCCTTGCTTCACCATCCCCACAAAAATAACCAGCCCCATCTCCTTCTGCCCTCTATTTATTTTTGCTAAGTACAGTAATGCCTTGGAGCCACCCCAGGGTTCCCTGGTTCCCATCCCTCCCACAAAGGTCTTCTTTCCTCCTGCCTTTGGGGCTTTGGGGCTCTGCAAAGGACCCTTTGCTCCAGAGGAAAGGAGGCCCTGCCTTTTTGCAGCTGTCACTTTCCTCCACTCCTTTAATTAGACTCGATCCTTCTCATCTTTCCGTTTCCCTTTGACTCTGCTTTTTTCCTACAGGGAGGGAAGTTTTGGAGGAGTTTGGCAGCTCCTTTCCTACCTGGCTCACCCAAGCCTTCTCCTGCTTGGGTTAGGTTGGGAGGAACTTCAATTCCAAGGCTCCAAACTCTCCCAAATATTTCCTGTTTGTGGCGTTGCACACTTGGAAGTCAGGTTGGGTAGAATTTTATTGCCAGGCTCCAAACTCCCCCAAATATTTCCTGAACTTGGACTTCAGGTTGGGAAGAACTTCAGTTCCAAGGCTCCAGACTCTCCCAAATATTTCCTGTTTGTGGCGTTGCACACTTGGAGTCCAGGTTGGGAGGAACTCCAATTCCAAGGCTCCAAACTTTGACAAATATTTCCTGTTCATGGGATTACACATTTGGAGTCCAGGCTGTCTTTCCAACCCTTTGTGTGGCTCCCCAAAACTTTTGCCTCCCTGGATGTGCTGATGCTGCTGTCCCCATTGAAAGTAAAATACTCATAAATATTCATGCTGGTGGCACCTTCCCTCCTCCTGCCTGGCTGCTTTTCCAAACACAGGACCTGCATCTCCTCATGCACCTCCTGCCATGTCTGAGACCTTTCTCCAGCTCAGGGATCTCTCCCTGCCATGATTTCTGCTCCTGCTGGGATTCCAAGGGAGTGATGATTTACCCCCATCAGGATCTGCTGGCTGCTCCAGCTGAGCTGTTTTCCCACCTCACCACTCAAAATCCCCCTGCTCAGACCTGGCACTCACAGATTTGGGTGGGAGAGCATTCCCAGCTCTGTTTTCAGGGCCAGGCTGGGGCAGCATCCCTCAGCCACCTCTCCTTCCATTCCACGCCGTGCTTGTCCTGTCAGCCAGATCCTTTGGGATATCTCTGCAGATCCAGCTTCAACCCCTGCCAAAATTAAAACCTCTCCTCCCCTCTGCCTGTGCTGCTGCCTTGGGGTGGTACCTGCGACACCTCTGGGGTGCATTTCCAAAATCATCTTGGACTCAGCTGCCGTAGAATGGAACTACTTAGGCTGGAAAAAACCTCCCAGTCCCACCACTAAACCATGTCCCAAAGTGCTCTGTCCTTCCAGAGCATCCTTGTCAGCACTGGGAAGGGTTTTCTGGTGCTGGTTCCTTTCCCTAGGTGATCCTTTGAGTGCCAGGCTGTGCTTGGCACAGGAGAACAGTGTCTGTATCCTGTTTAACCTCAGTGTTTCCCAAAGCCAAGCCCCGCTCTGAGGTGCTGAAGGAGAAAACCTGGAGGTGAGTTTGGCACAGCCAGCTCTGGGCAGGGCAGGGATGGATGTGACAACAGCTTTGTGGGGATTTTTGGGCAGATTCCTGCCCCTTGTCTGCTCCACAAGCCTGGGGTCGTGGTAAAAGCTGTCCCAGGGCCACGGGGACATCCCCAGGGAATGACAGAGTCATCCCAGGGCTCTGCTGGAGGCTGGGAAGCTGAGGCAGGTGCTGGTGCTTGGGGAAAAGTGATGCTGCTTTTGGGGTGAGGAAACTTCCAGTTTCAGGTTTATAACGCACATGTTGAATTAATGGTGTTAATGAAAAACGTGGGTGATTAAGGAGAGCTTTATTGGTTGCTCAGGTCAGCAGGGCTGATATTTAGAGTTGCTCAGGTGCTCTCTCCTCACTCCCCCTGGTTCCTGCAACCCTGCTTGAGGTCTTTGTGTTATCAGAACACAGGAAAATAAATTTAGCAGGACATTTTGGGAGCCTTTGAAGCAATTAAAGGGATAATGCCAAGGTAAATGCCCTATGTTGTGGAGAGAGCAGTTGGGGAAGTGGTTGATGTATCAGGTATTGATTTCCTTGCTGCTTTTCCCTCATCTGTTTTCAACCTGCTGCTTTTTTTTCACCCTTTGGGAGGGTGAGAATGGTGTGGGCTCTGCTTGTTCTGTAGTCAAGACATGAGCAGAGACCAAATCAACCCCAATCTGTTCAGTCCAGCCATGTGGGATTGATCCTTTGGAGCCAAAAATCTCCCATGGGGCTGCAGAATTCAGTGCAGGAGCAAAATCTCTCAGCCCTGGAGATTGGGGCACTGATTTTTGCTGCTGGAGGTGCCTGAGGTGGCTGTGTTGGATCTCATTTGTGTCTCTGTGCTGGGATTTCACTGCTCAGCACCCTGTAAATGAACATTTTTGTGCTGTGTTTTTAGAGAAATGTGACTTCTTTTTTTCTTTTTTTTTTTTTTTTATTGCCCATCTCTTAGGGCCAGGTTCTGCCAGCCTCGTTAAGGAAATTGCCATGGAGCAAATTGGGATTGTTGGAAAGCAAAGCCATATATTCTTCCTCAGTGGGATTTAGGGGAAGAGTTCCATGGGGAGCATCTGGCTGGGCTGGGCTTCTGCACAAAACCTCCCCTCTAAAAGCAGATTTATTTCCAAAGCTGGAGTTTGCTTGTTTCCCTTTTGAGAATTCAGTTGTCTGATGGCAAACTGGCTCTTTAGTGTTACCAAAAAGCAAAATAAAATCAAAATGTGGTCACTGGTCCTTCCCTGCAAAGCAGTGATGGGAATATTGAGTTTTATCTCTTTTTAAATACACTTCACAAAACTGGGAGGGATTTAGGAACGAGCCCCTGAAGCAATGATGGGAATGTTGAGTTTTATCTCTTTTATAATAGATTTGAGAAAACTGGAGCACCTGAAGGAGTGGTGGGGTTTGGAGGCTGGATTTGCAGAGACTCCCTGGAACAAGTCAGGAAGGGAATGTCCTCTCTGGAGACTCAGCACAAAGGGATTTAAGTGTTGAAGATTTGCCCAGATTGGTGAATTTCTCACATTTTGTGTGGGACCTGAGAGTCGAGGTCTGCTTGGGGCACCCCGCAGGAATTCCAGGAAAGGCTCATCCCAAAAAGCTGCTGTGTGAAGCAGAGAGGCCTGAAAATGCCAATTCCAGAGTTACAGCCTGAACCAGCCACGAGTGGGCATTTCTGACCCTTTGCCCATCAATTTTCCATTTCCCAGAGGAGGCAGAGCCATCCCTGCTCCATCCCCTTGTCCCAATCCCCTCGGGATTTTCCCAGGGGAGCAGCAGGGCTGGGACATTGCTCCAGTCCCACTCCCAGCAGCACTGACAAGGAGAGCTCAGTGATTTTTATAACTGTCATTGGCCCCTAATTAGATGTTTGATGCCAAAGCAATGATCATAAAAGGCTCTTTATTTCAAACAAACCCATGTGAATAATTATGTAAATATTTGTCTGGGCCAGCCTTGGGTTGAGTCCTGGGAAAGCTTTTTGGATGAGGATCTTGGATATTTCTTGTTGGCTTTTACAGGAGCATATTTCAATTTTTTAGATGCTATCTTTGGGTTTGAGTCCTCCTGTGTGGAGAATGGAAGACCTGAAATGACATCTCAGCTCTTAAATGCAACAGATATTTCCAATGTCACCTTGTAATCACTTTAATAGGGAATATCTGAAAGGAGGGAAGGGAAAGAACGTGCAGCTGTGACCCAGATTTCCTAAAATCACCCCTTGGAACCCCACTGTGGCAGCTGTGGGCTCCAGACAGATGAAGCCAGGATTTTATTGGAATATTGATGAGGAAAGATCCATCAGCTCTTGGAATAGTAGCAAAGGATGATTTTTGGGGTGGCTTTGCAGCCTGGGAGAGGTTTGGGGGATCCCTGGAGGGGTTTGGATCCCCATAAAGGGGTTTTTATCCCCCAGAGGGGTTTGGATCCCTGTTCTGGGGGTTTGTATCCCATGCAGAGGTTCCTATCCCGCGGCAGGTGGGACGGGCAGGGAGGAGCTGGCTAATTAGCTCAGTAATTAGCTGTGATTGAGCTCCTGAGGACTGGTTGTGATGCAGATGCCGCTCGGGGTGGTTAATGGGGCTGCCTTTCTCCCCTAATGAGCGAGGAGCAGCGATCACAAAGCTCTGTCAAGGCTGAGCAGGAGTTTCACGGCGCTGCCCTAATCCCTCTGGATGTGCTCATTTAATGGGAACAAACCCTCTCCTTGAACCGAAATCCCGGGATTTTAATGAAAAAAAAAAAGTGCCATTTCTGAGCTTGGCAGCAAGGAAATACACCCTGTATCCGTGGTTCATTTATAATGGGAAAGGAACAGGAGCTGGATGTTATGTTTGGAATCACCAGATTCTGTATTATCATAAAAAACCTCCACTGGCCTACAGCAAAATAACATTTCCTCCTGATGTTCACGAAGAAATCTATCTAAACACCTAATTGGGAGCAAGACCTGCTGGATAAATGTGGATTATGAGTGAGAAAAATCATTGGAAATGGGGAATTTAAGTGGTGACTTTCTCCCTGCAGTCAAAAACGTCCCTTGAGGGCATCTCAGCTCCTTGGGGGCTGAGAAGGGATGAAATTCAGTTAATTCTGGCTTTTTTTCCTCCTGCTCTTCCCATGAAAGCAGCACCTGTGTGGTGTAGTGAGGGTTTTATAAACTCAGGAATTAATGCTCCGGAGAAAACTTCGGGAAACAAGCTTCAGAAACACTTCTCATGAAGTCAAGCAGGTATTAATTTGAAATTTGCCTGCTGGCTGTATTTTTCAGGAGAATCAGATATGAACTAAATGCGCAGAGTTGGTTGATTTAAGCATCTGAGGGAAATAATTGGTTTTACATTTCTCTCCCTGTGTCGAAATAGTGGACTGTGGAGCAGGGCTGGAAATAATTCAATGTTGGGCTTTTTTTAAAATCAGCCAATGAAATATTTAAAAATGAAATTACTTCTGCCTGCTCCCATTAACTTTGCAGACAACTGAAAAACCTGCAGTGCATGAAAATGAATCTTGAGCTCCTGAGTTCCTGTATTTTTGGGAGCATCCCAGCCCAGTTTACCTGGGCAGTGCCTGGGGGGGGATTTGCTGCCTTTGAAGTGGTGATGTGATGTGTGAGGCTGAGCCTCAGCCTGGGCTTAGCGGCCTGGAAGCGATGCTAATTCTGCAGGTGCTTGTGTTAAAGTGCTTAATTAAGCTCAGGGCTGGTGATGCTTCAAGTTTTAGCTTTTATATTTTTCGGGTTCTGTGCTGGTTTAGTGTGCAGTTCTGGGCTTCACATTAAGGGTTGGGCAGCTCTCTGCACAAAGTAGGGAGACAAAACAATTCCTTTCTAGCTTGGGACCAAGGACAACCAATATAAATTTTAGGCCCAAGAGTAAAAACAGCAGTGAAGAAAAGAGAGAAAGCCAGGGAGGATGGAGCTTCATCACCTGCAGCTGGAATTGGACAATTCACTCCAATGTGTAATGGACCCAAACCTATCAAAGTGTGAGGCCTCGTGCCCAGGATCCATTTTGTGCCCATTTGTGGGTTGGACTTGGGTGCAGCCCCAAGGGGTTCCTGCACTGCCCAAGCTGGATCCTTTCAATAAATCCCTTTTTAGCCTTTTATTCTACCCAGTCTCTGTTTCCAGGTCAGCCTTCCCAGGCGTCACTGCCCCATCCACCCAGCAAAGGGCTGGGCACAGCTCTGGGGGAGCCGGAGAGAGGGGGGTTATCCTTGAGTTTTGTTCCTTTTTGGGAGGTTTTGAGAGAGGCCATGAGGAGGAGGCAGCTGCAGTTCACACTCTGACAAGGCTCTTAGGCCAGGTCTCCTTTATTCCTTCCCCTTTTCCAGATGATCCTGCCAGCTTTGGATGCTTCCTTGCAGGAATAACTGTTCTGCACCCCATTAAAGCTGCTTGCAAAGCCTCTTGTTGATTTTAATGTGCTGCAAGCTCGGGCCCTAATTAAGCCTTGCAGGGCTTTATGTGGTTGATTATTACAAATTGCTTTGAAAATGTAGCTGCTGTCCCAGTGCCAGGCAGTCTGGGAACACTGGGACTCTTTAGAGCAAAGATAAAAGGTTGAAATTTCCTTTTCCACCTTCAGGTGCACCTGTGTGAGAGGTGCAGGAAGCCCTGTGCTTAGGAATGAGTCCCAGGCCAGTGGAGAGAAGTTGGGAATGGCCTCACCATGCTCCCAGGGAAGGAATAATTCCTAATATCCCATCCCAACCTGCCCTCTGTGGGTTCTAAGCCATTCCCCCTTGCAAAAAGTCTTGGAAAACCTCAATGCTCCACCTGCAGAGGAGATGCCAAGGTTTCCTTGGGAAGAATGGCATCCAATCTATCCCTTGGATGTGATTTCCATCTCTTGCTGGTCCATTTCCAGGTGCTTCCTGAGGGCTGAGGCAATCCAGGGGCTTTGCAATGATTTTAAAATGAGATTTTGTGCAAAAAAGACAGAGCCTGGGTGTGAGTGGGACAAAACTTGCATCCCTTTAGGGCTGGTTTTAAGGTGCTGCTCCTAAGTTCAGCTCCTGTAAGAGTTCTCAGTGAATCATTCAGAAGTTAGGGTCTTGCCCCATCAGCTTTTCCATCTGTGGATCTGCTGAGGGCAGAGTTTGGAGCTTTCCCAGCTCCCAAAATTCCGGCCTCCATTCACCCTCAGTCGTTCAAAGGGCAAAGCTCCTGCCAGGAATGTAACTGGGGCTGGAGCACTTCCCAAAATGTCACAGTGACCCAGAAATTCTTGCTCCATGTGGAGGGGGGAGCTTGGAAAGCTCTCCTGGATCGGGATGGGATGGGAACAGCCCTGTGGGCAGGGTGGGATGTGAAGAGAGCAAGGCAAACCCCTGGAGTTGCTGATCCCAGTGTCAGGATGAGCTCCTAAAAATCCCCTGGAGCCTGAGCAGTCGGTGCTGTGGCTCAGACGGTGACAGGGTTTCACTCAGGCTCTATCCTTTGTGGTTTTTTGCTCCCTGGATGGGATTTTTCCCTTCAGCAAGGAGGAATTTGTCCCCTGCACCTGCCTTGGGGACAACTGAGAGAAACCAGGGAGAATCCCACTGATCCCTGTTGGGGTGTGGAGCTGCCCACGAGCAGGGAAGGGGAAATTCTGTGCCTTGCACCCTCAGACCTGCCCTTTTAGGGACCCCGCCACCCCTTTCCCTGTTCCCTGAGGGGTTTTCATTGCCTTTTCCCAGGATTTGTGAGGATGGGGGTGGAACAGCTCCTGGAAGTGGTGAAATCCCAGTGTGGGTGCTGCTGTCTGGAGCAGCAGCTGTCCCTGAGTGTCCAGGGATGGATTTGTCCCTTGGCTGTGCAGGGCCATGTCCTGGCTCCAAGGCTGGTGTGGGACAGAGATTGTCCTGGAAAATCCAATCCTCCTCCTCTGAGCCACCCCTTTGCTGCTGGATTCTTTCTCCCCCTTCCCAGGGGAGACTCCCAAATCCTCAGCTCTTAAAAGGAGCAGGGTTTTTGCTGTCTTTGAACAGGGCTGGGATTTTCCCTCAAATCCTCGGCATTTGCCTGATTCCTGGGCATTGTATCTGTAAGTTTTGTGTGCAATTTGCAGCAGATTGTTTAATCATATTCCACGAAGGAAAACCTTGCTCTTTGCTCACTGTTAGCTGGTAACACAATGGCTTTGTTACAAACCCAAATGATTATTTAAAAAAAAAAAAAAAGGATTTCTGCTCAAAGGAACAGGGATTATTTGATTCTTTGAATTTCATGGAGTCTCTGAGCTGCTCCAGTGTCAGTTCTGGGTTTCTTTCTTTTCCTTTTGGGATTAGACGTAGGATACTTCCAATCTGACTTTGCACAATGGTTTCCTTTGTTCCCAGTTGGGACTATTTGGGCTTTTTTAAAAAGAAAAATAAATAAATAAGGGGATGTCATGAGTCATTGGTGAAATATTCTGCAATCTGGAGCAGTGTGAATTGACACAGCTCTTGGGAGGAGCAGATGAGTTCTGACTCCTTCCATAGCTACTTTTTTTTTTTAATTCCCTCCATTCTACCACTTCCTAAGGAACAACCTTTAATATCTTCAATCCTGCAGCTCACATTCCTTGATTCTCCTCCTTAAAATGCCTTTTCTCTTTGCCCAGATAAATAATTGTGTTTTATTGGGCTGCTGGGATGCTGAAGAATTTAAGAGGCTCTGTTAAGCCTGTCCAAAGGATGCTGGAGCAACAGCAGCTGGGACTTGATATCCTTATTTTAGGGCCTGTTTTATTTTAGCCTCTGCCACCCTGTTTTAGTCAGTTATCCCAGGGCTGCAGCCAGGTCAGCTGTGGTGAAAAGTGTTTAGATAAGGAGTCAAAATTGTTGAAATCCCTGAAGCCTGAGAAGGAGACTCCCAGCTCCATTAAAAAAAAAAAAAAAAAAAAGGCATCACTAAGAGGAAGCAACTTCCAGTCCTCACTTGCTTTTATTTCTTCTGGATCTGCCACAGGAACTCTAGGAATAATATCATATCCCTAAATTAGGATATAATATATAAATACCTCTTTGTGTTTCATTCCAAATCAAAGCCCAGATGTTCCAAGCAACCTCTGGGGAGTGAGAAACCCAGAGCCCAGGGAAAGGGCTCTGCCCTGCCCGGGCTGGGCCCTCTCAAGGCAATAATTGAGTGTTTATTTAGGGCTAAGAATATCTTGGAAAAGGATTTAAAGGCTGCTGAAGCTGGAAGGGGAAGAGTTTCTTTGGAGCAAAGTGGAGCACCAGTCCCTCTGCCATGGGGATTCTCTGCTTCTTCCTGGAGAGACCCCGACCTTGAATGGGTTTTGCAGGTTGGGATTAAAGTTTTGGGGTCACCAATGGCTCCTCCTGTCCCTCCTCAGCTGCTCTGGCCCCTCATGGTTTGGGGTTCTGCTGGAAAACACTTTTTCCCCTTATAAATATGGAATAGCATCTGTGTGAGGGTGGGGAGGCCCTGGCTCAGGTTGTCCAGAGAAATTGTGGATTCCCCACCCCTGGAAGTGTCCAAGGACAGGGCTTGGAGCACCCTGGGATAGTCCTGGAAGTCATTTCAAGGAGATGCTACTCCTGAAATGATCCTTATTGGCTTTATTTGCTGTCCCTGCTTGCTGGGAGATAAATGACAATTTTCTTTTGTTGTTCACATAGGAAATCTTTCCTTGCAGCAAATCTTCATCCCTGCTGCTGGGATGCAAATCCCCAGCCTGGTGGGACTGCTGGTGAATGATGAGGAGGTTGCAGAGGGCACCTGGAACGGGCTGGGAATGCTTTTTCATTCTTCACCTCATGGCCTCAACCCATTGCACACAAACCACAGCATGACTGAGAGCTGCATCATCAAGTCCTGAAGGTCTCTGGGATGTCCTTTGCCTGTTCCAAACCCAAATATGGAAGGAAATTCTCCCGTTCCAGGCTGCCCACCCCTCCTGCAGGCCCCCAAACATCTCAGTCGTGGCGTTAAAACAACAACAGGGCAGCTGTGCACAGTAAATTTGTGTCTCCAGATGAGTTTTTTCTGCTTTGAAGGGTGGTGGGAGGCAAAAAGTTGAAGAAAGAGATTCCAGGAAATCCCTTGAATCTTGTCACAGGATCCCAGACTGGTTTGGGTTGGGAAAGCTCATCTCATTCTACCCCTGCCATGGGCAGGGAACCTTCCCTAGACCAGGCTGGGCAAAGCTCAGCTTTAGAATTCCCTGGAATCCAGACTGTGCTCTGTTTCTAAGCCTGGCTTTTCCTTTTGCCCAGTGCTGCCCAGCTCCCTGCACTGGGAGGACTGGGAAAGCCCAGGGAATGTCTCTTCCCAGCACTGGTGAGCCTCAGCAGCTCCAGCCCTCAGCTCAGTGACAACTTTAACCACGGTGCCTTCCCTCAGGGATCAGGATTTAATTAAAGACCTTGAAAAATGAGATTTGTTTTGAGGTCTGTTGCTTGCAATTTGTAATTTTTCAGACACTGGGAGCATGGATATGCACAAGGAACATATAAGTGACTTCTGGGAGTGCTTTGGGGTTGTTCAAGGTGTTAAAAATTATTATTACAGGCATAAATATGGCTTAGATTAATGACTTCTGGCTGAGGCTGGGATTTGCAGTGTGCTCTGCAGGAGCTGCAGCTCCCATCTTGCACTGAATTTCAAGAGCAACTTTTCCATTGGGTTCTTGGGGTTTTCTGTAGGTTTTTTTTTTATTTGTTTTGTTTTGGGGGTTTTTCTTTTGGTATTTTGGTTTGTTGTGGAGTTGGTTTGTTTGTTTTGTTTGGGGTTGTTTGGTTTGATGTTTTGTTGGGGTTTGTTGAAGGAAGAATAATATTTAACTATTTTCCTTTTTTTTTTTTCCCCTTGGCCAGGGAAGATGGATTTAGGAGGGGAAATCAAAAATTAGGGTGGGGAAATGAAACTTTGGCTAATGATTGAGTGGAGAAAGTGTTTCCCTGCCCTGCAGTGGGTAAAGCAGGGCTGGCTGTGCTGAGCTCTGTGACTGACAGGTGTAATGGATTGAAACAAAACCCTTGTTTGTTATTGCACAGATCCTGAAGGATCAGCAGGGTTTAAGGCATCTTTTCCTCTAAAACTCTGTCTTAAAGAGCAGTCAGGGCAAGGAGAGATGGGAATGGGGTCTGGCCTCAGGCAGGGGGGAGGGGGTTGGTAGGCTCAGATATTCACAGGTGGATGTTAATGATGATTAATATCTATTGATAATGAAATTCTGGTTTCCCTTGGTGTTCTGGGGGGATTTTTGTGCTCCTGCATCCCCTGGCTGAGTCCAAGAGGGTGGTTTGGCTGTGGTGGTGGTGGCAGGTGGATGTCCAGCCCAAAGCCAGGAGTTTGTTCCGAAGAATCCTGCTTGGTTTGCTCTAATATTGAAATGGGAGGAAAAAAAAAAAATCTCTGTTGGCCAGTGCTGGATGAGGGTAGAGTTATAAACTTAACCCCAGCAGCCTCTGGTCCAGGTTTTGACAGGTGTTTAAAGAATTAGGAGTCATATTATCACAGAAAGACTGATTAATTGTGGTGATGGAGGAATTGGGGATTTAATCCCCTTTTTGCCACTGTTGGTTCATCATCAAGTCATTCACAGAATGACTGAATCGTGGAGTGGCGAGGGTTCCATGCAGTGACACCTTCCACCATCCCAGGCTGCTCCAAGCCCTGCCCAGCCTGGCCTTGGACACTTCCAGGGATGTGGAAATGTTCCATATTTCCCTGGAATGGAAAGAAGCCAAACTTGTGGCACTAATTTTTATCCCTCTGTCCCTTCCTGCAGTGCTCTGCACTGTTATTTCTCCTCTGGTCACTGCAGAGCACGTTTAGCCCCTGCCATCTCCGCTGAGCTAAAATGGGAAGTCAAGCTCCTTTTTGGTTTTATTGCAGGGCTTTGCAGGTTTTTGGTTTTTCTGGACTGGTTTTGGTCTCATGTGGGGTGTTTGGGGTTTGTCTCTCTGCGTGCTGGGCGTGTGGAGCCAGCAGGGTCTGAGCTGGTCCCTCTGGGAGCCCTGTGCACCTCGAGCACAGAATGCTCCTGTGTGTGATGCTGCACAGGGATGTTATTCATCACCCACAGAGTGAAAAGGAAGCTTTCACACAGCACCAGCTCTCAGATGGAGGCCAAGCCCTGAGCAAACCTGTGAGAAATCCCCTGGAATTTGGTCAGTCAGGTCTCTGTCCTCCTGTGCACGGTGCCCTCACAGCTCCTGCAGGGAATGGCTGAGCTTGGGTTTGGCTGAAAACCCCGAGGAAATAACAGAACTGCTGGACTGGGCAGGAGTGAGAGCTGCCCCTGTGGGCAGAGCTGGGCTTTTCCTGCAGCTGAGATCCTGCTGCTCAGTGAGGAGGGGATGTGGGGCTTTGGCTGGCCCCTCTCCTCCTCTCTGATTTCCAGGAGAGGTGAGACACTGGGAGCAGAGGTGTTCCCCTCTCCTGCCTGCTTTCCAGTTGGTCTGTGCAGCACCAGGCTGGTTTTGTACTTGACCAGCTCGCTCTGAACTGATTCCTCCTCGTTCTGGAGGCACCCAGGGTGTTCCTGGGGAACATGAAGAGGAGTTGCAGTGTTTGGAGGCAGTGCAGGTGCTTGGATCCCCCTTTAGGGATGAGAAGTGCATCCTAAAGGATGGGTTGGGCTTGCTCAGAGGGCTCCAGGCAGGGGCTGGAGCTCCAAACCTGTGGCTGGTGGCTCCTGGAGAGAGCCCAGCTCCCTCTGAGCGCTGCACAGACACTTTTGTCCCCACAGAAGGCTCCATGCAGGGGATGGATTTCCCTGCAGATGTTCCTGCTCCTGCAAGCACCTCTGGCTGCCTGCTGTGCACACAGAGCTCCAACCCCTCCACCTGGCACGGGGACCCAGCTGATGTCAGGAGTCTGGAATTCACATCCCTTCCCCTTTGCTTGTGCCTTTCCCCCTTTCTCCTCCCTAAATAAATGTTGGAGGCCATTGAGGAGCTGGCTGCTCTGAAGCTCTTGGAGCACAGGGATGTGACTGGAAGCAGGGATGGAGTTTTATTGCATTTTGGTTGCTTAAACACAACTTGGGCTGTAGATGTGCAGACATTTTGTGTGGAATAAAACGTGGTTGAAGGCAGGGGCAAGATCCAAGTGGCAAGGACAGCTCAGACAAACGTGTCATCCATCCAGTGCCTGATGAGGGTGAGGGATGAGGAAATATTCCAGCTGTTTGCTGCTCAGGCCAGGCTGCCTCTGCTCCTTTATTATCTGCACTGTTCCCTTGGCTTTGCCATGTGTTTGTAATCTCTCCTTGAGGGGCCAATTTTTTAGGATTGTGGAAACTTTTAAGAGCTGCCTAACAATGGACATCCATTTTCTGTGCAAACATTGGGCTGAGCTTCTTGGTAACCAAAATTTCTGATATTCTAAAAGGTCTGTTCATGCTCTTTCTTCCCACTGCTGTTTGTGCTGATGGACGTGATGCAGACAGGTGGGATGGGGTAGAGAATCAGAAAAAGTGCTAAAAAAATAATTGTGGGTTGAGACAAAGACAATTTAATAGGTAAAGCAAGAGAATCAGAAAAAGTGGGGGAAAAAATAATTGTGGGTTGAGATAAAGGTGGTTTAATAGGTAAAGCAAGGAATTCCTCCCTCCATGGGCATGCAGAGCAGGGCTTTCTCACAGATAATGGGGGTTTTTTGGGAAGACAAACACCATCACTTCAAGTGTACCCCTCTTTTTCCCACTTCCCACCACGCTGGGCATGATTCCATAGGACATGGAACATCCCTTGGAATATCCCTCCCAACTCCTTGTGCCCCCCAGGCTGATGAGAGAGGAGCAGAAAATCCTTTGAGGCTGTGCAAGCCCTGCCCAGCAGTGATGAAAACATCCCAGTGTTATCAGCCCAAATCTCAAATGCAGCCCCATATCAGCTCTAGGATGAGATTTAACCCTCCCCCAGCCAAGACCAGCACAGCCCAGTTTGCTTTGGGTCCTGCTGGCCTGGTTCATGTTTCTGACACCATTTTGCTCCAACTACCAAGTCAAAATTCGAATTAAATTTCATTGAATTTCATTACTCATTAAATTTCACTACATTTCTTTAATTTCATTGAAGATTTTAAAGTCAGGACTGGCTGCTCCACTTCTGGAGCCTCCACCTCTCCTGATCTGAGCAAGAGCAGATTAGGAAATTAATGAGATGCAGATTAGGAAGTTAATGAGATGCATCACTTACATGACTTAATTGGTGTCCCAGAGCCCTGAACATCTGGAGGTGCAGCTGCCCTGCCTGTGCTGCTGTGGGATGTCAGGCAAGGTCTCCTCATTGATGAGAGCTGATGGGATGTGAGTGAGGAAAGGAGCCTTTTGCTGCATGCCATGAATCAAAATTCAGATTTTCCCCCTTTTCTGTGGAGCACAGGTGGATTTTTGGCCATCCAGCTGCACGTTTAGGGGCACTGGTGGTTGTGCAGGAATCTTGGTGAACATCATGGAATACCTGGGGAATGATTTGGTGGGAATTGTCTGGACTCGAGCTGCCTGAGGAGGGCTTGTGCAGCAGCTTTGCCTCCTCACCTTGCTTCCTATCTCAACATTCCTTGTGGGGTTTCCTGTCATCCCAGACACTCTGTTTGTGTGGGATTATTTTGCAGGAAGCTTGCTTAGCTGTTTGCTTCCAAATAACTTTTCACCTCAACCAAAGAATGGGAAGGTTTGCATTGGTGTGGTGGGAAATTCCTGATTTAAAACCTTTCCCTCAGATCAGGAATTTCCTGCCTAGTGCTTCATCTCCAGGATGTGTTTGAGTGATGGATGCTGGGTGAAGACATGCAGGGAAATCCAGCTCCAGGGACACACAGGGCAGTGCATTGTGCCCTGTGCCCTGGTGCAGACAGCTGCTCTGCTGCTCCTCTCTGCCCTGAATCTGTGCCTTTGACCACGTCTCAGCTCTGCAGCTGGGATTAACCTGGGCTTGAAAGCAGATCTCAGATGGTTTTAAGGTTGTGGTGATTGATCTATGTGCTGCAAGACTGATTTGGAGCCCAGGAGTTGCCACTCCTGTCGTCTCCTCATTCTTCTTTCTCCTTTTCTCTTTACAGCTGAACCTGCAGACCTCTTGAAGGTGTTAGATTTTCATAATTTACCTGATGGTATCACAAAAACCACGGGGTTTTGCACAAGCAGAAGATCTTCAAAAGAAGCAGATGTTGCTTATAGAGTAACAAAAGATGCTCAGCTCAGTGCCCCAACAAAGCAGCTGTATCCTGGTGAGTCCAGCTTTTTATTTGTCCCATTTTATTTGTCTGATTCCTTCCTTTCCCCAGTGTGTTTGCAGTGGTTCTGCTGTTTTCAGGGGGGCTGCAGACTTCCAGCCATCAAATAATATCCTTTTACCCCTGTGTTTGCACGAGGTGGTGGCTGTCTCTGCAGAGGAGGTGGCCAGTGCCACATCTGCTCCCTCCCAGAATGGAAAAATTCCTCCAGTCTCGTTCTCCCAGGGTGGCAGCCAGCTGGGGACAGAGGCAGAGGAGCCCAGGCTGAGTTTTTGCTCTGTGCCTGGGGAGTGCCAAGCACAGTGGGATCTGCTTCTGGGGCTCTCCTAACACAAATAATCACCAGATAAAAATAACAGGCTGGCCCACAGGAGCAGATCTCCAGAGAAAAGTTGTTTGAAGGGATGGGAGGCTCTTCAGAGGAAGGCACACAGCCCTTGAAGAGCACTGAGCACTTTATTGCTGCCTGAGTTGAATTTTTCAGGCCAAGCCATAATCAGTACAGAGTCAAATGTGTTTGTAAGGGGAAGTTATGGACCCAAACTCCTCCCTGCCCGCGAGATGCAGTCACCACCAGGATTCTCCCTTCCCAAGGTGTCCCTGTTCCACCTGGGGGAATGCTGGGATGCTGGAATCGGGCACTTGGATGAGAAAAGTGCCTTTTGGGAGGCAGGTTTGGCAGGAGACAGGAGGAAGCTGCTTGTGCCTGGTGGGGGAGGCAGGAGGGGATTGAAGCAGGGCAGGCACACATGTCTTCCCTCAGTGCTTGGGAGGGGATGAATGGATTGGCTAAATCAGAGCTAATGGGCTGTGCCACCATCAAGGCTTCTTAATTAACCAGGGCATCCCTCAGCCCCAGCCTGGCAGAGGCACAAATAAAAGCTTGGAGGCTGGGCTGGGTTGTGCTTCCAAGCCTCCCCTCCTGTACTTCCCTCAGTGCTGAGGTTATTTCCAGCCTTCACCATTATCCTGCTGTGGCAATAGTTGTATTTTATCCCTGGTGAGCACAGGAGCACAGGCTGTGTCTCACCTAAATCTGAGCCTGATGTGAGGGCGGATGAGAGCAGCATGAGACAGGCTGGACATCATTGCATAGGCAGCCCTTAGCAAAGGAGCTGCTCAGGCTGGCCTAAAGCTGGGTTTAAATGTCTGCAGAAGGGCAAACTAGACCCTAAATTTGCCTTTATTGCTGCCTAGGGCAGGAAAGTTCTCTCTGATCACAGATAAAAGCCATTGTGTGCCCAACTGCACAGGTTGTGCCTTCCTGTCCCTTCATGTCCTGTTCCTGAAATGACTTAAAGTTTTAGGCCTGGTGTCTACAAGCTCAGAAGTGCTCCAAGGAAATGGTTCCAGTTTGGAATACCCAGCTGGAGTGGATTTGAGAGCTTGCCAGTAGTCTCTGTAGCCACTGTGAAGTCTTGCCTGGCCACTTTAATGTAACAGAAACCAGCAAACAGTGCTGAACTGAAGGTGTAAAAACAAGACTGGAAATTCTGGGTGATTATTTAATAAGAGGATTGGATCTCAGCAGTTCTGACACAGGGAACACAAGCACAGAAAACTAAGTCCTGGTTCCTGGAAAGAACTCGGTGTTGTAGAAGATTTTCTTGGCTGTCTCTTTTGTACCCTCGCGAAGTTCTTGGTTTGCATCTTCCTTGAGTGAGAAGATCTGGATGGATTTATGGAGCAACTTTTCCATCATTTCATCATTGGACAACCATGGGGTGTTTGGAGCAGCTCAGTCTCACTCTGAAAACTTCCAAAGCCCTTGAGGCTTCTCTGCTGCTTGCTCAGGAAATAGGGAAGAACTCCCAGAGTTTTCCAGCAGATCCATGAATGTTCCCTCATCTCTTTAACAAGATGTGACTTCAGCTCCCACCCCTAAATGAGAGAGGGGATAAAGATAACAAAGTAATTGCAGGGCAGTGTCTCAGGGGAATGTGGTTTTAGGGCTTTTGTGTCACCAGGAGCTTTCCCTCTCTGCTCCACAGCACCCTTGGCAAATGTGTTCTGCACAGAATATTTTGTTCTAATTAGAAGTTGGTGCTTTTCTAAGATGTAATTTCATGGGCTTTGCATTCTGCTGCCACAGCCAGAAAAGCAAGATGTATATGTGTGTGTGTGTATATATGTATATATATAAACTTGTTTTTTTCATGCTCAAAAGAGTGAAAAAAAAATCTGCTGAGATGCTTTTTGTCCTGGCTCCCTGAGGAAGTCCTGCTTCCCAACAAAATCTGTGCTTTTCCTGAAAGAAAAGCAGGAGAAAAAGAACCAAGAAAGGCAAAGGTTTCAGTGGCAGCCAGCAAAATGTCATTTGTGTGCTTCCATCAAATTTGCAATTGCATTTGCCTTCTCAGAAATCTCTGTTAGAGCTTGAACAGTCACCCCTGAGAAAAACAAGTCATTGCACAGCTGAGAATGTCCTCAGGTGAAGGAAAAGGCCAGAAATTGGTGACACCTTTGGAAAACAGCTTTGCTTTGAAGAGGAAAATTGTGAAGGCCCTGGAAATGTCACTCTGGCTTTGTGTCAGGCACGGGATTAGCTCACTGCTCTTCTGATTTTTGCTACTCAGCAGCTCAAGCTTTCCTGTCCTCCCCACATCAGGAGCAGGACTCTGTTTTAGGCTGTGTTTGGGCACACCTGGAGCAGGAAGAAGATCCAAACTTGCCCTGTTTTGAAGACCACGAGGTTGCACAGCAGCCTTTAATCACGAGCGAGGAGATGCTCAGCACGACTCTGCCTCATCCACTGGAGCATCCCATGGATTCAGCCATGCTCCCCTGGAGCTCCTTCAGCTTCAGCAGGACTGGGGGCTGCCCCTCGTGCTGTGGGAGGTCCCCAGGGCAAGTTTGAGAGGCTTTGGCCACGGGGTGGGAGGAGGATGCCGGGCCAGCCCCAGCGCCGGATGCGCAGCACCTCGCAGCGTGAGCTCGTTTGAGGAGCGACTCAAAGACCAGAACTCCATCCCAAAGCCTTTGTTGGAGGGGTGTCTCCATTGTTTTGGAGGGATTTGGGTCAATTTCTCTGTGCTTGGTGTATTTATGTCGATGTATTTATCGGTATTGGTGTGTGTGGGGATGTGTTTTCATCCCTCATTCAGCAGCCCGGGTCATTTCTGCCTCTGACAGTGCAGGCATTGTTATTTTGCCAGGACAGCAGAGCAGTAACAGAGTAATGTCAGCTATAATTCATCCATTATGATTATTTGGGTTGAGAAACTCGCATCACCATGGAGACATTTTGATAATCATGAAAAAAAAAATTAAAAGCAGCTTTTTAATGAGTTGGCAGCTTGTTCAAGTTGAAAGGTGCTGTATTGTGGGTTCATAATGAAATTTTGGACATGAACTATTTTACATAAAAGGCCCAAATCTGTAGGCTGTAATTGGAGCCAGGAAGGCGTATGGTCCTGACTCAGGCCTCCAGGAGGGTTTGTGCTCAGGGGAGGGAGATAAAGCTCAGGGCATCCTGTGGGAGGCACCAAAATCAGGTGCTGCTTTTGCCAAATATCTGGGGCTGAGTCCTGGGGATAAATCAGGCTAGAATGGTGTTTAATTCCCGCCTGGGAGGCCTCTCTGCTGCTTCCCAAATGTTATTTACCTGAGGTGAGGGGGATTAACTTGGTACAAAGTGTTTCTCCATGGGTATCCTCAGTTGTCCCCCTTGGAATTCTCCCTTTGCTTTGCAGCAATCCCGGTTTTGATGCAGCTCCTCCCTCACCCCCTTCCCTGCTGTAGGCAGATAAATACATTAAAAACACTTTGTTCCTAAAAATTAAAGCACCTCCCAGTCAGAAGAGGAGGAGGATGAGCTCAGGGCTTGTGTGTTTGAACTCCAGCTTTGCTGTGGTGCCAAGAACTCCCCACTGCCACGTTCCTCATCCCCTCCCTGGGTCAAAACCCCCTGGGACAGCATCTAAGAAAAACCTAAAGCAGTGAAGAAAATCTATTTGAAGCTTCTGGGCACTGAGCTTGGTGGTTTTTGTGGCTTATTTGGCTGCACATCTGCACTTTAAACAGGATCCCTGTGTTCTCTGGGTGCCACCAGTGCCACAGGTGTCCCAAACCCCACGGTGGGGCTGCCCCACTCTGCTCTGCTGTGGTTGAGGATTTTTCCAGAGGTACAAAGCAGTCCTTGATTTGGAAAGCCTGGACCTCCAAAGGGAGGTTCCCTGCAAGCCCTATGCTCTGAAATGCAGCATCAGGGGCGTTGTGTGTATAATTTGATCAAGAAATCTTCTTTATGAATGCTCCTGGTGGTTTTCAAGCTGCCCAGTTTGGGGTGTGATTCCAGGATTTTCAGTTTGGGATCTTTTTTTTATCAGTCTGAAGGGCAGAGAAACCCAAAGAGGGGGGAAGAATTTGGGTTTCTGCAAAAGGGTGATGCCCAGATTGAAACTTTAAATGTGCTTGCCTGGCCTTGCAGATTGACCCTGTACTGACAGACTTTAATGGCTCTAATCCTCCAAACCTTGCAGAAATAAAGACAGAAATCACCTGTGATCAGACACAGCTCTTTCCTGAGAGGAGAAAAAGGCAGGAAATGAGGTGCTGTTTAATAAGCAGACAAATTGGCATTTTCTATTGATTGCCAGATTTATTTCCTTTTTCAGATTTTTTTTTTTTTGTGTGCGTGTGTCTGCAGCAGCCCTGAAAGCCAAAACCATGAAATCCTCTGTTCTCATCTGGAATGAACAAATCCTGATGCAATTCTCTGCTCCCTTAAATAAAACCCTTCAAGACTCTGTTGATGCTTGATTTCCTCTGTCCCCTCAACACCTTAAATTCATCTGAAGCACCCCATGAAAGTTTTTTCCTCGTGGCCTAAAAAGCTTTAGGGGAGCTTCTTTTGGAAGGGTTGGGTGCAAATAATTCAAATTTTTGTAGAACTTTTGTAGAACTCTTGTTTCCCCAGCACAGGGGTTTCACCCCAGAGTATTTGGGGAAAAGCCACATCCTCACCTGGCCCTATCTAAACTTTTAAGGCTGCTGATGTGCACACATCTGGAGACAAACCAGCCAAGGGTTCTCTGACAACAGGACTGTTTATGTAGGGATTATTTCTGAGGAAACCTCACTAACCTCTTTGCTTTTCCACTCCAGCTTCCCCCTTCCCAGAGGACTTCTCCATTCTAACCACTGTAAAAGCGAAGAAAGGAGGTCAGTCCTTCTTGATCTCAATTTACAATGAGCAAGGGATCCAGCAAATTGGTGTGGAGTTGGGTAGATCTCCTGTATTCCTGTATGAAGACCATACAGGAAAGCCAGGCCCAGAAGACTATCCTCTCTTTAGAGGCATTAACCTAGCAGATGGCAAGTAAGTGACATTTCGTGCACCAAGGAAAAAACAGTTCGTTGTTTGTATCGATGCCAGCATGTTGAACATTGTATAAAATAGGAATTGTGCCTATAGAAATGTATTTGCACACCCCTGGCACCCCTGACAGGTGCCCCAGTCTGTCCTTTTGGCCTTTGGTGAATTAATTTGACATCTGTAAGAATTGTAAATGAGAAATCAGTGCTGCTGTCTGGTACTTGTGGGGATAGGAACATTGATTTTGCAGTGAAGGGCCTTAAAAAAAAAATAAATCAGTTTGTTTTGCAAAATCCACGCCGAGGCTTGTGCAGGGCTTAAAAAGAGGGTGGAAAAGGGAGTCAAGAGTGTGGTTTTACCCCTGCTTCTTGCTGAAGCCAGAGCTGGCCCTCTCCTGGCTGATTTGGAGGGATGAAATCTGTCAAGCAGCATTTCTCTCGCCAGCCAACCCCTTAGGCTCTGGATTTCCAGGAAGGTTCGCACAACATCAATCCCTGAAAGTTCATTTTTTTTATGCAGTCATTGCCTTGTCCTGCAAAGCTCAGGGCTGTGCCTGACACGTCTGTGGGCTGTGTTCTCGCAGGTGGCACCGAGTGGCTCTGAGTGTGCAGAAGAAAAACGTCACCTTGGTTCTGGACTGTAAAAAGAAAATCACCAAGTTCCTGGACCGGAGCGAGCATCCCATCATCGACGTCAACGGCATCATCGTGTTCGGCACCAGGATATTGGATGAGGAGGTCTTTGAGGTGAGCCATGGCCAGGAGCAGCTCTGGAGGTGTTCCACAGGGACAATGAGACACCTCCAGCTCGTTTTTGAAATTTTTGTCGGGTTTTTTTTTTTTTTACATAGTGGAACGCTGTTTGCGGTTTTTAGGTTTTCATTTTGACTTTTTGTAGTAATGATGAAAATTGGGGGCCACTGGCGGAGTGAGCTCCTCTGGTTTTCTGGTTTCAAGCCCTTGCTAGGGTTCTAGTGCATCTCTGCACTGGGATTTTGTAGCTCTTGGCACATTTAAACTGGGAAAGGCTCACAAGGATTTCATTCATCCCCGTGCTGGGATTTAGAGCTGCAGGGGCAGTGAGTGAAGGCTGAGGGAAGCAGCTCCCTCCCGAGTCCCAGTTCACCTTGGGGCTGTAGGAATTTGCTCTTTCCACCAACTGGCCATGGATTCTTGGTTCTTTTGCTCCATGACACGAGGGGACTCTCCTTGACAGCTTGGTTGTCACCTCCCACACTCTGCTTCCAAAGGCAAAGTGAATTCCCAAGGGGTGGGATGTTCCCCTGAGCTCCTGTGATGGAAGCAGAGAGGCACAGCATTATTTATAGACAAGGTGCAGATGGGAGAAGCTTTTTCCCAGAATTCAGCAGCTTGTTTAACATCTGCATTTCCCGGGCAAAATCAACTTCTGTGCTCTGCTGTACTTGGGAGGCTTTTCTGGGGATGAGAATCCCATTCCTGATCGTTCTTGTGAGCAGGAATTGCTTCCTAAAATCAGCACCAAGTGCAGTGGGGTGTAAACCAAGCCCTATTGATCTCTAGCTCCTTATTTTGATGGAATTTATTTAGAGGAAGAGCTGGATCTCCTGGGCCTCCCCAGCCCAGCAAAGGGATGGGGAATATCTCCTATCCCTGGCTAATTAGAGCCATAGCAAAGCCAGTTCTTGCCTGCATTTTGCTCTCACTCAGGGGGAAAGTTCCAGTCTGTTTAATATTACCAACATCTGGGAGCTGGTCTGCTGTAAACAGAGCAGGAATGCCTGGGCTGAATATATCTGCCAAAATCCCAGTTCCAGTGTGAGGCCTGGCTATCAAAATTGTATTAAATTAAGAGACGTTCCCTGGGAAGTCGAACAATTAAAATGGAAAGTAAAAGCTGGGTTTAATGGGCACTGGAGTGTCTTTCAAAAGGGTTGGACGTTCTGCCAGATATTTCAGCACTGGATGCTGTGTTTGGACTTGTTATATAAAAGTGGTGAGTTCTTCCCCAGCTCAGGTCCAGTAGATCCACTGGTGAAGGGCTTGGTGGCACATCCAGGCTGGATGAAAAACCTGCACTTTCATTCTGTAAAATAACAAGGATTATTAGAGCTCCTTATAAAGATAAGGATTTCCAGAACTGCCCCTGAAAGTTGGGGGATTCTCAAGTGGCTTTTAGGGCTCACCAGACTTTGGGACAGCTGATTCCTCTGCTGGGGAGGGAACTGAATCCAGGGTTCTCCCTCCTCTTTTAGCCCTTTCTGTGGCCATGGCTCCCTTGCTGAAAAGACTTTAAACTCCTCAGTTTTGGGGTAGAAAGGAGCCTCTTGCCTGTTCTGCCTGTGAGCCTCAGCTACAAGATCTTGCTGGCACTTATGAAAACTGGATAATTAGAAAATACTTTTTTTTTCTTTGTCTTACATGTACTAATATTACACAAGATGGAAAAAAGCCTCCTCCAGTTCTGATATTTATCTTTTCTTTTTTATTTTTTTTGCTCACCCTCCTCACACCAGCAGCTTTAACTGGGAGGGGAAGAAGTTTTTCTGAAAGCAGTGGACTAGAACTTAATTTCCTTCATATCTCAGCAACTCCATTTCCTTTGGCCCCTCCTTTCTCCTTTCTGCAAGGCTAAGCAGAAACTGTAGGCTCAGAACAATGGGCAGAGGGTGTAAGCTGTGCAATCTCTGTGTTCCTGGAAAGCTGAGGATTTCTGGAGCACATGCAGGAGATGAAGCTGCTGCAGTCCCCTGGGCTCCCAATCTGCAAACCTTAACGAGGTTTTCTGCATCCATGGGCTTGCCTGGCTCTAATGTGTTTGTCACTTTTGCTGGAAATTAAAATAACCCAGGGAGGTGGGAGTGGGATTGGAGACAGGGCTGGGATTGGCTCTGTAAAGCAGTGGGAATTCATATCCTCCTTGTCAGGACTGAAATCAAACCAACCCTAAACACTTTTTGTTTTGGAAGTTGTAATTATTGAAAGGCTGGGTCTGGCTGGGGGTTGTGAGGGGAGCAGCTCAAGAGCTCAGATGGGAACTTCCTCACTCGTGTTCTGCTGAAAAAAAAAAATAAAAATTAAAAATGCCTGGCAGGAAAGGTTAGAGGAGTTTCAAAATATTTCTCTAGCAAAACATTCCTCCAGTGGAAAAATGACTTCCTCTCATTAAAATTCAATTAGCTGGGAGGCTGTGAGGGTCTCTGTACGAGCACTGGGGAGGGATGAAAAGGGGCCAAGGCCTGAGCCCAGGTTGTACAAACCGAGTTTTGTGCTGGATTTGTTCAAAACAGGAGTTTACAAATGGCAGGATGGGCTCTTGCAGGGTTGGGAGGTTTCAGGCTGTGCCTGAGGGGATGAGACTGCAAAGGATTTTTTTTTTTTTCTGCAGGGAGAGAGGGAAGGACAAAAATCCAGCTTGTGGTGGGGGATAAACTCTATGTGCTGCAGTCAGAGCTGTTCCTGCAGTGCAGCAGCCCTGGGGGAAGTTAAGACATGTGAATGTGTCTCAGTTTTAGGGGGATGACCTGCTCCTTTTAATTTGCTTTTCTTTAAATATAAATTAGAAACTGAGTCCTGGTGGTTGAGTGCAGAAATAGAGAGAGAGGGAAGCTTGGGAAAGGATTTTTCAAAAAAAAAAAAAAAAAAAAAAGGCATTTTCAGCCTGAAACCCAGGAAGACTTCCCAAACCAAGCTGGTGAAGCCCATTTTCTGCCCATGGGCTGTCCCTGGATCCCAGCAGGAACGGGGTAATCCCATAACCCACACCTGGGGGGTCTCTGTGTGGGGAAAGTGCTGCCCAAATCTGTGCCAGGGAAATGTTTCCACCCCTGGGCTGGATAGGCTGGATTTAACCCCTCTGTGGGGGTGTTCAGAGGCATCTCAGGGAAGAAGTTTGATGAGAAACTTGGTTTCTGCAGCAGGGAGGGTCCCAGCCCTGCTCTTCTGCTCTGTGTTACTCCAGTGATGGCTTGACGAGCAAAACGAGCTTTGCTCAGACCTTGCTGTTTTGTTTTCCTGCTGCATTTCCCATTCTGTCTCCTGATTTGCCAGTCAGGGACTATTGGGTGCTGATAAAAGTCTTGCACAGCCCCTGGCTCCAGAGCTGGACTTGACATCATTAAATTGTGGTGTGGACATGGGTAAAAAATTGACTGGGTTTTGGCAAAACTGCCGAGGACAGCCTAGGAACGAGTGACTGCTTTTGCTGCCAATAATTTTTGGTTCATCTGTGTAAAATTTTGCAGCCTTGTCCCACAAGTTAAGTGGGGTTTTGACCCTCTTGGTTTGCAGCAGTGCCTGGAGTGGCTGAACTGACTTTTCCCATGTGTGGAAAAGCTCAGGGCATGAATATATCGCTTTTTAAGGTCACTTTTGGCTCCTTTAGAAGACAAGAGGAGTTAATTTTGTGCAGCTGAGTGCCATAACTGTGTCTCAGTGGTGTAATTGGTGCTGTAAAACCCAAAAAAATTGGATTCCTCTGATCTCAGCACCTGTGGCCAGGAGGGGCTGACAAAAATCGTGCCAAAGCCTGTCCTGGGATGGGACACAGCACCCTGGAGGGTGCTGAAAGATGCTGCTTTTGATTTCCTTTCCTCCTTTGTGATTTTGTTTTGTTTTTCTGAAGACCACGAGTGAAATCAAGCCATCAGGAATGGAGGGAAAGCAATTTGGGATGAGCCAGAGAGGCCGGGCAGGGTGCCAGAGGTGCTCTTAGGGCTACTGAGAGTTCCAAGGCAGCACAGGACAAAGCAGGACAGACACATCAATGCTCCCAGCCCAGACATTGGGGCCCTTCAGGAGCTCTTGGGGTTGAAATGCCACCTTTCTTTTCATCTTGGGCCTTGTTTACACTTAAAAAAACCAATTATCCCTGCCTTGATAGTCCCAGATTTCATTTCACTCTCATCAAGGCTTTCTCCTTCCCTCCCCATGCTCTGGCTGTGGTGTTTTCATCTCTGGGAAGTGCTCTTATATTCAAAGTTTTGTAGGTTATTTTACTCTCAGCTTGTAAGGTTGGATCAAAAGCTTTTGCTTTAGTGGAAGGGGTAGGAATAAAAGTACATTTTTGTACATGTGGGTGCATTTTATGGTGTTTTTTGCCAGTTTTGGGGATGGAGAAGTTTCAGAGCCTCCTCTTGCAGGCAGATCTGCTGTTAACACATCAAACAGCTGTGTCTGCTCCAGGAGGAGACTTTCTCTCTCCTCTCAGGACTGATGTGCTGGGGTGCAGTGAACTTGGAGAAATTGGTGAGAATTTGCTAGACTTTCTCAGCTCCCAGGGACAAATCATGGGAGCCTCAGGTCTAAATCCACATCTAATTCACATTTAGACCCAATTTTGCCTCAGCACCTCTTGTCTTGGCTGTTCCTGGTGGCAGGAGAGTCCTGTGCAAACACCAGCAGCAGTGCCAGGGTGTGAGGGAACACTTTGGATGGAGGGGAAGCAAGAAATTCCCCGATGCAGGAGGAATTTCTTCATGGAAAGGGTGGTCAGGCACTGGGAAGGGGCTGACCTGGGAGGTTTGGAGTCCTCATCCCTGGAGGTGTCCAAGAGACACCCGAATGTGGCACTCAGGGCCCTGCTTTGTGACAAGGTGGGGGTCAGGCACAGGTTGGACTCAGTCTTGGAGACTTTTCCCACGTAAATAACCCTGGGATTCTGGGATCTTTGAACCAGCAGCATCCACACAGCTCCCCTGAGCTCAGGGAGGCTCCCCATGAGCTCAGGCTTGGACCCATCATGTCCTGCAAGATCTGAGCTCAACCCAGAGGCTCAGGAAGGAGCAGGAAAAGCCTAGCTTTTGTTAAACATCAAAAAAAAAAAAAAATTAAAAATTAGTATTTCTTACGAACCTGGATTTGTCTGTCAGGATGCAGCACGGATCCATGTTCCCATTTCTCTCTGCCTGCCTTGGCAGGCTGCTGAGAGCAGGTAATTTACAGAGCTGGCTGCCTGCTCTGCTGGCCCTGCCAAATCTGATTTCACCTCCTTTGCAGCGGAGTCTTTCAGGGAGTGCAAAGAGGGGATGTTTTACACCACCACCATATACCACGGTGTGAGAGGATGGAAAATAAAACCTCCTGAGCCAGCATTTAGGGATCTTTATTGAAGATGTCTGTACCTTTCCCCAGTCTCCTAATAATTCTCCATTTCCTTGCTGGTTTTCTCGTCATTCCTTCTGCTTTGCTTTCTTTTTTTTAAATTTTTTTAAATTTTTTTTTCCAAAGGATCCTCTTTAAAATGGTGCACTTGAGACATATGGATTAAATCACAGCTCTGGGCTCTTCCAGGAGAGTAGTGCTGCCTAGAAAATGTCTGCAATTATTGAGGATTATGCCTCTGGATGGGTTTGCAATTAATGGGAAGGTTTTTGGTGCCAGAGTCCGAGCGATGCAGTCGATCTGATCAAAAATGTGAAATTTGGCCCCAACTGGCAACACCTCAGCCGCAGCATCACCTTACACAGGTGCCCAGGGACGTCATCTGGTTTTATCAGGGAGGGAAGGGCAGCACCTGGGCCAGAATAAGAATTGCAAACCAGCTTGTAAAAGTGACTCTGTGCTTTCATTTCCACCCCAAACTGGCGCTGGCTCCTCTGACCCCTCTGTGCCAGGTGCCAGCGAGGAAAGTGAGAGCCTGGCTGGAAACATCAGCTGGATTGTTTGCATACACTCTGCTGAAACTCTTGTTTTCCATTTCGATTGGCTGGGTAATTGCAGGTTCAGCCATCTGGCCTGCACTCAAGCTTGGTGACTGGGTCAGCCTTGCCTGTAATGATGGAGCCTCGTTAGTCATGATTACAAAATACACTTCTTTTTTTTTTAAATTTTCATTTTCTTTCTTTTTTTTGGGGGAGGGGCAGATTTTTGTGTTGGTTTTTCTGTGAGTTGTTTGTTTTTTGGTTTGGTCAGTGGTAAATTCCATTTCATAAACTGTCACAGCAACTGTGTTGGCATGTGTGGATAATTAGTGCAGTTTTCTGGTATCGAATGCCTGCAGGCCTCTGATAGCTTTACAAAGCACTTTATTGTTCAAACAGATCATAAAAGTGCTTTTATTGATGTTGCAAACACTCCTGCAGTCTATCATTTATCTTTCCAGAGTGCCAAGTGAAACACCAGCCTTAGGAAGCAGCGTGGTCTTAGAGTTTGTTCAGATTTAAGGCCCAGTTTTAGAAGGTGCCGCTGCCACCACCGGGGGTGGGAAAGATGAATTTTTAATGTTCCTCCCAACCCAAACCAGTCTGAAATTCCGTGATTTGGGCAGTTTGTGGCCCAGGATGGCACTGCTGAGGGTTTTGTTGGCAAAGGGTGGGAAATGCCGAGGAAATGGGGCCCGTAGGCCTGAAAATCCAGGATTAATGCCCTCAGGGAATTCCTGCTGGAGGACGCGGGACCTCATCCCTGTCTGAGGAACCACTGACATCCTGCTGCTCCTGGGCACTGGAACTGGGATGTGCCAGTGGAAAATCAACACTTTTTTAGATTTTCTTTCCTCAAACAAGCAGTTTGTAGCCTGATGGTTGAGTAGCAGGGGCTCCCTCAAGGGAGCTGGTTTGGAGGAGCGTTTCCCAAAGGGAATTTCCAAAGGGCAGGGATGCTGAGGGGAATTTGGGATCTGCCATGGGCAGGGATGCTGCAGGACTCTCCATCCCTGCTGGCCTGGAGGGGACAGGCAGCTTTTGTCCCCTTTCCCTGGCCTGGGGTCCCCCCTGCAAAATGAGGCAAAAAATCAGAGGAGAACCGAGCGATCTCTGGGAAGCAAAACTCATCCTTCAGAGCAAGTCCCATCCCCCCAGGGACTCTGTGGGATTTGGGGAGCCGTGTCTGGCTGTTCCTGCTATCCCCCTGGCAGAGTTCTCTGTTTCAGTGCTGGCAGGCAGAAGCCCCAGACTCGTTTGGGGTGATGGATGCTCGGAGGTGTGGGGTCATTACTCTTCCAGCCCTGGCTCTGTTTAGGGTTTGTTTCCCCCCTCCTCAGATGGGAGGAGGAGGAGGAAGGGGGATGAATTTCTTCCATGGAAAGTCTGAGGAGCAGGAGGCTGATTGCTGAGCCCAGACAGGCTGATGTAATGCTGGAAAGCTGCTCCTCTCTCCAGTGACATCATTCCAAGCTTTGCAGGGCTGGTGTGGACAGGGGGATCTG
>VXBQ01015059.1:400237-430832 GCA_013400175.1 Phainopepla nitens | reverse complement strand
GGGGCAGATTTTTGTGTTGGTTTTTCTGTGAGTTGTTTGTTTTTTGGTTTGGTCAGTGGTAAATTCCATTTCATAAACTGTCACAGCAACTGTGTTGGCATGTGTGGATAATTAGTGCAGTTTTCTGGTATCGAATGCCTGCAGGCGTCTGATAGCTTTACAAAGCACTTTATTGTTCAAACAGATCATAAAAGTGCTTTTATTGATGTTGCAAACACTCCTGCAGTCTATCATTTATCTTTCCAGAGTGCCAAGTGAAACACCAGCCTTAGGAAGCAGCGTGGTCTTAGAGTTTGTTCAGATTTAAGGCCCAGTTTTAGAAGGTGCCGCTGCCACCACCGGGGGTGGGAAAGATGAATTTTTAATGTTCCTCCCAACCCAAACCAGTCTGAAATTCCGTGATTTGGGCAGTTTGTGGCCCAGGATGGCACTGCTGAGGGTTTTGTTGGCAAAGGGTGGGAAATGCCGAGGAAATGGGGCCCGTAGGCCTGAAAATCCAGGATTAATGCCCTCAGGGAATTCCTGCTGGAGGACGCGGGACCTCATCCCTGTCTGAGGAACCACTGACATCCTGCTGCTCCTGGGCACTGGAACTGGGATGTGCCAGTGGAAAATCAACACTTTTTTAGATTTTCTTTCCTCAAACAAGCAGTTTGTAGCCTGATGGTTGAGTAGCAGGGGCTCCCTCAAGGGAGCTGGTTTGGAGGAGCGTTTCCCAAAGGGAATTTCCAAAGGGCAGGGATGCTGAGGGGAATTTGGGATCTGCCATGGGCAGGGATGCTGCAGGACTCTCCATCCCTGCTGGCCTGGAGGGGACAGGCAGCTTTTGTCCCCTTTCCCTGGCCTGGGGTCCCCCCTGCAAAATGAGGCAAAAAATCAGAGGAGAACCGAGCGATCTCTGGGAAGCAAAACTCATCCTTCAGAGCAAGTCCCATCCCCCCAGGGACTCTGTGGGATTTGGGGAGCCGTGTCTGGCTGTTCCTGCTATCCCCCTGGCAGAGTTCTCTGTTTCAGTGCTGGCAGGCAGAAGCCCCAGACTCGTTTGGGGTGATGGATGCTCGGAGGTGTGGGGTCATTACTCTTCCAGCCCTGGCTCTGTTTAGGGTTTGTTTCCCCCCTCCTCAGATGGGAGGAGGAGGAGGAAGGGGGATGAATTTCTTCCATGGAAAGTCTGAGGAGCAGGAGGCTGATTGCTGAGCCCAGACAGGCTGATGTAATGCTGGAAAGCTGCTCCTCTCTCCAGTGACATCATTCCAAGCTTTGCAGGGCTGGTGTGGACAGGGGGATCTGCAGTGACAAGGATGGAGTTTCAGGGGCAGGGAAAGCACCACAAAGGGGTTTGGGAAGGGACAGCAAATGGATGTGTTTGGGAAAGATGATTTTCCTCAGCTTGAGCAGTGAGGAAAAGCCAAATCCTTGTGCTTTGGGGGAGAAGTTTCCAGCTGAACGTTTTTGGCAGCATCCCTGAGCAAGATGGAAAAGGGATTTTTGGGAGCAGAGCGTGACAGGGAGCCCTGGCCCAAAGCAGGGCATGTTCCCCTTCCCTGCTCACTTGGGAACCTTGTTCTATGTGGGAGGTTATTCACCAATTAGTCCTATTTGCNTTTTTTTTTGCTGTTTTCATGCCTTTTGCCACTTCTCTAAGGGAGGTTTTCCTCCACCAGGACAGAGCAAAAACCGTTCCCAACCTAAAAACCTCTGGGCTGACTCCGTGTTCACCCCCTTCCGTTGTCACTCAGGCCCGAACAAATGAAACACATGTTCCTCACACATGGTCAGGTCTTTCTATTCCTTTTTCTTTTTTTTTTTTTTTTTTTTTTTTTTTTGTGNTTTTTCTTTTTGGAGGTAGTCTGGGCTGCCTGCCAAAACCCAGAGGAAAATCCAAGCCCACTCCAGACATCCCCAGCGTGCAGGTGTAGTCCTCACTCTGACAGAGCCGAGCAGGGCTGAAATGGAAATGTTCCAAATAAACACATCCCCCCGGGATGGGAGCTGGCAGAGGGGATTCCTAATGATTTATGCAGAAGATTGGATGGGGATTGGGGTGACTGGGAGTCTTCTATCCTCTGCAAGAACATGGAAAAAAAGTCCCTGACCGTGGGCTCGTTGTTCTGCACACGCAGCCAGCGCTGGCTGGGGTTCAGGAGGTCAGACCTGCTCGAACAAACAGAGCTTTGGCCACTGCAGAGAAAAGTGTAGAGAAAATCAGGGCTGAAAGTGACTTTTGGGTGCTGTTCTCTGCTCTGGAATGGCTGCAAACACTGCAAGGTTCTCCTGAGGCTTTGATGCCTCGCCAGGAATGAATTTATCTGTGGGTTTTGTTTGCCCTTCTCCAAGCTTGCTGCTCAGAGTGGTGAGGTCTGGGTTGGGGGTGAAGTCTGGGCTGGGAATGCTCAGAAAGTGAAATCTGGGCTGGAGGTGCTCAGAATGGTGAAATCTGAGGGTGAAATCTGAGCTCTGGGAGTGCTCAGAAGGTGAATTCTGGAGGTGCTCAGAATGGTGAAATCCAGGCTGAGGTTGCTCAGAACAGTGGAATCTGACCTCTGGGGATGCTCAGCTTCCACTGCATCCAGCCCTGTTCCTTCATGGGTTTGCTTTGGAGAACCTCGTTTCTGGGGTGAATTTCCCACCTGATTTTCAGGCCCCAGGGTGCACAAACCCAGCTCCCTTCCTTGGGATGAAAATTTGGGGCACTATTTCATGGAGCTATGCAGGTTTTCTATTTAGAAAATCACAGAATACCCTGAGCTGGAAAGATCAGCTCTCTCCAAAGATCATCCAAGCCCAACTCCACGGCAAGATTTTTTTTTTTTTTTTTTTTTTAAATGCTGAATTTGAGTGGCAGATGCTGCATGGGATAAATGAAACCCAAATTATTTTTGTCATGGACAAAAAATAAAAACCCAATTGAAAAAGTACTTTGGGGTGTGAACATGAGCAAAGTTTCCTGGAAAAAGAGGGAGAAAGGTGCGTGGACCAGAGGTGTCACACCTATGTTTGCACACCAGCTCAGCTTTCCATTCACAGCTTTTTCCTGAGCAGCCAAATTTCCAGCAGTGGTGGGAATTAGCAACAGGAACCTGCACAAAGCCTCCTCCTCGGGTGGTCCCAGCAGGTCCCTGCTCCATGGTTGTGTGATTATTGCCAGCCAGATGCAGGAAAATTCTTTTCCAACCAAAATTTGGTGTTCAGTTCATTTTTCTGAGTGTGTCAGCGGATCTCCTCAAACTGAGGGGTGTAATCCCACTTCTAGCCTGAGAAAACTTTGGCAGCTGGGTCTATTTTCCCCCCCATCGCCTTTAATCCATAAAACCTGGATTCTGTGTTCACCTCCTGGGACAGAAAACGTTCCAAGTGCTGATTAAAAGCCTCTGTGCACACAAACCCCCCTTGATCCTGAGCCACCTTGGTGTGGAGGAAAGCTCAGGGTGGATCTTGGGGGTGGCAATCTGTGGGGCTGAGGAAATGGCAGCTCCACTTCCAGATTAATTTGGCTCTGAGGGGAAAAAAAAATAGAGTAAAAGCAAGTTTTGGGGTGCCTCAGGAGGCTCCAGCTGCTGTGGGGTGGGAGCAGGAAGCCCTGATGTGCTCTGGAATCAAAAGCTACCCTTTGGCACTGGGAGTGAGCCCAGGTGGAACTGGATCCTCTTTAAGGTCCCTTGCACCCCAATCCATCCTGGGATCTCAGGATTTCTTTCCTGCCCCCTCCCTTTCTGTCCAAAGAGCAGCTGCTCCTCCAGCCTCTCCTGTTCACCACCTTCCCCAAATCCTCTCTTCCCTTTGCATCCCCGACCTCCGCTGTGGCCAGAGGTGGGAGTGAAGCTCTCTGCATCTTTGGGATCAACACCTCCCAGGCAGACGCTGCAACCCCTTTTTTACACTAAAACCTGAGCAAGTGCCTCCACTTTGGCTCAGTGAGCTCTCAAATGAGTAACTCAATCCAAAAGCTTTGCTTCACTCTGTATTTTCCACTGTGAGAGACCCCCTCACAATCCACTGGCTTATCCATCCTCCTGTGGGCAGCAGAATTCCTGATTTTCCAGAGATGAAAGGGAAATAAATCAACGTGAAACTAGAGCCAGGGAACGGTGCAGAGGGGGAAGACACAAAGGAGCAGCTTTGTGCTGTGCTTCTAATGAGGGGGAATCTGTTTTTAAACCATCCCTGATGGTTCACACATATGTCATGGAAAAAGAACTCCTCCAGGAAAAAGCCAGCTGGGTTATTGGCTGATTATTTGATTTGGAGGGAGAGGGGAAACTTGGACTGGGCCTGGGTGAGGTGGTGACATCAGGGGGATGGAGTTTGGAGCTGGGGGAAAGGCAGCACTGAATGGATTGGTGAAGGAAATCGGGAATTAGGGAGTGTGGTCAGGTCTGCAGGAACAGGGAGCAAAGTGAAGGCTGGGCAGCCAAGAATTTGGGGTTGAGATGAGTTTTTGTAGGCTGTGCCTCCTCTGCAAGGAAAACTCTGCAGTTTCCTGTGGAAAGGCTGGATACCAGGGCACTGCTCAGCTCCTGGGCTGTGCTTGGGGACAGCAGCCAGGCTGTGGGGCTGGCTGAGGTGGGGATGTCACCTTTGTAAGGTGACAGCGTGACCTGGAGAGTGGTGGCACAGCCCAGGCTGGCCTGAGTGCTGTACCTGGTGCTCAGAGAGCAATGGAGGACAAGGGGAAATGGGGCCTTGGGTTTCTTCCAGGGATCCCTAATGAGTGGGATGAGGAAAATGGAGAAAATCTCTTTTTTGAGCTCTGTGGAGCGCAGGGTATTGAGCATGAGTGTTATTTGGGGTACCCCACACACAAAACCAGGGGATTCTTTCAGAATTGCTTCTGGCCCCATCCTCTGCCCATCCCAGCATTATTCAGTGCCAGGTCCAGGGCTGGCACGGCAGGGCACACAATGCCAGCCATTCATTTGCCCCCATTCAATTCACACAGGCCTGGGCTGGGCTTTTGTGGGATTTTTCTTTTCCTTTTATTTTTTTTGAAATTTCCACACTGGACACAGAAGGTCAGGCTGACCCTCTCCTCCTTTATGTGAATGTCTCCCACAGTGTGCAGGCCATGATTTAATGCAGCTTTCCAGAGGGTCTAAATGAGGTTTTTGGGATGCTGTCCATGGGATTGAGCCTTGCTTGGCACATGGGACACTCGGGGTGGCTCTCAGGGACAGCACCACCGTGTCACCCTGTCCCACTGCTTTGTCCCTGCATGGAAATTTCTTTTTCTGGCTGTGAAGATGAGGCTAAAATTACAAAATCCCATTTTTAGGTGCTCCCTGAGTTATCCTGCATAAGCATATCCAGGCAAGCAAATGTTTTGAGCGAGGATAAAGAGATTTTTTTTTTTTTTTTTGGTGAATAGTCTCATTTGCTGCTTCAGAAGCAAAATCTGACTTGATGCTTCAATTAGGGAACAAAACCACTCCGTGTGAATGTACCTGAGCCAAATCAGCTCCTGTTGCAAAATAATGGGAAGGAACTGCTGGAAAAATTACTGCTGAGGGGGTTTTTCACACTGGTGGTTTTGTGAAAGCTCTGGAATAGAGAATAAGTTAAAGAAAGGGTAAAAAAAAAAAAACAAAACGTTTGAATTCTGGAGAGGTATCTGAGGGATAGATTTGGGGGTTTTGAGAGATCTCTTGCCATAAAGTCCCTCTAAGGGGATGGGATTAATATTATAAACAGATGTATTCTTGATTTAAGAATACCTGAAAACTCACTTTTGAGCAGCTTTTCAAGGATTCCTTTCAAAGTTGTCCTCTAGATTTCCACTAGGAATTTACCCTCTGGAGGGGGAGAAGGAAAAAGCAGCTGTTCAGGGACCACAGCATAAAGGTCTGGATGTAAAAGCAGTGCCAACACAGCACACGGTGGTTGTGGGGCCTCTATTCTTAGGGCTGTAATTTGCGTGTAGAATGACATCAATGCTGATTTGGAGCCACCAAATGAGGAGTTTGAAGGCAGAAATCACAGAGTGCCAGGCTGTTGTGTGGTCATAGAAGGGAAAAAATAACTCCAAGGAGTGTTTGGAGGGGCAGGAATGATTCCAAGTGTGCTGTGCACGTGGAGCAGCCACTGGAAAGGCTCATCTGGGGTCACCTGGGTGGATCTGCTGACAGGTAGCCACAAACCCTTGGATCTGATGAAATCCCTCTGGAATCTGGCTGAGCAGAGACCTGGACACGCTCCTTTTCCTGCTCCATCTGTCTTGGGGCTGGAAAATTGAGGAGAACAGGGTTTGTTTTTTTTTTCCATGGATAGGCACAAAGGCAAGGAGAACTGCTCATTTTGTGGTGCCTCAGCTCATCTTTTTCCAGCAGCTGTGGGAATTGGGAAGCTCAGAGATGCTCTGGGATTAGTCAGGCCTAGATTCCTTCTAATTTGTGTCTCGTGGTTGCCTCAGCTTCTGGTAGGGACATGAAAAGGGTGGTGGGGACATTAAAGAGATGTTTGGTGCGTGCCTGGATCTGATCAGATGAGAGCTCACCATAGACAATGCTCTGGGATGATTTCTTTTCCTGAGCTGTCTGTTTCCATGACATTTATAGCAGTTTAATTATCCTGAGCCTCTTTTCCCTGTCAGAAGTGATTGAGATCAGCCATCAAATGGAAGAATTATTGGGATAGACAGACACACCTGTGGCTGCATGAAGGGATCACCCAGGGCTTGATTTTGGGGGGAAAACAGCCAAAAAAATGCACTGTTATCCTAATGAATTCATGAGAGGAGAGAGTTTCCTCATGGCTGGTTTTAAACCTTCAGATGAAATCACCCCACGTGGTTTCTGGTGAATATTTCAGGACGAACAGTTGTAAACACAGAGTGGGTTGTTCCTTTGGTGAAGGTGTTTCCCCTCTAGGAAACGCCTACAACAGCTTTACTCCAAGTCTTTCCTCTGAGTAGGATCCTTGTAGGGAGAGATCCAGTCCTGCCTGAGCTCCTTGTGAGAGCTAAAAATGCTCAGGGGGCTAAAAATGAACTGGTTGGGACTGGAGGGCCCCACACAGGAGGGATTTGCTGAGGGCTCGCCCCAGGTGTGGCCTCCACGTCCTCCTTCCCTGGGACGTGGTGTGGCTGTGCCAAGCACTCTCCAAACCTGTTTTCTTCTCCTTCCAGCTCTTCTCAGTTTCCTCCTTTTCACTCAAAACTGGACAGGAGGAACAGCAGCTCAGGCTCCTTGCCATCTGTGTTCATGGGAGTTTGGGAGCAGCCAGAGAAAAATGAGGCACTTTGGGAGGGTTTTCTGCAGGCAGGTTTTTTACCTTTTTTTTTCCCCTTCTCCCCCTGAAATCAAAGGGACACCTCGCCCTGCAGCTCCAAACTAAGCCAGCAGAGGAATTAATTCTTCCAGTCAAGCCTGGTTTGTAGCATGAGCTAATTAGATCCCAATTAGATCCAGTGCAAGGTTTCCACCCCAGGGCAGTGAGAACCTCTGGTGACTCAGCTCCAGCCCCTGTCCTGCACGAATGACAGAAATCCTCCAGAATGACCCAAATCTGGGTGGTTTTTCCTCTCTCAGTGGGGGAGCTGGTTGAAGTCAGCACTGTTTGACATCTGAAGGTGTCACAAGGATAAATATCCAGGCTTAGAGACCCAAAATCAGCCTCAGCCACGTGGGCATGGTATCACTGAGATCCCTCAGGGTTATCAGCACCCAGGGACACCCAGGCAGGGGCAGCTGCATGTGTGGACATTTATGAACCACCTCTGAGGGGTGACCCACCATGCAGCTGCTGCTTCAGAGAGAAAATATTCACTTCAATGGGATGAAATTCGAACTACACCTCAATAAAAACCCGTGGTTCAGGTTCCTGATTCTTCACATGTGTTTCTGATCTGCAGGGGGGGGGCTCAGACCATCTGCTCAGAGCACATAATTAAAAAGGAAAAGTTTAAAAACGCTCATTTTGCAAATATAAAGACTGGCTTTGCTCTCGAGTTTCATTTTCCTATTGTGATGTTCTCTCTTTATTGGGGTGGAGAGAAGTGGGTCTGTCAGGGGGTTTTTCTTTCCTTTCTTTCTATTCTTTTGCCCTTCAAAAACCTGAACTGTGCCATTATTTTTCCCCTCTTTGCAAAAGAGCTGCAGAAACCTCTCATATTATTTTTGCCTCTCATATGATTTTTTGCCTGTGCTAACACAATTTTTGGCCAGGGTGGAGAGAAGGAGGGAATATAAAGCAGCCTTTTGTCCCAGCAGCCCCTCTCCCAGTCCACCCACCCCTCCAGACTGGGACTGCAGAAGCCATTCAGCCCCATCCTGCTTTCTGTGGCCAGAACTGATTGTTTTGCACCCAAAAACCCCGGGAGATAAATTGTGGTTTGTTCAACAGACATAAATATATAAAAATAGCCAAGCAGAGTGGCTGAGCAGGTTGTTGATTTAAGGATATCTCTCTCTCTCTCTCTGGGTGTTTTTAGCAGCTTTATTATTTTTTTAAAGCACCTTGGCTGCCTTTTCCCTTTCCTGCAGTCCCCACTGCTTGGCTGCTTTTCTCTGGCTGGACCTCTCCATCCCACAGAGGAGGTTGTGGGGTGGGTGAGGAGCAATGAAGACAAATGCAGGTTTAAGAAGGACCTGGCTGAGCAGGGAAAGTGAAGTGGAAGTGAAAACCCAAACCTTGCCAATATTTGGTCCCAAGTGGCTGCAGTGGTGATGCCATCAGGCTCCCAGGGCTGATGTCAGGCAGGAGGAAAAACAGAAGCCACGGAATCATTTTTCCTCAGGGTGGGTCCTGCTCTCTGGTGGAATTACCTGCAGCAAACACTAAAAAAACCAGTTTTGTGCTCTGAGGGTGAGCACACAGCCCACGTCTGGTGGTTTGGAGCCCCAGCCATGAGTCAGGGGATAGTTGGACAAGTCCCCTGGACCTGCCTGGCCTGGGAGGGAGGGACAGGGCACTCAAACCTCACTTTGGCAACAGCTCTGGCTCCCCAGCTGCTCAGAGGGTGCTCGGGGCTGTGCCTGCTGGGGAATGTTTGCTTTAGAGAAGGGGTTGTTGACTCTGGGGGTTATCTGGGATTGGGAAGGGAAGTATCCACCTGGAAATGATCCTGGTGCTGGTGCCTGCTGCCCTGCCACGGAGTCCTTGACTGGTGTTTGGGTGTTGGCAGAGCGACAGCTCCTTCAGGAGAGCTTTCCAGAATTAGCAAAGCCATCTGGCTTTTGTTCCCCTCTGAGGGAATGGCTTGTCCTTCCCTTCCAGTGAGGAGTCCTTGCTAAACTGCTCCACAGTCGGATTTGGGATAGCACTCAGGCAGACCTGAAGTGTTCTGTGGGCTCTGCAAGCAGCCCTTTGCTCAAAAAAACCCTCTTAATTTTAAGGCATGAGTCTTAATTTAATTGTAAACAACAGTCATGAGGCTGCTGATCCAAGGATCCAGCAGCTGTGGGTGGAAGAAATAGGATTTGGCGTTGTGTTGGGGACAGCATGGAGGAGTGCCAGGATTCAGGGAAGGGGACAAGCAGGGGACCACACTTCCCTGCCCTACTCCTTCAAACCCAGCAGCCAGGAGGAACAGCAAGCTCATGGGTCCTCACATGATGGGAACTTGGCTTCTTCCCTGGGACTGTAAAATAGAAAGGTTGAGAAATTACCAGAGAGGTTAATTGCCATCGAGCCAGAGGGCTGATTTTCCTGCTGCTGCTGCTGTGGTCGGGGGAGGAGGCTCGTGGGCTGTGCTAATGGCTGTGCTTGTGTTCTGCCAGCCCCACAGCAGATGCTCCTGCCTCGTCTGGGGGTGCAGGACTGGGCTCAGGGGTTTCTTGGAGTCCCCACACAGAGGTGCAGTGAAAAAGAGAAACTATTCCCAGCCCTCGAGAGGGTTTGGAGCCACACTTCGTTCTGGTGATGCTTCTCTCCCTGCTCTGCTTAATTAAACCTGGTTTTCCCAAAGAGGGCTGGGCAGAGGCTCCTCTCTGAGTGCCCAAAGCAGCAGGAGCTGTTCCTGTGGTAACCCCAGAGCAGCCCCATCCAACCCTGCAGGATGGGGACACAAGCATCCAGCTGGATTTAGCCAAACCACCGGGAATTTGTAGCTGAGTCACGGCTGTGTGCGAGTCAGGCCTTTTTTGGTTTTTAAATTTAATATTATTTAGCCAAACTTTCAACAACTCTCTTCCCATTTTGTAGTGCAGCAGCTCTGGGAGCCCCAAGGAGGCTCTTTAGGCACCAGCTGCTCTGTCTGGTGGGGTCACTCCTGTCCCTGGCTGGCCAGGAGAGGTTCAGGACACGGGGACAGGGACTGGGGGGATGCTGAGGCTTTGTTTGACCCCACTGCTGCAGTTTTGCTGCTTTTCTGGAGCTGCTGTGCTTAAAGGAGGGACTCTGGAATACTCTGAGCACCTCCAGCACCTCTGATTTTTGGAGTTTCCATTCCTGAGCCCCTCTTTGCTGGGGATCTGAGATAAAGAGATTTTGGATTTTGTTGGATTTTTGTTGGATGTCTCCAGCACCACTTTCAGTCCAGGCTGGAGCTGTGTGCACAGCAGTGAGAAGCCATGGGAAGTGCTGGTGACAGGATTTATCAAGTGGAACATCTGAGGGCTGCCAGGCTGGCTCCAGAACAGGGATTAGGGCTTTTGGAGGCTGAGCTTCCACTTCAGGCTGGAGCTGCACTGAACCCCTGCCCCTCTTCAGCCTCTGACTGGGTTTGGGGTTATGCAGCCAGGGGGTTTGTCAGGAGGAATCTCAGTGATTCCCAATCATTGTGAAGATTTTATGTTCCCATTGTTCACCCTGGGCCTGGTGTTTATCCAGCTGAAATGCAGGAGTTTCCAAAAGCACACCCAGCAGGATTTACTCTCAGGGATTTCAGACTTTTGGGGTGATGCCCTAACCTGAGTCCAGTTGATGATCAGTGGGAGCCCTGAAGAATCCCAGGATTTAGGGAGCTGCTGCCAGTGCAGGATGAAGTCACTCTCATCCTCCTCTCCAACTATTTTTTTTTTTTTCATTGAACCACAACGATTCCTCCGAGTTCCTGAAGTTGATGTCATTGGAAGCGATGTGACATTTTTTGCACGCATATAGAAATAAGTGTTAAAAAATGCTCCAGAAAGAGCTTTTCCAGCCTTGTCTGGGAGCTGGCTGGGGAGTTGAGTTAAACTGGCTTTGATGGAACTTAATCCATAAAGCAAATGAGTCATCAGGCATAAATGGCTTTACCATAAATGTCAGGCAGATCCTTACTGGTCCTGACAGTTAGCACTTCCATCTGTCTGCTGGAGCAAATGAAACCCTCACAGCTCACAGTCCTGCTCAGAAATGTGCTGTCCTGCCTCTTCCTCTGCACCAGAAGTTTTAGGAATAAAGGCCAAAATGTGATTTATCCCCTTGTTAAAGAACTGCCTCTGCTAATGTATGAAACTGTGGTTATTTGCAGGCAAAAAAAAAAAATCAGCTTTTTCTATTCTGCGCTTCAATTTTTTTTTTGGTTAAACCAGCAAAACACAACTGAGTTCAGCCTCTGGATGCTACCAAGGGCTCCAGTCACTGAAGAACTCACTTGAGCCTTGTGCCAAACTCATTGCCAGGCCAAAAAACAACTTTACCCCTGTGTGGGTGGCTGGAGGACGCTGCTGGTGACTTCTTTCTGTATTGCTCCCTGACTGAAATAACTCATTACTTGAAAATAAGTCTTTGATTTGGCTGGCCAGGTCTTTAAACCACTTTATTGATGCATTTTGAAGTTGTCACTCTTGGAAAACCCTGTCCCACACAGAGCTGTGCGTGTGAATTAACAGGATCTTCGTCAGCGCTGCAAAAATCCCACTGGGAAGGGGATTTTGGGGTGGTTTGTGACCAAAACAGGGGAACAAACAGACACTTGAGGGAGGAACGGGAGCAGGGCTGGCTCCCCTTTGCCAGCCAGGATCCCCGGGCACAATTTATTAGCAGCAACACACTCGAGAGGACACAAAAGGCTCCCGAACCTCCCAGCGCGGCTCGCTCTATTTAAAGTCGGCTTTTTAAATCACAGAAATGGGGCTCTTGACAGCAGAGCTTTGTGCAGCTTTTGTGAGGTGCAGATAGTGGGGCTTTTTATTGCCGGCTAAATTAGCCCATTTTATTGTTTGGCGCTGAGGGATGAGGTCAATTGACCGGGAATCTTGCTAACAAGGTTTTCACTCCTGTCTGCTTTTTACAAGTGTTAGCACGGGGGATCCCCCAGCGCTGGGCGCTTGCTGGGAGTGAAACAAAGATGAATGGGCTGAGCTCTCTCCTCCTTCCCCCTCCCCTGAGCTGCTCAGCCCCTGGGGCTCTCATTCGTCCCAAATTCGGGTTCTCCTGGATTTTGCAGGCTGGAACGAGACGAGGATGAACTCCGGGCAGGGTGATGGATTGGGTTTGAAAAGGAAAGGGGAAGTAGCAGCCTGTGGAGCAGTGCTGGTGGAGCGTGGTGAGCTCTGACGGAGCCGTCTGATGCTTTTTCCTGGCGCTCCCCCCCCCATCCCAAATTTATCCAGTTACGCACTGATTTCCCCGAGTTCTTGACCCAGAATGAGCAGGAAGCTCCCCCAGCTCAGCCTCCCCCTCTCACTCAGCAGAGACTGTGGGGCCCACGCTGTCCTTCGGTGTGTGGAGGCTGAGTTTTTCTGCTGTGGCTCCAGGGATTTGCAGGTGTTTTTTTCCCCCATATCCTCCAAGGCTGAGGATGCCCAAGCTCCTGGTGGGATCAAGGTTTTCTCCCCATGCATAGCTCAGGAGCTGAGACTAAAAACAAACGCAGCTTTAGCAAATTCTCTTCTGCTTAACCTTTGGCACCGTGTTTAGCCACGATACCTTTCCTTGCTTTATCTTCTCCTTGAGGAAACGCAGTTCCAGCCCTGGTCACTTATGGGATGCAGCCTATCAGCTCTCCACGAGGTGTAAATCCAACCTTATCAGGGAGAAAAAGCTTTTTCAGCCTCCCCTGCCTCTTAGAGACAACTCCCAGGTCTGCTTTGGGGCCGGTTTATTTCAGCTTATCCCAGCAATGCCAGGCACTTCCCATCTTCCCATGGAAAACTGGGGAAAAGTGAGGGAGAGAAGGGCACAAATGGCTTAGCTGAGGTGTCAGGGAAGGTACCTCAGCTCCTGCGGGCAGAAATAGCAGCTGGAAGGGTTTTTTCATCAGCCACAGATTTCCTTGGCTGGGTTGGGTATTCCCTGCTGGAGGGAATTCCAAAGGAACAGGTTTGGAGCTCTGGAGTGCCTTTAGAGACAGGGGTGGTTGTAGAATTTATGGCCTGAGTAACCCCATAGCACCCCCAGTGTCGCTCCCTCAGGGCTGGGGGATGTCCTGGAGGTCCCACCATGGCCCAGTTCCCCCGTAGGTGCCATGGGCAGGTGGTGGCCAGAGCTGCTTGGAAAAAGGAAATGTTCTACGAGGCAAAAAACTTGGAATTCTTTATTTTCTCAGTACTCTAAGCCCAGTTTTGGTGGTTACATTGCAAAAGAAAAAGCTGGAATTGTAATGGCAGGACTGGATTTATATTATAAAAAAAAAGGGAAAGGGAAGAAAAGATGTTTCTCGTTTTAAAAATGGAAAATTGAAACCCACTTTTGCAGACATTTCTGTTAATTTTGTAAAGGTTATTCACTGGAAACAATGACTAATGAGCTTCAAAGAATGCTCATTGAAGGGTGATTTGGGTGAGTCTGAGGTGCCCAGATGTTCGTGAGCTGCTGCAGGGAGGGAAGTGACAACCTGGGAATGGAGGAGGGAGCTCCAGGCAGCTCTGGGCTGCTCCTTCCCCCAGTGCTGCTGTGTCCAGGACTCCTGGCAGCCTCCTTTCCCAGCAGATCTCTGCCCAAAAAGTGAGCAGCATTCCCTTTTTTGGGGGGGAGTCAGTGGGACACATCCACGATCCAGCGACACCAAGGCAGATTTGGCCCATGATTTCAAAAATATCCTTTTCCACAGGGCTGTTTGCCAGTCTGGCCAGGCTCCCTTTGGAGCTTCTGGTTCCTATTACTGCCCAAATCATCCTCCCAGTTTTGCTGTAACGTTCCTGCTTTTCTCCCTGATGCTTTAGCCATGTTTGTCTATTATTAAATTAAATAAGAATTTTTTTTTTCCCTTCCCTAATTAAAGTATCAGCTCTAAGCATCCAAGTAGTAAAGTCTTATGTAACTGTCTGCTGAATGAACTGGAGTTTGGCATCGTGGCTGAGTGCCGTGGTGGCTCTTCAGGAAACTCAAGAGCAATTTCTGCTCTGACCTTGGGGCTTCAGGGAGCAGCTGCTCCATTAACCAGCCCTGGTGCCTAATGAGCTTCCTCTGCACCTGGTTTTTAGTTAAAAAAAAAAAAAATCCCACCAAAAAAACCTCCCTTTGGCTCTTTTCTGGGTTTATCAGATGCATTTCCAATCTCTTGCTGTGTTTGGTGTGGGTGGAACATCAAGGTGAGGCAAGATGTAAAAAAGGGGGGGGGAATGATGTGAGACCAGCTGGTGGGGTGGGAGAAGCAGAGACGTTTTGAGGCCAATAAGCAGCTTTTGGGACTGGACAGGGTGACTCTGCAGCCCTGCACAGGACCAGGGGAAAGGAGTTGTTTTATTGCTGATTTGAGGGGTACAGAGCTCTTTTCTCTTTATTTTTTCCTGCAGCTGCCTCGCTTGGGGCTGTCAGTGCTGTAGTAGTGGGTGAGTTGTCTTTTGGGGAAGTGGATTTGGGGCTGGGGATGGAGCACAGTGGATTCACACCTCATGGAGCAGCCCAGGAGAAGCAGCTGCTCCCCGGACATGGAGGTTTTCCCCTGGCTCACCTGAGGGGAAGGTGACCCTGCCACGTGTTCTGCTTTTCATTTCCTTGTGTTTCTGGCTTTGACTGCAGCCTCGGGCTGGTATCTCCAGGAGCACCACCCATCCCTGACCCTCTGTGCTCCCCTCCTTGCAGGGTGACATCCAGCAGCTCCTGATCGTGGCGGACCCGCGGGCAGCCCTGGAGTACTGTGAACATTACAGCCCCGACTGTGACACCGCCATCCCCGACTCCCCCCAGTCCCAGGACCCCAACCAGGATGAATACGTGAGTCTCTCGGCATGGTTTGGGCCATAATCATCAATATTTGGGTTTATTTTTATATTTTTTTTCCACCCTTGCAAACACGTGGCTCCTTCCTCCCGCTCAGCTTCCCTGCGACTCGTCTCCAACGTCCAAGGGCTTGTTTTTAGGATTTGCAGGTTCAGCGTTTGGCTCTTGGGAGTTTCCCTTCCTTCTGAGCTCCTCCCATTTCCAAAGACTGAAAGAAACATCCTCTGGAGCTCAGGGGAGACAATGTGAGCCAAGTGTGGATCATTGACCTTCCCTGGCAGCTCCAGTCCTGTCCAGACCAGCACCTGTTCCTAAATTTCAAGTTATGCTGTTGGACTTGTAAAAGGATTAAACAGCTCTTTCTCAATATCTATGAAACAATAGGTGTGAAAGGAGGGAGAACTGTTTTTCCCCTGGATTTGCTCTGATTTTCATTTTGGCAGAAACGCTCCCAATTCATCCCTAGGAGTTGCTGCGCCCGATAATTTTTGTTTGAAGGGTTCACCCCAGGCCTGTTCTTTAAAAAAAGGAAACACAACAAAAAAGGCTGGTGCAGGGTGCATTTTTGTGTTTGCTGCCCAGTCAGAAATGCCTGGGTGTGGCTGATTTTTAATGAGCATCACCTGAATTTTGCCCTTTCTAAAGCGGTCTCAGCTCGCTGCAGTTGCTGTCTGGCATCCTGAGCCACTCTCCTGGGCTGATTTGCTTTCAGCTGAGCCCAGACCTGCAGGGTCAGGGAATCCCCATGAACCAGTAATGCCATCAGCCCTCCCAGTTTATCTTTGAGATTAAATTAATCCAGCACCAAAGCAGGGCTTTGGGATGCTCACGGTGCGGCGCAGCCCCAGGGAAGCGCGGCGACTGCTCCGCCAGCGCTTCTGGAGAAACAATAAATAAAACAAATAAAACAGCACTTTGGTGGGAATCTGTGGCAGCAGGAAAATAAAACTCCTCTTTTGGAGCCAGCAGTCCAACAAGAGCTGGCTTGTCCCGAGGCTGTGTTGCTCCATGTAGGAATAACTCCTCCACGCGCCGGCGGCCGCTGCCAGGAGAGCTGGGCTGGCAAGGAGCAGGGCCGTGCCCGCCTGGAACCAGAGCCTTTGTTTGGGTTTCTTGCTGAAGAATGACTGACGCCTTGTGGAAAAGGCTGCAAGAATCTGCTTTTCCAAGCCCTCCTGCCTGCAGGCTGGGGCTGGGTGGGAGTCACACGGGTGCTGTTAGTGCAGGAGCAGCGCCGGAGCGGCTGCGGGGGCTCGAGGGCTTTGTGCCCCTCTCTCAGGGGCTCAGGTGGGGAAGATCTGGGAGGTTTCAGTAATCCAAGGTTAAAAAAATATCATAGAGTCACTGGTTTGGGTTGGAAGGATCTTAAAGCTTCTCTAATTCCAACCCCTTGCCATGGGCAGGGACGCCTTCCACGATCCCAGGTTGCTCCACATCCAACCTGGTTTTGGACACTTCAGGGATGGGACAGCCAGGGACGCTCTGGGTGACCCATCCCAAGGCCTCCCCACCTCCCCAGGGAAGAACTTCTCCCAAATCTCCCGTCTAAACTTGCAGAGTGAAACTGGCAGGGACACACTGGGTGCTCCCACCTCATTTCCTGCTTCTCCTCTCTCCTTGCAGTACACGGACGGGGAGGGAGAAGGTGACACTTACTACTACGAGTACCCTTACTACGAGGACGTGGATGAGGCTGTCAAACCAGAAACCCCCACCCCCAAACCCAACCCTCCTGAGGTGGCTGCTGGAGAGAGACCTGAAGCCAAGCAGGTACCGAGGCGGGTCCTGGCAGGGGTGGAGGTGATGAGCTATGAAAGGGGAGGATGGTGAAGAAAGTTTTTATTTCTCTGATCGTGGTGGTTTATTCCCCACGTGCTACAGGATTCTGCAGCCCCCACAGCACCCCCTGAGAGAGGGAACCCCGGGAAGCAGCCCAAGGAGGATGGAGCAGTGGATGATCCCCTGATTGATGAGTACAACTACGAGACCATCAACGAGGAGTATTTTACCCCAATGCCCTATGAAGATCTCAACTACAATGAGGAAATCGATCCCCAGGGTGGCCTCACTGAAAATGCAGTGGAAGCTGAACTCCCCACGAGCACTGTCGTCACCTACAATGAGACTGATGTAATTTTAATTCATTAATTTTCATTTTTTCTTGGTTTTTTTTTAATTAATTCTGCCGTTTCATAGCCCTGGAAGCAAAGGAGATGGGAGCAGCCAGATGGTGAATCCATAAGTGGTTCAGGCAGCTGCAGGGAGAGGAAGTTTCTTGTAAAATGTTTTCACTCCAGATTTTTCAGGGTGGGGGATGCAGATATTTAGAATTTGGTTAAGGATTATTCCCCTGGAAAAAGCTGCTCATATTGACATCTGCATTTCCTCGGGTGAAGTGGTTGCCTGACAAAAAGAGAAATGAGGCTTGCTGTTAAAATCTCAGTAAAAGCCTTTTATCCCAAAGTTATTAATATAAATCCTTAAAATGTTGATTTGCTGGAGAACATCAATATTTTTCATTTTGCCATTTCCACTGGAAAGCATCTTTATGTTTTCCAGTTAATTTTTTTTATTTTCAAACATTTCAACACCGGGACAAAGCCTTGATTCCAAAACTGCTGCATCCACCTGGTGTGAACCCTTTTATTCTGTGCATGGATCTGCCCAGAGCTGGGATCAACCCAGACCCCACAGCTTTTTCTGCTGGAATATTTAACTTTTACCTCCCCACACCTCAATATCCTCCAGCTGAAATGCTGCACTCAAGACTCTGCTGTGCTTAACACCTGCCCAGTTCTTGTTTTTTATGTTGATGCTGAAATGGGTGAGCGTTGGTGAGACTGAGATTAATTTTCGAGGAGCTGGGTGTTGTGAAGCAAAAAAATAATGATATGAAATGGGCAAATCTGTCAATATCCAGGAGCAGCAATGGGATAACATGGAATTATTCTCTGAGCAACCTACTCTGGTGGAAGGTGTCCCTGCCCATGGCAAGGGTTTGGAGGTGGATGAGCTTTAAAATCCCTTAAACCAAACCATTCCATGTTTCTATAATGCTTCCCAATGCCATCCTGATTCCCAGGAAGAGCTTAGGGGTGGTTTCTGCAGTGGAGAATCACTTGTTGTGGGGCTGTCACCATTCAAGAGACAGCAAAAGTTCTCCAGGATCCCTGGAGCTGGAAATCTGAGGAAAAAGGTGTCAGGGAAAGTGTACAAGCAAAGATCTGGAGCGAGGCAGGTGTAGATCCAGCCCCTCCAAGGGCAGAGGGGGATTCAGCCCAGCCAAAATGTGGTGGAGGAGGTTGGAGAACCCAAAATGATGCACAAGGAGAAAAGGCTCCAGGAATCGAGGGAGCCAACCTGAGGGAACCCATGGATGGGAAAGTTTTTCATTTCCTGACCAAGAGCCAGAAATCTTTGGCCAAAGTTGGACTTTCTAAGAGAGAGGAATTAAAGATTGGATAGAGGGGCCTTAAATAAAAAAGTGGAAGAGGAAGAAGGAGGCTTCAAGGAGCACTTTAGTTGTTAAAGAGAGTAAATAGAGGAGGAAAGTTCAGGCAGGGAGCTGCCCACTTATTCCAAATATCATCTTTCCATGCAAATAGACCTGAGGACCTCAATTAAAATATCAAACCAGACATTTTTGATATTCATTTCATGCAATTTGCTGTTATCCCCAAACCCTTAGAGCCAGATGAGATTTTTTAGATTAGGGTTTTAAGGTTTCGAAGTGCAAAACCAGGTGAAATTTTTCAGCCAGGATAAAAGAGAGGGGTGTGAAAGCAACAGATCCATTTGAACCGGCACAAAGGAAAAATAATCTTGACTTCTCAAATTCTCGTAATTGAATAATTGCCAAACTACAATTTCTGCCAGGGCCAGTTGGTGTCTGCAGAGGTAAGAGAAGGTGATTGCCTTAGTTCTAGGCTTAGTCTTAGTTTAAAACCTCCTGAATTTAGACCTAGATGTTCATGTTTATCAGTTTTGGCACAGAAAAAAGTCTGGATGGCACCAAAGTGACTCTGAATTCATAGCAGTGAGGAGCTATTTCTCCAGGAAGCACTGGAAATAATTCAAATTCTGGACTATTTTGGTCATTACCTGGATAGGGAAGAAACCAAATAAATCTCAGCAGCACATGTTGTTCTTTGCAGGGCTGCTCAGAGCGAGGGGTGCCAAGGGCCCTGTGCCTGCCAGGCTGCTGGGAGCACAGGGATGTGGAGAGCAGCAAGGAAATTCTGAGCCTTGTCTGGATGTCCTTGCTGTGCTCCGTGGTGTCTGAGAGGACTCAGGGAGGATTCGGGGACTGAGGCATCAGATTTGTAACAACTCCTGCTCCTTGGATGAGCCCAGGCGCAGGCTGGATCCCAGACTAAACAAACAGGAGGTTTTCACAGAAGTGAACTTGGGTTTTTTCACATTTCCTGCTGTAATTGGACAGCCACAGTAACAGGCCGTGGGTTTGGTGTGCTTCTGAAATCTGGGAACGGATGTGGGACTCCTTGGGCTTGATAATCCAGAGTCTCCAACACCGAGGCTGTGAGAGATGGGGAGGATTTGGGGCTTGAAACTTCCATTACCTCTTTCTTCAGGCATGTGGAGTTTGCAGGATCCTCCTGACACGAGCTTTGTGCTGTGTTTCGTTTTCCTCACTCCAACTTTTCTACTCACAGTGTTTCACTGGGGATCAGTGAAGAAATCCCAGGGAAAGCCAGGGTGTATATTTGACATGAAGCTTCTCCCATCTGTCTTCCTGCTATTGGACAAGTCACTGGGGACTTAAAAATTCCAGAATTTAACTTTCCCCTAGATCTTTCCCTTGTCACTATTATTATGAAACATCCACATTCTGCAAAAATCACCCCCCTTAATACAACAACACATTAATATTCCAGCATGTCCAGCTAGGAGAGAATCCCAGCCTGACCCATTGCTGCTCTTTCCTCTCCAGGCTGCTCAAGGAGGAGATGACCTGGACAAAGATTTCACTGAGGAAACCATAAAGGAATATGATGGGAATTATTATGACAATTATTACGACAGGACAGCCTCTCCCGACATCGGCCCCGGCATGCCGGCCAACCAGGACACCATCTACGAAGGGGTGAGAGGGTTTCTGCTCCATCCAGGAAAATTCTGCTTCAAAATGTCCATCCTCTCATAATTTAGAGCAGAATTAGTGCAAAAAAAGAAAAGGATTTGCCCACATGCAGCTTGTATTTAAACAAGGAGGAGCTGCCCTGGGTGTTTCCTGCAGGGTTGTGCCAGGATCTCCAGTTCCTGCTGGGACTCGTGATGGTGGTGATGATGATGATGATGATGAAGGTGATGATGGCAAAGTCCTCTCTGACTGTCTGGTTTTGTGTTTCCCTGTGTCCCACAGATCGGTGGCCCCCGGGGTGAGAAGGGCCAGAAGGGGGAACCTGCCATTATTGAGCCGGTAAGGAGCACCTGAGTTTGGGGTTTTGTTGGTTTTTTTCCCCCGTGGAAAAAGGTGGAGAGAATTTGTTCTCAGTGGGACAGCTGGGAGGAAAATTCCCATGAAAGGATTCCCTGGTTCATTTCATTTAAAACAGTGTAATTATACAATTTTATTTTTTTTTTAAAGCTTCAAGGAGCGACCTAAATCGTGAAGGAAGTGCAAGAATTCCCCTGAAATATCTCATTTAGCAAAATAAAACCTAGGACTGAAGCATTAGGCAAGGGGCAGATCCCATCCCTCAAGAGTTTGGGAGTGCCCCTGGAGCATCCAGGTCAGATCCTGCCCTAAAGTCCCAGCTTGGGGCTGGCTTTATTTGTGCCACCAATGGGTTCATCCCTGTGGGAATAAAATGAGTATAAAATAAATCCCTGCACACAGCTGTGCAGAGGTTGGCTCCTACACCAGCTCCACAGTCCCACCAGCTTTTCCTTTGTGCCCTCCCCAGGGTGGAACCCTCTCTTCCTTCATATTTCTGATGTTGATGATTCTGATTTAGAGGTTGTTTTTCCTTCTGAAGAACAATTCCAGGCTGTCTGTGCCCTCTGCCCTCTGCAAAAGCTGTGGGTGCCCAGCCTGTGGCGGGGAAGGAGCCTCACAGTGCCGATGGCTGGGGCTGGCCCAGGGGCTCCTGTGAGCAGAGCAATTGGAAAAATTCCCATTTCTCCCCTTCTCTGTGTGCCAGGATGCCCGGGTACCCCCATTCCTGCTCCTGCCCAGGCTGGGATTGGGATCAGCTCCTTGCACCCCGAGCCCATTCCCTGAGGGCTGAGCTCCTGCTCGCTGCATGCCCCACAGCTCAATTAACCTCATTTTCCTTGGCAGAGGGCCAGCACAGCACCCAGCGCTGCAGCAGCACTTCCCATCCCTCTGAGGCCATTTATTTTCCTTCTAATTTCTCCTCCTTTTCCTCTTCCACCTGAAATTCCTGCAGGTGGTGAGGAGGGGAGCCGGGCAGAAGCCGGGGTGCAGCAGCGTGGCTTCAAAACTCCAATTAAGTCCCTTATAAAAACATTTCTGACCTTTCCTTCCTTCCCTTCCTTTCTGGGTCTGTAACTCTCCAAACAAAAGGAGGACCCAGCGATTTCCTTATCGGAGGGGTGGGAAGGGAAGGGGGGCAGCCAAACCCCACGAAGATGATGGCAGAAACCCAGCCTGAAAAGCTACAAAGCGAACAAAATAGTTAAGTTTAATCATCCAGAAAGAATTTGGCCGCCTTTGCTATTTCAAAACACTGGAGCATGGATGGCTTTTGCCAGAAAGTAAACAAGACCAAATGCTGCCTTGTCCCTCTCCGTGCAGCTCCTCTTGAGCAAGGAAATTCAGATTTGCTTCGCTCTTTAGCGCTTTTTTTCTTTTTTATTTCTTTTTTTTTTTTTTCTTTTAAGTTTTTGGTGGGAGCTGCAGGAGAAGGGAAATAAAACCCAAGCACAAAGTTGGATTCTGCTGGATTTTTACTCCTTCCCTTTCAAACCCAGCTGTCCTTCAATCCTTGCTCTGTGCTGACACTTGCTGGAGGCAGCAGGGCAGGGCAGGGGCAGGAGGGATGGAGAGGAGGGATGCAGGGATCCCAAATATCCCAGCTGTGGGGTCGTCGGGCTGCTGGCACCTCCTCAGAGCTCTCTGTCCTTTTGGGGTGACCCCGGTGCTCACCTCTAAGGGAGGGTTTGCTCAGCACCTCTGAATTGCACCAGGATTTCGGGCTGGTTTTGGGATGTTGGCTTCACTTGTGGGTGGTGTGTGAAGGGGAAGCCTTGCCCTGGGACAATTCCAAATCCATGGTTGGCTTGTCCCCCTCAATGAGATCACCCCATGGGTGCTGTCCCTAAAACCCTCCCAGGTTTCCATCGCTCCCACTGATGAACACCCGTGGAAACACGGGAGGTTTCTTGCCAAGGAGCATCTCCAGATGTCCCCAAGGCCAGAGCTCAACATAAACCAGCAGATAAATATGGGAAGATGCCAGGGATGTTTGCATCCCAAACGGGTTCATTATCCCTGACCTTTCCTCCTGGGGAGGAGTGTCCTGGGAAGCAGAGCCTTGGTGCTGTGTGTGCTCACAGCAGCACCCCAAAAACCTCCTGGGTGGGCTGGGATTCTCTGCACTCTGATTGATTTCTATTTTGGAACCTGTCACACCAGAATGTGCCATCCCTGGTCCCAAAAAGGATGGATTTTGGGTTGTTCACATACTGGGATCTCAACAAGGATGGATTTTGGGGTGTCCATGTCCTGGGATTTTTAACAAGGATGGATTTTGGGGTGTCCATATGCTGGGATCTCTGGGGTTTCCCTGCAGGTTGGAGGAGAGGCGTGTGGAATTCACCCCTAATTCCCTTCCAGTGAAATATGTCCGTGGCTGAGCCTGAAATGAGTGTGGGGTGAAGCCCATGATCTGAATTCCTCCCTGGTGAGGGGCTGCAGAGGCTCTTCTGTGGTGGCAGCAGCAAATTTCCCCTCACACATCCAGCTGCAGTGGGAGCCAGACCTTCTCTGAGATTTGAAATGCCGTGGTAATGAGTGTGGACACCAGGAAAGGCAGAAAATAGAGCTGGCCACGCATTTTTTGGTGCAGAAACCCTGATGGAAGCAGGGCTGGGTCCTGGCAGGCTGGTTTAGGTTATTTTTTGCTGCTCTGGGCTTAGGGAGTGTGTTTTTTGGGGCAGGAATGCCTGGATTTTCCTGCAGACATTTCAGATTCGTTCAGCTCGGTTGGAGTGGGGTCAGCTGAGGCTTTTGGCACCAGAGCCTGAGAACAGTTTAGGGTGACCCCAAAGCAGCCCCTGCACAGCTTCTCCCACAGGAGCCAACTGCTCATCCACAGATTTTTACAGGATTTCATCCCTTAGGAAAAATGTCCCTCTTTGCCACAGGTGAGCCATGAATTGCTGCCTCAACCTGGGCTCAGCTTTATCTCTGAGATAAAAGGGACAGAGCTCTTCCCAAAACATTATCCTGATGTCATCTGGAAAGCATTTTCCAGGTGGATTGGGAGGTTTCTTTCCTGACTCTTTACATACTCATGAGGGGAAAAAAAAAAAACCCCAAACCTTAATTTTCCTGAATGCATGATAGATCTGATCTAAAGTGATGACAAAATATTTAGATTGAAGAGGCTGGAGCACCAATAATATCCCAGAATTTTTCCCACACAGTGATTTCCTACGTTCACAGAGGAAATCACAGTGTGCAGTCTGCTGGAAAAAATCATTTAAAAACCACCTTGCAATTTGATTGCTAACTTTTTGTTAAGCTCTTTAGGGCTAGGAACAGCTTTTTCCTCAAGCTGCAGCAGCATCAAGGCTGGACAAAGTCCAGGATTTGCTTTGTCCCTGCCTCTGAGCAAAGGGACAAAGTTGTGGTGGGGAAGGTGATGCTGTGCTGGGGCTGATGCTGGGAGTAAGGGCTGTTCTGTGGGATTTAAATACACATTATTTGGTTTTTCCATGATCCTCTGCACCTCTGGGAGAAGCCATCCAGAGGGAGTAGAAACCCTCCAGCTCTGGGAAGTCTCCATGCAGCAGCAAGAGCTGAAATATTTAAGAACAGATCAAGCACTGGGTTTTTCCCTGTGGTCAAAATGACTTTGAGGATGTGTCTAATCATTTTTTTTTTCCTTTCTCTTGCTCAGGGAATGCTGGTGGAAGGCCCCCCTGGTCCTGAAGGCCCAGCAGTAAGTGGCATTTTCCCCCTGCTCCAGGTGTGAGATGCTGTCCCCGGGCTCTGTTGCTCCCATCTGCTACACACTTGCACAGAGGGAGCTTTGGGGTGGATTTTCTGGTGCAAAAATAAACAGAGAGCTCGAAATCTTTTCCTGCTGCTTGTAGAAATCTGCTACAAGCAATAACACATTTTCGTGGCTTAAGTTTTTTTTTTCCCTTTTTCTCTGCCAGGGCCTTCCAGGACCTCCAGGACCGACTGGACCCGTGGGCTTAATGGGTGACCCAGGGGAGAGGGTGAGTGGCTGTGGTTTGCTCCTCTTTGCTGGAGCTTTGGGTGGGTTTTTGTGGGCAAAGTGGGGCTGTGGGGTATCCCTGGAGCCTTAAAATCCTATTAAAATCCTGTTCATCCTCTCAGAGCAATTCCCACAGGAGTTAGTGGTGGGGTACAGGGCAGAGATTTGCGTCCAGGGATAAAAGGGTTGGGGAACAACCCTTCAAATGTAGGAAGCCATTTTCAAACTTAAAACAAATATTAATTCTGAATAATATTAAACCCCCTGCTCCCTGCCTGAGCCCTTTGGCTGCTCCTCCCAGTGTGGCATTGGGGAAACAGGAGGGGCAAACACACAAAGAGTCCTCAGCACAGGGAAATGGGGTTCAGCTGGGATTCTACACCCTCATCCCCAGCTGCTCCTGCGAGTCCTGGCAGAGAGTTTGGCTTTGCTTTGGTCCAGGATGGTCCTGGGGTCATGCCAGGGTCTTTCCCTGTGGCCTTTCCATGTCCCTGGCTGCTCCCTGAGGGACAGGAGCTCTTGTGCAGCACTTCACCTTTTCCCCAGGTGGGTTATTGCTCTGTCCCAGCGAGCCCCAGCCACTGATTTATTTCTTTAGCAGTGCCATAACTCAGGTTTGGATATTGCTGTAAATCAGCTTTGTCCCTGGCAGCCTCTGCTTGGTGAAGTGCTGCTGCAGAGCCTCCAGCTTCTCCTCAAAGGCAGCTGCTCCCAGGTGCTTTTGGGGGTGGTGACCCCAAATCCCACCCCTCAGCACTGCAGTTCTGTCAGGGTCATGTACCTGGGGCCAGCAGCGTTTTGGGAGCTGCTGAACTCAAACCTCAGGTCAGTTACGTGCAGGAGCAGCATTCCAGCAGCAATCCAGGTCCTTGGAAATCCCAAAAATTCAACCCCACTGTCCTCACGTCCCGAGCTGAGTCTCTGAAATGCCCCTGTGAGTGCTCCTTTTGCTCAGCCCCTGTCCCAGCCTCTTCCTCCCCCCTGGCAGAGGCAGCCAGCTGAGCAGGGAGCTGGCTGGGTGAGAAGCAGGCTGCCCACTGCTCCCAGCAGGAATTCTGGCCTCACACCTCATGGAAAACTCAGCCTAGCACAGACAAGGCCCAGGCTTTGCACAGAGCAGCCCAGTTTGGGCTGGGAGCAGACGGGTGCCCTGGAGCCACGCTGGGTTTGGGGATGGAGCAGCAGAACTGGGCACAGCTGGCAGGGCCACAGCAGGAGGGTGCAGCTGGCACAGAGGACATTTCCCAGCAGTAATTCCATGGATTTCAGGCTGGCTGGGAAGCAGAGCTTGGTGGGTGCTGTGGTGCACCCCAGTGTGGAGGTTCTGTGTCCAGAACGGCCTCTGGAGCACTGCTGCTCCACCCAGCTCCACCCAAAAGGGCCACACAATGTGCCTGCAGGTGTGTTTGTGCAGGCAGGCTCGCTGTGAGGCGTGCTTTCCCTGGAAAGCACAGGAGGGAGGGAGCAGCAGTGCCACAGATCCCAGGAGATGCTCCAGAACACTCAACATCCCACTGCTGTCACTGCTGTCACTGCTGTCACCCAGCAAGTGCAAACACTTCCAGAGGAAGGGAGCTCTTATCAGCAAACACTTCCCTAATCTGATCCCCGAGGTGCTGAGCAGTTTTCCTGGCAGACAAGGCAGCTCCCTGTCCCTGGCAGGCTGTTGATCCTTCATTCCCAAATGAGGAACCACATCCTATCTGCATCCTGGATGCCCAGAAGAGTAAACTGGGGTGACCAGACACAGACCCCGTGTGTTTTAGGGCTTCCCACTCTTCTGCCAGATTTTTTGGCTTGGACAAGGTGGCGAAAAAGGCAGTGGCCAAGTTGAGATGGGAAAGTCTGGCTGGATTAGGGGTGAGGAGGGTCTGATGTAGCTTCACACAGCTGGTTGCTGCAAATGCAGCTCAGTGTTTGTGGCCTTTATTACCTTCTTTTTTTTTTTCTTTTAAGTAACCTAGGAGCCAGAAAGAGTAGAAGGCAGAATCCAGCCCATTCCAGAAGATCAGAGCAGGATCTCTGTGCTCCCAAGGATCTCCCCTTGGCCTTGTTTTAAATGCTGCAGTGGTGCTGCAGATTCACTGTGGCCATGTCCGTGTCCCCTTTTCCTTCTGATGTACCCACACTGCAAAATGCAACCACTGAGAGAGATCAAATCACTGCTGGCCCACACTGGCAGGTGTCTCCTGAGGTTTTAAGGTGTACTTGAGGAGATTCCTGAGGTGTTGGGGCATTCCCATGGCGCTGTCCCCAACCTGGGCACCGCATTCTTTTTAGGTCAGGTCCTTGTTGCCTCCTTGGTCCCTGGGGACTTGGCTGGAGCCCTGTGGCTGCTGCACTCCCACTTTTCCACTGGAGCAGTGCTGGGAAGGCCCTGCCCTGGCTGGCAGTGCTGCTGCATTTACTGATGGAGCAGTAATAACATTTCTGGTGGCTGTGGCACGACGAGGGGGATGGAGCCTGTGCTCCCTCCATTGCTGCCTGCCAGCTCAGGCAGTCAGTCCAGGCTCAGCCTGTGGGGTTCTCTGCTCCTGGGCCTGCCTTAACCCTCGTGGCTCTGCACTCCTGCCCCAGACTGGAGCTCTGCAGCCTGAATTCACGAGGGTGGGTGAGCTGGGCATGGTTTGCATCTCTCAGTGGTCCATGGTGAGCCCTAAAAATTGGCTTCTGAATATTTCCAGGGTGCTGTTTTTCCCGTGGATGTTCCCTTCATCCCTTTCTTGCTTGTCTCCATCCTGTGTGATGCCCAGCTCTGCCTTGTCCTGCTGCATTCCTGGCAGGCTGGAGGCTGGCCCTGGGGACACAGGACTCTCTTTCTGTCATTTGTCCAGGCAGATGCAGATATTTGCAGATATTTGCTGGCCAAGCTCCTCTGGAGCAGCCCTGCAGAGCCAAGCAGCAGCAGACACTCTGTCCCCGATGCTGCTGCTGCTCCACGCCCTCCAGTGAAAGGAATAATTTGCATTCTAGCACAGGCTGCACATCCTGCTCTTGCCAGTGTCCAGCACAGGGTGGAACACAGCACAGTGTGCAGAGATCAGTGATGAACTCGCAGAGACAGGAGCTGCAACTGTGTTAAAACCCTCCTTTTCAATTACAGCAGCTCCTCTTTTAATTTGTTTATTATTAACCCTGAGAGTGTAGCTCATGAATTTACATGACCCTTCCCCGTGTACAGTGAGGAACATTCCCTGAATCTGATAAAGAGATTTTTTTTTTTTCTGCTGTCAGGCAGGTGCAATGAATTAATAGCCCAACAACAGTCAGCTCTGTTAGTACTGGCCAACACTCATTTAGCCCTGTTTTATTCACTATAAAAAAAAGAAAGAGCTTTATTTATTTAAAGCTTCTTGCCTGCTCAGTGATTTCAAGAGGCACAGAGGAGTTTTTGTCTGCGGCAGAGCTGAGGAGCAGCCTGGGTGTGGGAGGTTCCAGAGGGCTCAGGATGCTTTGGGATGACTTAGGCAGCTTTCCTGGAGCAGTGGGAAGAAGGAAATATGGCACTGAGGAGAGCAGAGAGCTGTTCCATGGGGGCTCCAGCCTGGCAGGAAGGAAGTGGGAAAATGTGTTGTTTTGAAGGGGATGAGCTGCAGCGTGAGAGCAAACTGCAGCTCCCGCACCCACCCCAGGGTTTGTTTGGAAATTTGGGTGGCTGGCTGCTCTGGGAGGGTCAGCACACCTTGGGGGAAGGCTCATCATAAAATATCTTCACTTTCCAAAACCATCCAGTCATAGAATCCCAAAGGAATTCCTCCCCTGGGGACAGTTTTGCACCTCAGAAGTGCAACAGGATCCCTAAAAATCCATTTTTGGCTTCTGAGTACCTGCAGGGTGCTGCTTCCCACAGGTGCTGCCTTGACTAGGAGACCCCCAAAACTGCAGGAAGCATCTCCTGTTATATAATTTTCTGACCAGGGCTGAAAAATAACCAGGGAGAGAGAGAGACACTTGGTGAATTTTAAGGCTCAGCACCGTGGGCTGCTGGTCCCACTCTCACTGCCTGCGACTGAAGGAGCCCCCACACAAACACCCCCAGCTTTCAGTTTAACCATTCTATGGAAATATCACCCCAGGGTTTGCTCTCAGCGTGGCATTTCAGAGCCCTGCACCAAATGCAGGCTGAAGTCCCCCATCCCTGGCTGCTGTATATCAGCAAATCCCCATTTCCATAACGAGAGGCACGCAGATTTACATCCAGACCCTGGCAGGCTGCATTTCTTCCAGGCATTCATGAATTTAAATTTCCAAAGTGCTTTATGGGTTTGATTTTCCTCCTGCTCCAGTTGCCGCCCTCCACTCCCTGCTGGTCCATTCCACCAGGAAAAGACCTCCCACACCCAGCCTGAAACAAACAAAAAAAAAAGGCATTTATGGATAAAAGCACTGCATCAACACTTGTCAGGAGAGATAAACAAGCTCAGCCCTGCTCCACCATAGGCAGGGCTGGAGTTAAAGGAGGAAGAGGGAGAGAAAAGAAAGTTAATATATGGACAGAATCAAAAGGATATTTTAGAAGCTTCTTTTATTTTCTTCTTCTTTCAGGGCCCACCTGGACGCCCAGGTCTCCCAGGAGCAGATGGATTGCCAGGACCACCAGGGACAATGCTTATGTTGCCTGTGAGTACAAACAGAACTAAAAAGAGGATTAAAATGAGGCAGATTTCTTGGGGTTTGCTGCTGTTTAATGCCCCTTCTTGCAGAAATCTCCCATCTCCTTTACCCCAAGGACACGTTTTCCTTGAGATAAAAGGTGGATCTGGTGGTTGTAAATTGACTTTTTGCAAAGCACTGGAGCCCCTCCACTAGTCAAAAGCACAGACAGGTTAAAATTTCCAGAAGTGATGATAAAAATCCCAAGGTGGAAGGAACCCACAAGGATTATTGAGTCCAGCTCCTGGCACTGCACGCAACAAGCCCAGAAATCCCACCCTGTGCCTGAGAGCATCGTCCAAACATCTCCTGAATTCTGAATAACCTTCAGCTTTTCTGGCTGGACAGAGAGAGATAAAGCCATGAAGAAACAACTGAAGACACCTTCAAGAGCCAAATTTCCAGGCAGAATCCTCTGTCCTATACTCAGGAACCTCTAGCAGCTCTTCAACGTGCCAAAATTTCAATCACTTGAACTAATCCACCTCTTTTAACGACCAGTGGTTATTTTGTGTTGTTCTCCTCCTCCTCCTCCACAAAGCCAGCAAGTCCCAAATCAGCCTTGTTGGCCTTGGGGCACTAAAGAAATGTCTTTTTTGGTGTGAGGCAACCAGCTGCTGGAAATGAGCACTTGGCTACCAGAGGGAAGGAGTTTTTAGGGCAAAACCTCAGCACAAAATTGTCCAGGCTCCAAAGGGGGAGCCTGGGGAGGTTCCTGGCAGGAGCCCGGGCCAGGAGCTCCACGTGGAGCTTTGCTGGCCACACCACCACGGTTGTTGGCCACTCCAGGAGCCAGCCATGGGCCTGGAAATTGCATTTCTTCACATTTCCCTGCCAGGCTCGTGTGGCCACACACCTAAAGCCAGCTGAGGTGAATCAGAGGTGACAGAGCTGTCCAAGGAGTTTCTGCAGCTGAGACTGTCCCTCTTGCAAAACCTCCCAGCTAAGGCAGGAGCAAGCCAGGGAAAAGTGGGGCTTTTGAGGGTGGAAGGAAATATTAAACTCCTTCTATTTCAAATTTGGGGGAATAAAACATTAATATTTGGGGGTTTCCTGAATGCTGAAGGCTCCTGGCTGGAACAGCAGCACAAACTGTGGTGTTTGGACAAACTGCCACGCTCCAGCAGCTCAGCTTTGTCCAGAATAACCTGAGGCAACCCCGGAGCCCCCTGGCCACCAGGGAATGGCAGCCCTGGGAGAGCAGGGAATGGCAGCCCTGGGAGAGCCCGTGCTGGTGCTGAGTGTGGTGTGTGAGGTCCCCGAGGCCACAATCCCCCTCATTGTGTGCCACCCCGAGCTGGCAGCGTGCCGAGCGCTTTCCTGGTGGCCCCGAGCCGGGTGACCCGGGGGCACTGGGGTTAATGGGGTGGGCTGGGAGCACTGGGATGGATTTGGGCAGTCGTGCTGAACGGAGCTGGGCAGGCTCAGGCTGGGGAGGGCGGGGGGGACAGAAGCCCTGACCTGCTTTGTGCACCTTGTTCCCA
>VXBQ01015059.1:377468-395811 GCA_013400175.1 Phainopepla nitens | reverse complement strand
GGGACCTCAGGTGAGTGTGGGACTGGGGGGGAGCTGAAGAAACGGGACCTCAGGTGAGTGTGGGACTGGGGGGGAGCTGAAGAAACAGGACCTCAGGTGAGTGTGGGACTGGGGGGAGCTGGAGAAACGAGGGTGGAGCAGCCAGTCCTGCCTGAGAGGCTGTTGGGAAGCTGGGATTCAGTCACCCTGTGCCAGCTGGAAGCAGGAAGGTGTGGGAGCACATGTCTGGCACAGAAATGTCCCCCCAGGTGTCCAAATGCAGGCTTTGGACACGATTTTAAGCCAGCAGTGTAAAACTCTGCAGGTCCCTTCCTGGAAAAACACCCATGGAGGAGTCTTGTACATAAAAGATGGTTTGAAGTGTGGAGAATTCACTGATGCTCAGGATATTGTTCTTCCAAGCCTTAAATCCTGATTAAGGGAAAACTCCCATTTTCTGATGGCAAGGGAAGTGATTTATGGGATGCATCTCCACCACGTGCTTGCAAAAGCCTCCTCACGGATAAACCCCTACAATTCCTGCCTGGAGATGCTCAGTCCTGACCCTTCCCTGTGTGTTTGGAGCCACAGGCTCTGCTCCAGGGATTCATTTTGAAGCCCTGAGAGCCCCAGCAGTGCCTGATGTGGGCACTGATCCCTGGGTCTGCTCATGGTCCCTCGAGGTGACATTTCTTCCTCTCTCCTTGATTCCTTGCAGGGTCCACGAGGCATCCAAGGTCCTCCCGGTCCGGCAGGGAAGCCAGGCCGCAGGGTGAGTGTCCTGGCAGCTGTGCTGAGCAGGCAGGAGCTGCAATTCCTGCTGGAAACTGCTCCTGCTGCCAAACAATTCCTCAGCACCAAGGGCGTTGCACAAGAGCCGGCTGGCGGCCAGGATCCGGCCAGCTAGGAGGACACAGAGCAGGAGGGGAGTTAAAATCTGGGAGGGCACAAATCAGGATGGGAGTTAAAATCTGGGAGAGCACAAGGATGGGAGTTAAAATCTGTGAGGGCACAAATCAGGATGGGAGTTAAAATCTGGGAGAGCACAAGGATGGGAGTTAAAATCTGTGAGGGCACAAGGATGGGACTTAAAATCTGTGAGGGCACAAGGATGGGACTTAAAATCTGGGAGGATGAAAGGATGGGAGTCAAAATCTGGGAGGGCACAAATCAGGATGGGAGTTAAAATCTGAAAGGACAGAAATAAGGATGGGAGTTAAAATCTGGGACCCAAATGAGAATGGGAGTTGAAATCTGGGAGGACACAAATGAGGAGGAGAGTTAAAATCTGGAAGGACAGAAACCAGGATGGGAGTTAAAATCTGGGAGGACACAAAGAATGATGGGAGTTAAAATCTGACCAGTGTGAGGGGAATTCAAGGCTGCACATCCCACTCTTTTGTCCTGGCCTTTTTTGGCTCCCTGGTGTTGGGGTTGTGGCTGCACAAATGCTTTGAGCTGGCTTGGAGTCCCCACTCCTGGCAGTGTGTGAGGGAAATCCAGTCCCAAGCATGGATCAGGTGTAAATCCTGCTCTGTTTCCATCCCTAATTCTGATTTTTATTTCACACGACCCTCTGGCTCACCATGATTCAACTTGCCAGAGGAAGGAACGAGCAAGTCTTGTGTGTGACCCACTTCTGCCCTCTGTGAAACAGAAACTCTCATTTCAATTTGCAGCCATCATCATTAGCATCTCTTAAAATCTGCTGGGAGATAATTTTTTCACATAAAAACCAACAACCATGGCCCATGTAGTGAAGTGGCTTCGCTGCCATTTGTCCCCCACCTCTCATTAGCTCCAGGATGTTGCTTCAAACACAGAGCAGGGATTTTTCCCTCGCTGCCTGACTTAAATAAACCCTCACTCTGGCTTAACTAAACCCTCTCTCAGCCCCAGCTATCCCTTTGGATTTGACTTTGCTGTTCTCTGTTGCAGGGACGAGCTGGCAGTGACGGCGCCCGGGGAATGCCAGGCCAGACAGGACCAAAGGTAGCGCCAAAATTTATGGATTTTGGGAATCTGCACCTTCTTTTTAGCAGGAATGAGCTGAGGGACTCGTGGAGAAGGAGCCCAGCTTGCTTGGAGGAGGTTGTGAGGTGGTCCAGAGGCTCCTGTGAAGTCATGGAAGTTAAACACACTCTGGGAAGGCAGAATAGCAATTTTTTTTCCTGTTCTTTTCCTGTTTTTTTTAATGCCCCTTTTTTAATTGCTGGATGAAATATGCTGCAGTTGTAGAAGAAATACTTTAGAATCCCAATTACAAAAAACAAACACGAACAAGTGGCTGGAAAGCCTCTAGAGTAGAACCACCAGAAAACCACCTCTTAACGGGCTGAGGAAATGGAGGCGTGGCAAGGAATTTTAATCCCCCGTATTTTATTTTTTTTTATTGGAGACAAAACCCTTTCGTTTCTCTGCGATCTGCTGGAATTATCAAGCAGGAAAGAAGCTGGAAATGGAATGCAGGGAAAGTTTGCCCAGGGAATGGTGCCTTATGAGGTTTAAGCACTTGATTATGGAGATAATTAAGGCTGCAAGAGATGGGGGGAGTTTGAGACAGAGGCAGGGAAACCACAAATCATTTACCCAGCAAAGTGCTGTAGTGAGCGTGTGTCCCCCAGGAGGGGCTGCCAGGGAAACAGGGGATGGAAAATCGAGAAGTGCTGGGAAGGAGGAGGAATTTGCTGTGAGCTCAGGCAGGGAGATGCTCCAGGAGCTGCCACAAGGAGGGGGCTGGAGGTTAGACCACACTGCCCGAATCACTCAGAGATAAAGGTGAGAGCCCACCTGGTACAGAGGCTGGACAGAGGTAAATTAATAAAGTAGGGATTTATTAAAAGGCCTTCAAGGGATCCACCTTGGTAGAAGAGCCTGGCTGTGGGACCACCCAAGATGGACCCAAGGCAGGCAAAAAATGGACCCAAGATGGACTCTGGGTCATGAGTTTTCACACTTTTAGAAGTTTTGGTGCATTTCCATATTGGGGTTCATTGTCCAATTCCAGCTCCAGGTGGTGCAGTCCCACCCTCCCAGACTGCTCTCCTCAGTTCCCTGTTTTTTGCACTTTTTGGGCCTGAAGCTCCAATGGTGTCCTTGGTTCTGGGGCTGGAAAAGGACTGATGGTTTTGTGTGACTGAGCTGGGAGGAGAACTTGCCAACACTTTATATGAAGTTCACAGTTATATATTAATACATCTTAATACAGTAGAGAATACATATTAATACAGTAGAGAATGTGGAAAATACAAAAGCTAAATCTTAGGGCATCAGAGGAGCCGTGAAAGGGAGGAGCTGGTGCTGTTTTAGTGATTCATGTGCCATGAATATGTGAAAATACACGAAGTTCACCCCTTTGCAGATAAAAAGGGACTTTTCTGTCCCCTGGGTTGACTCCCTGCCCCTCTCTGGATTTACAACCCCCCCCGTGTCCTCTCTTTTCTCCAAGGAGCTGAGGCATTTAGGAAATAACTCCTTCTGGTCCTGGTTTCATGAAGATAACATCAAGAATTTATTTCTCTGTATTACTTTCCTTGGAGGGTTTCAAAGGATGTATGGGATGGTGGAAAAGCTCAGGGCACCTGTTGGCAGGTGTGGGGTTACCACAGTTTGCAGTCTGTAATTCCACAGAATCAAAACAAAATAAATAATTGGATTTATGGAGATCATTGGATTAGGAGAACCTGCCTAGAAGGGAGGTGAAAAAGTCACCCAGAGGAACTCTGAAATCTACATGGAAAAGCATTTCAAACTGGGGGAAGAGGGAAGAGTTTGACTCCAAATGACTTGGAGGTGGTTTGTTTTATTTTTCTCTTTGTTTCAATCCATAACTTTGAGATCATCCCTGGTCTGATGGAAGGTGAAGGCTGAATATCTGAGGGAGAAAATCCATCCCTCCTTGCCACAGAGAAGAAACAAACAGGAAGGGTATTCAAATACAGCTGGAAATGTGTTTGAAACTGGTTTTGCTTTCAGGGTGACCGAGGCTTTGATGGCTTGGCTGGTTTGCCTGGTGAGAAGGGAAACAGAGTAAGTTTTTAAGTTTTCTTCCACTCCTGGAATGAAAGCATGCAAGGAGGAGTGGCTGGGAGGGACTGGGATGAGGCACAGGAGAGGAGGAGGGTCCCTAAGAGCCTGTGGGATGTCACAGCACCCTCCCAGCACTCACACCCCAGGGAGCTGCAAAATCCCTCTGCAAGATCCTTCTGGGGCTGCTCCAAATGGGAATGGGGAGGGAAAAGTCACCTGAATACAATGCAGCCTAAAAACACAAAGCCAGAGACAAAACCTGCTGTTGGATGGTATAGCTGGGGGTGGAAAGAGCTTGAAGTTACCATGGGTTCAAACTCTTTGGTTTATAATTAAAAAATAGGGGGAAAAAAATAGGGGAAGGGGGTTATTTTGGCAGGCTGGGTGTCCCTCCCCTCCCTGGAGCACAGAGAGAGGCAGCTCTGAGGGCACAGGGACCTCCAGCACAGACAGAAAAATCAAATCCACGCCTTGGTTCATCCCCATTCCCTGGTGGTTTCCATTGCCAGAGTGTTTGCACCTTCTCTGAAGCGTTTTCTGCCTTTTTTTGCAGGGTGAGCCAGGTCCCCACGGCCCCCCGGGGGCTCCTGGAGAGGATGGGGAGAGGGTAAGTCTGCCTGGGGGCTCGGAATTCCCAAGGAACCCCTGGAAACAAGAAGCACCCAGTTCTTGAGCCTTCTCTCAGAGGGCAGCAGGGCAAGGAGATGGGAGTTGAAGTGGAAAGAAGGGCTTGGCTTTAAAGATCAGGTCAGGAAACTCAGGTTTTGTTAGAAGAAAAAAAAAATAGCACAAAAGAAAAACGTTCTTCCTCTCAGCGAGCAAATTCTGATTTTCTGAAATCCAGAGGGTTGCAGCGACATTTGGGAAACAGAACTTCCAGGCAGAGGCGGGAATCAAAGATTAAATTGTTCACTCCTCCTTCAGTCAATAATGGAAGGCGTTTAGCAAAGCCCAGACTAAGTGATCACAGCTCTGGTTTAAGGGGAGGGCTTGAAAATGCCGAGTGTGGTTCAACCCCAGGAGCCAGGGTGGATTTCCCAGGCTCTAATCCCCTCCCAGGATGTTTTCTCCCCTCCTGGGGCTGTTTGTTCCCTGTAAATCTCAGACGATCACACCTTGCCCACCGCAGGCTGGGCAGGGTTAATCAATTGTGGCTGTGAAGTGCTTTGGGGTCGAACAGAGCACAGCCGTGGATGGAGGGGGAAAGAGGAGAGGCAGAACTTGAATCCTGAAGGGAAAAAGAGGCAATTCCAGGTGTGCAGGACTGGGAGGAGAGCATGGATTTATCAGCTCAGGGGGGGAAGGTTTGCAAGGGCTGGCTGCTGGGGTTGATCTCCTGAGAAATGGGATTGTTGAAATGATGGCATGATGAATTGGGGTGATTTAAAAGCAACTCAGGGGAAGCAGCATTTGGTAATTTTGTGGTTTTGGGGTATCCAGCAGGATGAAGGATCACCCTTTTGCTGCTTCTGGTTTATCTGAGCAGCTCTTATTGGGCTAAATCACCTTTCCCTCCTGCCTTGCCATTCAGTTTGGTGTTCAGTCTCGTGGTTGTTGTCTCACCTGCCCTGAGCTGTGTCTACAACCCCTTGTCTGGTGGCAAAATCCATCTTCCTAAACGTCAGCAGGAATTCTGAAGTGTCCTCAGGCCTTTCTTGTCCCTGGTAAACTCAGTTTTAGTCCTCAGGCTTCCAAGGTCTTCCTTAGGCACAGAAACCCTGCCAGTCCTGCAGGGAAGCTGCTTTTCTGTGTGAATATTGTTAAAAAAGGACAAAACCACTGGGAGGTGACTGAATTAAAACTGATTTTTTTTTTTCCATCTCTTGCTGCTCCTCTCTGTGCCTCTGCTGCTGCCCAGGGAGATGATGGAGAGGTTGGACCCAGAGGTCTCCCTGGAGAACCTGTGAGTATCCCCTTCCTTTGGCTTCTCACCCAAAGCACTGCTTGGGGCTTGGATTTGGGATGGAAAAGGTGTTTTTAGGGCTCTCATGGGGCAGCTTTGCCCCGAGATCCTGCAGGGATTGAACTCAGCTTGAAGCTCCACATGAACAATTTGAGAGTGGCTGTGCTGGTACAACTCTACTTCACTTGTTTTCATGAATAATTTTCACTTATTTTCACTCCCACAAAGGTGGGAGTCATTTCGTTGGTTTGTTTGGGGGGTTTGTGCTTTTTTAAAATGAAAAATAAAAAAACCAAACCCCCATTGATTTTGTTTGCTCAGAAAAAATCATAACTGTCAACATAAAACTTAGATTAATGTCATATTTTTCCTGCCTATATCCTTCTCCCTGGTTTGAGATTGAGGTAATCAGGCTGGGGTAAAAATTAGGTGTGGTAAAGAGGTAAAAAATACAGTTTTTGTAAGTGTTCGTAGCAAACTCCAGTGAGAAAAGGGTTTTATCTCAGGGTAGCTCCCACACACTTTATCCTGTGCAGGTCAGTGACTCCTTAGAAACCTCAGGGTGAAACCCTGGCAGGATTGAACTCAAGGAGATATTGATAATATTTATAAATATTATATATTATAATATATAATGTCTCCTTTTATATCTGACTTCAGGGGGGTCAAAACCTTGTTTCTAGTGCACAAAACCTCCTAACTCTGCACTTTGTCAGTGTTTGGACCCCATGAGCTGAAGGAGGAGCTGGGAATTGCTGCTGTCAGGAGGGGTGGAGCAGATCTCAGAGTTGTTGGACAAATTCTTTGGACCAAGCCAAAGAAATGCTTTCAAGGAGACCCCCACTAAAACAAAACCGAACAGACAGTTGGGCTGTCAGTTAAATACTCTGAAAAAGCATTTTTCCCCCTGATACTGAGTATTTCTCACTTTATTGCCAATGCAAACTCTGCTCCTGGCTGGCTGTAGATTTCTGTGTGGTGCAGTTGTTGGCTGCTGATTTAATCCTGAATGCATTTCCTTTGTCATGAAAAGAACATTTATCTATCATTTCTTTCAAAATCTCAGATTTTGTTGTGCTGAGGCCCAGCCTGGTGGCCTGAGATTAATTGATGGGAATTGCTGGACACAGTTCATGGGAGAGAGGGAAGGGTTGGCATTTACAGACTCGCTGGAACTAAATTATAGACAAGATGTCTGATTAACTTCTGGGAAAGATTAATCAACTCAGCTATCTCCTTAGCACATGTCCAAGCAATAACTTATGGCTTATTAACTTCTTAAATGCATTTATGTGCTCAGGTAACACAGCAACAAAAGAGGAGCTTAAATGAGGGTAACACAGCAGGGAAGTTTATTTTTATTTCAGCAAAATGAGTGAAAATGTCTGGGATGGCCAGGGTAAAGGATTCAGTTGCATTACAGGGAATTTTGCTATAAATACACACACCCTAAAGCTGGGGGTTTGTCTTCTCTGCCCTCAGCCAGGAAAAGGTCATTCCAAATGTGGCTGAAACCAGAGGTGGGACTTCAAAATGGGTTTCCTTTCATCCTGCTCCTTTTCCTTCCAGTTGCTCTCACCAGTGGAGTTTCTGCTCTGGATTCATGCAGAGCTTGAGCCCAGGAGGTCTCCAGGGGCTGGGATAGACCCTTGGATTCATCCACTTTTTGCTGGAAATTGCAAATTTTTTTGTAGGATCTAAATCCCCACGACCTCCAAGACAAGACATTTCATTAATATCTCCTGTTACACCTTGTAACATTTCATTTTAATTTCTCAGCCCTCTCTGCATCATAAAAAGGAGGCTGTGGAATATTTGGGCAGACAGATAAAGCTGCCCATCAATCAGGAACGATTTTCTTTCCTCCATGGCAGGGAAGGAGCCCCATCCATACAAATTCCCAGTGTTCCCCTAATTTCATTTTTTTTATTAAAAGCTGAGCTCTCAGGGAGTGCTCACAGACCCCATCCCTTTCCTTCCACTCCAAACCCCCCTGAAGGCTCCAGGAGGGGCTGGGCTGGGATTTCCAAAAATTCCCTTTGCAGGAATACGAATTCTCGTGCTGTGTTTTTCTTATTCCATGTGATGCTCCAACCCCACCAATTTCCCTGAAAATGCCAGGTTCAGTCTGATGAAGAAGGCAGGAATGGAAGGAAAACACCAGGAGAGCAGAAGTCCTGACCTGTTCATGCTGGAGGACCTTTGAAAATGTGCATTTATGGAAACCTTTCCCAGCCTTGCTGAGTTGTGTGGATTGGCCATGAGAAAATCTCAGTCTGGAGGGGGTTTTGGCAGGATCCAGTGGGGTTTTCAGGTCATCCTTCATAATTTTCCAGCTGGAATGACCTGTCTGCAAAGAGTTTACAGGGTAATCCAGGAATGGGATTAAATCAATTTTAAAATAAAGTTGGTTCGGGGGGAATTTGTTCCAATCCAAGGAATAAATGTCTGTGCCTGTATTATTTAGGTTTATAATTGAAGGGTCCGTGCCCACAGGATTTCTCTCCCAGTTTGTAACTCAGGGAAGCTGCTGCAGCTCCTGCAAGGTCCTTTCACAAATCCTGCTGTGTCCAAGCATGATGCTCATCCTGAGAAGGGAATTCTAACCCTGCTTTTCCCCCCCACAGGGACCCCGAGGACTTCTGGGCCCCAAGGGCCCCCCAGGACCCCCAGGGCCACCGGTGAGATCCCTGCTGCCTTCCCCAGAGCCTTGCAGACAAAAACCCCCTCAGCCATTCCAGCAGATCATCCAGCTGCATAATTTGCCACATCTGGGCAAGGGAAAGCAGTGATATCCCAGAAAGAAATGGTGGCTCAGAGTCTGCCTTGTGCCCCATTCTCAGTGGGGTCACGTCCACGCATGGCAGCAGCAGATTTGCCCCACCTGAGTAAATATGAATGCTTTGTGAGGCTGGAAGGGAGGAATGAGAGTTATTAACACAGGGTCTTTGCTGTTAACTCCTGCCTCAGGGCTCTGGAGCAGTTCCTTCATTTTCCAGACCAGAGCTGAGGCTGGAGCATGTGGGATTTTATTCAGGAGACCTCATCCCTGGAAGTGCTGAGGCAGGAGGTGTCCCTAAATCACTGGAATCCCAGCCCTTAAAAACCCAACCCCAAAGCTAAAGGGGTCAGTGTTTAATGGGGAACATTTGGTGGCCTCTCACCCCTCCTGGGATGTGAAGACAACTTTGCTGTGAGCTCCTGCTGCTGCTGGAGTTTAAGGAGGAGGGATTGAATTCAGGATTTGCTCCCAGACTCTCTCATCTCCCACAGATGGGATGTTACACCCCACAGCAAAAGATTATCCTGGAGAAAAGGAGGCCCAGGGAAACCTTATTCTCTCCAACTCCCTGGCAGGAGGTTGTGCTGAGGGGGGATCAGTGTCTTTTCCCAAGTCACAAGCCACATGATGAGAGGAAAACACCTCAAGGCAGGTTAAACCAAAGAGGAAAGCACTGAAATGACTTTTAAAAATTCACCTGGATTCAAGGGATTGGCTGCTTTACCAAACTCCTTTAGGAAATTACTCCCTTTCCACATGGTCCAAAGGTCTGCTTGATTTTTTTTTTTAATTATTTTTGTGGCAATTTCCCTGCTTTTGTGGTGTGAAATAATGGGATATTTTCTTACTGTGATGTTTTTTAAATCCTTTCAAAGGGTGTGGCTGGCATGGATGGACAAACAGGTCCCAAAGGGAATGTGGTAAGTTCTCCCTGCAAATTTTTGCAGGCAGTTCAGATTTTCTATAGGGCAAAATGCGAAATTCTGTTAGATTATGTTTGCTAATTGCTTTTTAGCATGATCTAGATTCCTATCAAAGCCCATGAAAAACACCAGGAACATCTTCCTGCAGCAAATGGATGTTAATTTATTGTGATTTCTGATGGAATTACACATTATTTCTCCATGAAAGATGAAACATTTTTCTCAAGATGCATGCTGGGCTAATGAATATCAAAAATAGAGGCATTTAACTGAGAGGGGAAAAACCTTTCTGTACTTGGGATGGGATTGGGATGGGATGGGATGGGATTGGAATGGGATGGGATGGGATGGGATTGGGATGGGATGGGATGGATTCCCTGGAGAATAAATGCAGAGCCAGGTGGTGTTAGAGCCTTGCTCAGCTCCTTTGGGCTGGAAATCCTTGGAGAGGAGTCAGAGTGCCTTGAAGTCACTTCCCCCTTCCTTTTCCCAGTGGGAAAAGCAGTTTCCAGCAGCTCTGAGTTACTGGGAGAAGGTCAGAGAGGGTTCAGGGAGCTGGGGGAGGGTTGGATCCAGCTCAGGGGTATCCAGGCAGTGAGATGCAGCTGGGAGGACCCAGGAATTTTGTTCCAGCTCCTTCTCAGCTTTCTCACCTTCCCCCCTGCCCTTGTCTCCTCACAGGGCCCTCAAGGTGAACCAGGGCCCCCAGGACAGCAGGGGAACCCAGGGGCTCAGGTAAGGACAAACCTCCTCCTCCTCCACAGCTGGGAAAAAGGGAAGAGAACTCAGCACCAGCAATGGGAGCAGGGATTTGGCTGGAGGAATCATTTCCAGCCCAAAATCTTCCTGCAAAGGCTCCCAGTGGGATCCCCCAGCTCTCACCTCTGGCACAGCCAGAGCAGCTCCAGGAGGTCACTTTGGCCAAGTCACATCTTGTGGGATGTGTCCACTGTCCATTTCCTCCAGAGCCAGGAGGACAACACAGACATCCAGGCTTTTCCCATGGCTCTCAGGGAATCCTGCTCCTCAGAGCATCCCTGTTTTCCCTCCTGGCCTGAGCCTGGCTGCCCACAGCCCACGCAGCTCTCTGGACATTTTATTGCCCCTCACAAGACATTTTGGGAATGAATGGAGCTGGGGAAATCCCCAGCCCTCACAGGCACTAAAATAATGCACAGCCAAGATGCATTTGGAAGGAATAACTCTCTCCTTAATGACCTTAATTTTTATTATTTTTTTTTTTTTTGGTTTTTCACAGGGTCTTCCAGGTCCACAAGGCGCCATCGGTCCCCCAGGAGAGAAAGTGAGTTGAAATTCAGCTCTGGCCTCCCTCAGCCATGGATTTGCATTTTGCTCCCTCAGCTGCTCCTTTGCCCCCATGTGCAACATCTGTTTGCAGCCGTGGCCATGCAAGTCTAATGCCTCTCATTCCAGACAGAGGAGAGATTGAGCCAGCTCGATTTACCTCTAATTCATCATATTTGCATTCATTTCCCCTCTAAGGAGAAACATTTTGAAGGCAGCTTATGGTAAAACATGAAGAGAGGACTGAAAATGGTCTTTTTCTGGGGGTTTTGGGAGTCTGAGTGGGGTGATAATGGGAAGAGCCCATGGATCCCTTCCCTCTGCCTCTGATTTTCTGGCTGTCAACATGGGGTTGGTGCTGGTCTTGGACCAGCAGGGTTTAAAGCTGGAGAAATTTCCCCCAAGAGCTCTGGGACCAGCAGGGTTTAAAGCTGGAGAAATTTCCCCCAAGAGCTCTGGGACCAGCAGGGTTTAAAGAGGGAAAAGTTTTTCCTTCAGAGGAGTTGCTCAGGGTTTTCTCAGCTCCCACAGAGCAGGGACACTGTGTGTGTGTCCCTGTGTGTCCCCTCCTGCTCTTTTGGAGTGGAATTATCAATAACCCCCCTGGGAAGGAGCACACCGACAGCTCTGTCAGACCAGTGGCACCTCCTGATGAGTGAGAAATCAGCAGCTGTTAATTAAAAGGTGATCACTGAGCAGTGGCAGAGCAGCCAGTCCAGTCAGCTGGGGCACCTCCTCTCCTTTGCCATTTTTCACCAAAAAATGGACATTTCTTGGTGCTGTGAGCCCAGAGTTCAATACCCTCACCTTGAACTCACCCAGCTGTGCAGCATCCCGGGTTTTTGGTAGGATGGAGCTCTCGTGGGGGTCTCATTGCTGCACCCTGGTTGTGTGTGAGGTGCCAGCACAGCCCTGCAGCATTCCAGCATGCTGGAACACAGAAATAAACAGATTCCCTACCATCTTTTCCACCTCTGCCGCCTCTCACAGCTGGGAAAAGCAGGAAGTGTGGCTGTAAATCCTCCTCCTCTGATGCTCTGGAGGCTCTGATTGATTTTTCTGTTTGGTTTTAGGGCCCACTGGGCAAACCTGGTCTCCCTGGCATGCCTGGAGCTGATGGGCCTCCGGTGAGTTTTCCTCTCCTGCTTCCCTGCTGGGGCTTTTCCTGCACCCACCCACCCTGGAATGGCCCCTGGGCTTGGAAATGGGAGCCCAGGTTGAGATTTGAGCTCAAAGGGAGGGAATGGGAAGGGTAAAAACAAGAAAAGCCATGGGTTGGGATAAAGGTGGTTTAATATGGAAATAAAGAGGTTTTAGAGCGGAAATAAAAAGAGTTTAATATGGAGGGAAAAAGAGTTTATTATGGAAAAAACAATATCCTGTAAGGTCAGCTCACTCTCCTTGGAGGCTGGGATCAGTTTGGGAAGCCCCATCACAGTTTTGGGTACCCTGGGGACTTCTCACCATCTCTTCAGGCCTCTCTTTCCCCTCTTCTTGCTCCTCCTCTGTGTTCTGGGTGCTGGCAGCTCCCTGAGGCAGGGATGGATCCTGGGTGTGTTTATTCCCAATTCCAGCACTGCCTGAGGTGATAAGAGCAGGCAGAAATTACCTGTCAATGTTCCATTCCCCCTCTCTAATCCCACTTTAAACATAATTTGCTCCTCGCTGTAGAAATCAGTCTCAAGAAAAAAAAAAAAATCAGCGGCCTTTCAACCGGATCTTGTTGTTACCCATCTCAGAGAGACATTCATTTAAGAATAAATAAAAAAAAAAAAAAAAGCCAGCAAAATTGTTTCATTCTGCAAATGCAGAGCACGGCCTGAGGGAAAAAAAAAAAACAAACCAACAAAACAAAACCCAAAAAAATTACATTTCCCACCCTGGGATTATTATTCCTACAGAGGGCACTTGGAACATCCGTAGAATTGTTAGCTGAGTCAACAGAGCAGCCCCAGCAAAGCCCAGAACATCTCTAAATCTGTAGGTTTTGATGTGAAATTCCTGCAGGAGCCTCTGGGGAGGTTCTGCTGGAGAAACTCTGTTTTTAAGCAGCCTGGAGGCTGTAGGGGAGCTGCACAATGGCTGTGCATGGACAGGGACCTTTCCCACAGCATTGGAGGGTTTGGGTTCCTCTTTCCAAGGACAGAAAGTGTTCTATTTATAGAAATCTGTCTTGGAAAATCCCTGAAAATCCCTGAGGGCCTCACTGAGAGAGCTGCTCATCAGTTTGTGATCTCAGGAGCAGCCAGGGAGATGGACACGGTGAAAATGGGGATGGTTTAGTGCAGGGTGGACCAAAGCTTTCGAAATCCTGCTGCAGGTTCACCCTGGAGCTAAAAACAAAAATGGTTTTAGGGGTCTTATGGGCTCTGGTTCTCTTGGTGCCATTAAAATCACAGGACAAACTGAGATTTGAGGTTCCTCCCCTGTTTTTTGCTGATGGAGGAATGACAGCTGTCATTTTGTTCCTTTATTAAACCAGCCTGGTTTCGGGAGTCTGGCTTGTCTGACATTCCCTTGTGAAACTGATGCTGGAGAACATCAATTTTCTTTGTTATATTGGTAGAAATTTGTGTATTTAAAGGAGAGAGTTCAGTGAAGACACCAGTGAGTGCAGAATGGCTTTAGAGCAGCTGGATGTGCTCCCATCATCCCTAAAAACCCAAGGATCCTGGGTGTGCAGTGAGTGCCCTTTTAGGGGTCATTGATATTGCAGATATTGCCAACCCAAAAGTTCTTTTCCATCCCAGCCCCATTTTGGATCCAGCTGTAGGAAAACCACTCAAAACCACTTTCCTGGATTCCCCATTTCTCAGTGACCCTCCCAACTCTACCTGAGGCAATTCACACTTTGATTTTTTACTGCCTGCGACCCCAGCAGAAGGCTCTGCAGGCTGGAGATGAGAACAGGTTGGAAGCTCTGGGATGCTGAATTATTCAGCATCAAATCCCAAGAGGAATGCTGGCCAGGCTCCAGGCAGCCTCTGGCTAGCAGGGATGCAGGTTAGCTGAGCACTTGTCATGGGATCTGGTGCTGGACTCCAGGAATTAGGAATTTAATGAGGTGCTCTGGCCAGTCTGGGCATCTTGTGACCTTCACAAGTTTGCTGCCACCAGGATTTTATCTACCTGCAAAATCCCTGTGCTGCTTTCCTGCTGAGCTCACCCAGGTGTTCTGCTGTGCACAGAATATTCCAGAATGCTTCGTGCTGCTCTGCTGGGAGGTGCTGAAGGGGGAAAATGAGAAATAACCAGATAGAAAAGCACCAAGGATCCAAATGCTGCTCTCTTCCCTTTGGGAAATGCAAGGTGGCTTCAGGGGGACCACTTGTGTCAGTAGGAGCTTCCTGGGGAGCAGCTGCTCTCTGACAAATAAATCACAGCTAGCAAAGCATTTAATGTGCTCTAAACCCCCAAATTCTCTTTTCTTTGTCTCTTTTTATCCATAGGGTCATCCTGGCAAGGAAGGTCCTCCTGGAGAGAAGGGGAGCCAGGTAGGTGTGCACAAAACCCTCAGCTCTACCAAGAGGAAGCTCAGGGCAGCTGGGTGGAGATGGATCTCCACTGGAAGGGCCAGGGGTCAGGAATATGGGGCAGGGGAGGTGCTGAGGAGCAAACCCAGCTGAAATTCGAAAGCTGAGCCCAGATTTGATCCCTGGGTGTCTCTTGTGAGCTCCTCCCAACTCTGCTGGCCAGCAGTGCTCCACAGAGCAGCACACACCAAGACTGAACCTGGGAAGGGAAGCTCACTCTTGACAGACACAAATAAATATCCTTTGTGGCACAAAAACGTAGAAAATAGATTTTTTTTTTTCCCCTCCCTCCCCCTCCAAGTCCCTCTTTAACAATATATTTGAGATTATTGCCAGAGGCCAAAACCCTTGAATTATGCACTGGTCTGTCTGTCCAGGAGATTTGCCAGCTGCATTCCTGCTGCAGCCCAGGCTCTCAGAAAATATTGCACTTGTCAAAAGTCTCTGCTTAGAGCTCAGCGTAGCTGGGTGGACATCCAGGAGTGCTGGTGCTGCTGCACACAAACCACAGCTGGATTTGTCCCACTGGTGTCACAGGAGGCTGAAAATTCCAACCTTTCCTCTGGAGAAATCAAAATAGTCTGGGGGTGATCTCTCTGTGGTTTGGAAGCAGGGAGGCAGCAGAACATGTTCCTCCAACCCAAAACACAAATCATACCTTATGTATAAATCCCCTTCCCAAAAAATTTTTGCCATCCTGACCCTCCTCATCCTCTTTTTCCTGCTGGATGGATCTTTGCCATCAGCTCAGCCCACCACACCTGCTGGAGGTGATGCTCCTGCAGCTCCCTGAGCTGTTTGGGGCTATTTTGGGTTATTTTGGGCTATTTGGGACTATTTTGAGCTATTTTTAGATGGCTGCTGCCATTCCCATCCCATGTGGGAAACAGGAAATTTGTTTTCCATGCCCTCTCCTCATCACTGCACCTTTGGGTTGATTTTTTTTTTTGTTTTGACGCATTTTTCTTGTTTGCATTTCATTCCCTCAGGGTCCCCCAGGTCCTCAGGGCCCCATTGGTTATCCAGGACCACGTGGAGTCAAGGTAAGGAGCAGTGTCCAGGTCCCTGGAATTGTCTAGCCTGTGCTGGACACTGCTGGGGGACACAGATGTCCACTCAGGGCCACCTCAGTGACCACCTGAGTTTATTGCTGCAGCATTTTATCCCTGGAGATTGTGACTTCCCTGCTCCTCAGTAACCCCAGCTCAGCACTTCGGGGGGATTTCTCTCCTCATTCTCCCATTCCCATTCTTCCCAGTTTACAACCAGAGTGAATCCCAGCCACAGTTTAACAATGTTAAACTTCCCAACACAAAGCTGTTTTTTCACTCTCCTGATCCCAAACCTTGCTAGGCAGAGCCTGAGTGTCTCAGCCATGTGCTTTTCCATGGGTTGAATTCCAGCTCCTGCCTCATTCCTGCTGCTGATGAAGCAGTGGGGGATTTTTTTCCCCATTCTCCTCTGGTTTTACACCCCTCAGGATGTATTAATTCAGATGTAGATGCATCCTGCGTCCCAAAAATCCCATAAATCCACAGGGATCTGCACTGGCAAACACAAATACAGCTGGGGGAGTGAGACAGGTGAGGTTAAACCTTCTCAAACCCTCTCAAACATTTAAGTGGGATGTGTTTAACCAGAGCAAAATTCCAGCTCATTTCTTGCAAGGCTGCAGAAGAAGACAGAGTGATCCATTAGGGAATTTTGGATTTCCCATTCATAAAAAAAGGTGTCTGATTGGGTTTGTAGCCATAAATAACTTTTAGATCTTTCCTCCCTTACAAGAGCTCTGCTCTGCTGCACAAATCTTGATGGAGTTTTAATTATATTTTTTCTTGACATGCGAAAAGGAAGAAAAAATTAAAATACCCAAGCAATGTATTATTCTTTAAAAAACCCAAAAAAACAAAAGGTGTGGTTTTTCTTGTACTGGTGTGGATACCCAATTTTTTTTTCCAGAGATACAATTAAACATCAAAGAAAGCAGAATTCACCACAATTAATGATGATTTTTAATTTCTTCACTCTAAACTTGACCCATGCCCTGGTAACATTCTGGTTTCTCTCTCAAGGGAGCAGATGGAGTTCGTGGGTTGAAAGGCACCAAGGGGGAAAAGGTGAGTTCAGTTTTGTGTTTCTGCAATTTCTGAGCATTTTTGTAGATTTTGTAGATATTTTGTGGATCCCACAGGATCTTCCCTGGGAAGTTTTCTCCTGCACAAAGGGTTTTTCTTGGGGGAAAAATAAAGGGAACTGAGCACCTTTCCTTCATTCCTGCCCCTCCCCAGCAATTCAGCAGTTTTAGCTTGGGATCTCTCAAATTTTAAAACTTTCCTGGAATTGTCCTCACTGCCTCTCAGGGATTAGCTGCAGGATGAGCTGCATTATTGATTAATCTGCAATTAAACCATCTTGGCTGAAGGAAATATGGCAGTGTCCTGGAGGCTGCCTGGGAGCTAGGTGTAAAACCTCCTCTGTGAAAATAAAACCTGTTCTACTTCAGAAATCCTTGGTTCCCAGTGCTGCCAAGGTCTGGGTGTTCACCTTGGGCCTGTTTGTGATGCTGGCTTGCAGCCAGGATGGGATGCAGGGCACATCTGGGGGCACTGTAGGGGTTCTTTGGAGTTTTGGGTGGGTTTCCATTCCTGTTTGTGCACTCCAAGGACTTGGAGAAGGCAATGTGTGGACCTCAGCTTGTCCTCCCTGGACAAATGAGGCTTGAGAAACTTTAATTTTTTTTTTTTTTCATCTCTACACTTTGGGTGATTTTTCCCTTCCCCATTTTTAGGGTGAAGATGGTTTCCCTGGCTTCAAAGGTGACATGGGCATCAAAGGAGATCGGGTGAGAGTCTGGGACCGGTGGGGTCAATGCAGCAGCTCCTGGTGAGCCAGGAGAAGGCTGTTCCCAGCATGGAACCATCTCCTTGCTCCCCTGTGTGACCAAGTGACACTGCTGTCCCCTGTGCTGGAGCTGGCAGTGCCAAAATCCATGTCAAGAGCTCAGATTTCCCAATAATTCCCATTATTACCCTGCAGTTGCCCAGCTCAGCCCTCAATCAAACACTTCCCTTTGCACATCCAGCTCCAATTTGGGAAGTGGGAGGAAGGTGAAAGGGCTGCAGTCCCAGCTGAAGTTTACTTTGGTTTTGTGGAGATATTCCCAGTGTGGATGGGAGAACAGCTGGATTTTGTGGGAGTAAAACCCTGGTTCTTTAGCCACACGTCACACTTTAATCCCCCCTGAGTCTCCTGCTGAAGCCCAGCTTTGCTCCCAGAGCAGCTCCATGGAATATCTCTGGCAGCAAACACAGGATCTAAGACCTGACAGAGATAATAAAGCTATTTTAACTAATTAACACTTCTGTTGTAATGAACAGGGGGAAATTGGCCCCCCTGGGCCTCGGGGTGAGGATGGGCCCGAAGGCCCCAAAGGTCGCTCTGGCCCCAATGGAGATCCGGGGCCTCTTGGGCCTGCTGGAGAGAAGGTGAGCCCAGGATGGGAATTCCATGGTTTCCCCCAAACCCCACATGTTTGGCTGTCTCAGGGGTGTGGGCAGTTTTAGGGCAGAGGGGTGAAGAGGAGCTGTGGGAGTTTCATGTGAAGGGGGAGGCCCTGAGGGAGGTGGGTTTGGAGCAGCCACACCGAGGCTTTGGTCTTTTTGGGGTTATTTTTTGGGGTACAGATAAAAAGATCAGAGGGGAATAAATGGAGAAATTGCAAATTTAATTTAAATAAATTTTAATTCAATAAATAATATAATAATTCAATAAAACCCCAGTCTAACTTAAATAAAACCCCAACCGTTCCTAACTGGTTCCCAGCGCAGTCACAGTGCTCACTCTGCATGTCCCCGTTGGGATTCCCTCAGGGCCCCAAAGTTTAATTCCA
>VXBQ01015059.1:351083-377126 GCA_013400175.1 Phainopepla nitens | reverse complement strand
GGACGGGATGGGATGGGATGGGATGGGATGGGATGGGGAGTTTTGGGATGGGATAGGGAGCCCAGGGACACAGCCCAGCTCAGCCCCCACTTGTGGGATGAAGTCCCTCCTTCCCACTCATGCAGGACAAAAATAGGGATGGACAAAACCAGCTACCAGCTCTGTGCTGGGGGAATTCAGGGACTGGTTGTGCATCCTTCAGTCCCAAAGTGGTGGGAAGAGCTGGGGAAGGGCTGGGATGTGCAGGGGTGGACCCAAGCTGGAGCTTTCCTGCTGCTGAAAGGCACTGCAGTCCTTCTCCTTGGATTGGGGTTTCTATCTTCCAGGACAGCGTTATCTAATTAATTAAGGAGAATAGCTCATGACTCAGGGTCTCCCTGAAATGAAAATAAAGCTGCCATTTGCATATTTGCAAACATCCTTTGTAGCTTCTCTCCACGCCCACCTCCAGGCCATTTTCAAGGCATTTTTTAAAATTAAGACTGTGAATTCCACTCCATAGACTTAGGCTCCAGCCCAGTTTTCACATGCCCTGGAGGCTTTGGGAACTTCTGTTTTTGTTAACTTTTTTATAAGAATCATATTTTATTATTCATGTTCACTGCTTAAAAAAAAACCCAAACCAACTCAGGCTTATTTCATTCTGGAGACATAATTATCTGCAAGAGATTGTTTCCCACTTGTGGTGGGGCTGGTTTATTTTTTAATTTGCATTTTATATCTGGAGTAAGGTTGGGGGGTGTGGTTTTATTTGCATTTTCTTGGACTATTCCATATTTTCAAAGCAGCAGCAGCAATTCTCCAGGCACTGACATCAGAAAGGAACAAGCCAGGAGTTAAATTTTCATGTGCACCGCAGTGACTTAGGAGCTAACATCCCAAATCCTGCCTGGGCTCCCATCACAACCACGGGCTTGGGTCTTTGCAGTGACTGCTAATGAGGCGTGGATATTTTTTTGTTGGTGTTGTTTTTGGAGAAAATTGAATTTTCTGAGGTCACCCCAGGTTTTGCTGGAATTCGAGGGAGGTTCAAGGGACAGGAGCTGGGAGCTCTGGGGTCACTCCAGGCCTGGTGGGGATGGCCAGAGCTGCCCCTGCTGTGTCCTGAGCCTCTCCCTCTCTGTTTGCTCTTCCCCCAAGGGCTCCATCGGCTTCCCAGGATTTCCAGGAGCCAACGGCGAGAAGGGCACACGGGTAAGAGCTGCTTTGACCACTGCTCCACTGATTTGTGCCTCTCCAGAGAAATGTGGGGATCATTCCATTGCTGGGCTGCTGCTCCAGAGGTTTTTCCACTCAGGAATTGCCCAGAAAGGCTCGACCCAGGATGAGGTTCCTGCTGCAGGGCAGGAGGAGAGCACAGCCAGCAGCTTCCCAATTAAACTCTGGGAATTTTCCCCTCAGGATATTTTAAGAGGCTCCTCTGAACCTGGATCCTTCCCATGCTGTCAGACTTTGCTCAGGGCACAAAGAGCTCTTTAATTAACAGTAATTATTAGAGATGGCTGGGTCTGTTCAGAAGCAGCCAGAATCATCTTTTCCACCTAACTTGAAATTCTAAATGCATGGCTGAGAACACTGTCAGTGCTTTTAATAAGCTGCTCAAAATTCAGAGACACCCTGAAAATCAGGGGGTTTCATCCCCCAGCCTTGTCTCTGCCTCTCACCCCACCTCCACAGCCCTCTCTCAGAATAGGGATTGTCTAAATATACTGATTTATTTTTTATCTGCTGCAGAACATGCTCGAATTAAAGGATTCAGAGTACAAACAAAGTCATTTTCTGCACCAGCTCCGGTCACAGTGACAAGAAGGGGGAGTGAGGACAGAGAGTGGAATTAGTTTCCTTTTTACTCTCATTTAAATAGAAATGACTTCTAACCGACAGGCCCAGCAAATATAAATCACTTTGCACTGCATTAATATCCTGCCACTGCAATTTAGGTTTTCTATCCACCCCCTTTTTGATTATTTCATTTCATTTGGAACTACAAATGCTCGTCCTCATCCTTCCCTCTGCTCTGGCTGGGAAGGAGGAGGGAGGCCAGGAAATTCAGCCTGGAATTCCCCCCTTCCTTCTCAAATACCCAGCAATAAAACCCCTGGCCTGGATTTTTTGGGGGGTGTAGAACAGCAGGGGAGGGATGTGCTGCTTTGAATCCCTGCACATCCATGGATGATTTTATTCTGAGGTGGAATCAAATCCATCTGGGATGGGAAATCTTCCAGGGAGTGGAGAAGGTACCAGGAGCTGGGCATTTCTGAGGCTGGAACAAACCCTGAAGGGGTTTAGGCTTGAATTTTGGCATTATCCAGCCTGAAGGGAACAGGGGAGGGAGCAGATCTGATGGGAAAGGGCCCAGCTTCAGAAAGAAGCCATGAAAAGAGAACACAAAAAATCAGCACTTTCCTGACTTTTATTCCAAATGAGCTTTGTGCCCTTAATGGAGGTAGTGGGGATATTTAGTTACACCCTTGGCATGCCACACATTTCTTCAGTTCAGGAATTAAAAAATGGTTTTTTAACCTTTCAAATGTTGATTTATTTCAAGGTAATTCCAATTTTTAATTTTTTTTTTAATTTTCAATGGGTGATTTGACCATTTCTACCATTTCGTACCCAATTCATCAAGCTGCATTCACTTTATCAGTGTAGAGAGAGATTTTCATGGACAAATCTTTCCATTAGCAGCAGGAGCTTAGCTTGGAAATTTAAGAGTAGCAAAAACTCTGATTTTCAGTAACAGCTTTGCTATCCACCTATATATATATATATATACATATTTTTTTGCTCACAGGTAGTCCATTTGAAATAAGAGAAAAGCAATTATATACAGAATTATAGGCTGAGCTGGGGTCACTCTGCTCCAGTCCTCATCTTAATTTAAGCCTCATTGAGTCAGATTTGGTAAATCCCTCTCTGCTTCTCCTAAGACCACTCAGTTTGCTGGGTTTATGAGTGTGTTCACATGGAGTTAAGAAAGAAAATTTCCAGGATTTTTTCCCTCCAGTTCATTGTGGAATAACACAATTTGCAGCTGCAAGAACCCCAAATCATTTGTTTGTCTTTTCTTTATCCCAATATCCCATTTTGCTCTTCAATTCTCTGGTTTACGTGGCCAAAATCATGAAAATCCCACATTTCTCTCCCAAAATGGGACTCAGCTTTTCAGCTTGTTGTTTCAGCAGTGCAAAGAGTCTTCCCAAGTTCTTAAATAATTTTAAAAAAAAGGTGAAAATCAAAAGTGGAAAGGCAGGACCTGCACAGGCAGCTGAGGTGCTGAACATCCCCAAACACCAAAGTTCAGCTTGTGGCTGTTCAGTTGCACAGACAAGGGCTGGAAAGGTAAAAATGGGGAGGGGAAAAAGGGATGAAGATGGTTAGAGGATGAGTCTGGAAGAACTGGGATTGCTGGAGAAGGGAAGCTTTGGGGTGAGCTGATTGTGGCCTTCCAGGACTTGAAGGGAACCTGCAGGAAAGATGGAATAAAACTGTTTAAAGGAACCTGGAGTGACTTTGGATGGGGTTTGGAGCAACCTGGGCTTGTGGAAGGTGTCTCTGCCCCTGGGAAAGTTTGGGATGAGCTGAGCTTTAGGGTCCCTTCCAAGCCAAAGCTTTTGATTCTCAGTTTGGTGCTTTTGGCGAATTCTGACCCATTAAATCCCCCCAGAATTGCTCATCACCGAGCCCACCCTCAGCTCAGGATCTTTTCAAGACCTGCTCATGAAATCAATAGTTAAACATGAATAATAAATCTTATTTTAAGGGCTGTTTTCTGCCATTAGCAGGAGGCAATAGATTTCTCCTCTTGCTCAGTCTGACAGAGCCTGGGGAGTGTGGAGGTCCCCAAATCCAACTATTTCTTGGTGTGCCTCGAAAATAATCTGAATTTAGCTGCCTTCACGTCAAAATCCTTGTTTGAAAAATATAGGTCTGTGTACGTTTACACGGAATATGAATTCTTTGCAACTGTACACGGGGCTGAATGCATGATTAATGACAGCAATAAGCAGGGGGAAATTTGGCTTAAAAATAGAATTGTGGGAGAAGGAGAGGAGTGTGGGGGGCTACCTGAGGGGAGGCAGCACCCCCTCCTCCCCACCTGCTCCTAATTTAGCCTCCCAGAGCTCAAAGAAAACCAGCTGGAGTACTTTAAAGTGAATTTTGTAATTAATTTTAAAAAAAAACCCCAAATGCCAGCAGGCTTTAATAAATGGAGCTGCAGAACAAGGAAGATTCAGCAGGACTAATTTTAGCAGCTGGAAGAAAGTTGATGGTAAAGTTTTCCAGCTCCTGTTTTATGTTCTGCTGGTTAATGAGTGTCAGAGCCGAGCAGGCAGCGCAGCGAGGTGATGGATTTGGGGCAGAAAATGGCAAAGGGATATTTTAAGCACCCAGTGTTCCTTCCCTGGGAATCGAGGCTTCCTCTCCTCTCCTTTCACAGGTGATTGGTGCCATTAACGAGCTACAAAGGGGCCAAGTCCAACCTCCCTGTGGTTTTTCCGCCACTTGACACCAGCCAAAACTGGGCTTTTAGGCAATTCCTTTTCTTTTAGGCACAGCTTAACGTGCTGCCCGATTTAGGGCCAGCAGCCTGCGCCTTCTCCGTGGCAGGATTAATCCCCCTGCCCCTCCCGGGGAGCTGAGTGAGGCTGGAATTCCTTGTTTAGCTCCGAGTTCGGCAAGATCCGTAAATTTGTAGGGCAGCTTCGTTGGCCTGAGTGCAGGAATCTGCTGTCACACCTCCCAAATCCCACAGCAACACGTGGGAGCAGCAGCGGGGTGAGGAGCCTGCCCCACGCCAGGAGCAGGGATCCATTGGGAAAAAAGGGATTGCAGATGTTGGGGTGGCAGAGCTGAAGAGTTTCTAGCTGGGTTTTTGGGATACTGCATGGTCTGAGGGGATGGCCTCATCTTTGAGAGCATTTTGGGGTTTTAAAGGACTTTGGGTGCTGCTCCTGAAGAGATTCATTCCCTCAGAGGGCAGATGTTGCCTGGGTGTTGGGATCACTGTCCACACCTGCCCGAGTGCTATAAATTCAAATAAATACAAGAACCTGGAGATGGAAGTGAACCTGCTGCTGACTTTTTCATGGCAGATAAAAAGGTTCTGGGGCAGTTTGTGTGTGACAGGCTCTGCTGTGGGTTTATTTGCTGTGGTGCTGCCTCCTAATCCCTTCTCCTTTTCCATTCCAGGGCACTCCTGGCAAACCAGGTCCGAGGGGGCAGCGTGGCCCGACGGTAACGAGCCAGTTCTTCATCCTTGTGCCTTCACAACCTTGTCCTGGCCAAAGGGAAACTGGGATGTGCTTTGTGTCCTCACTGGGGGGGGATCTGGCCTTCAGCAGCTGCTGCTAAGCCAGAGGGACACAGATTTGGGGCTGGGTCTCACCACTGAACGTGGTTTAAATCTTTCTGATGACTTTCCTGGCACCCCTTGCTGCTGCTGGGATGCTTTGCTGACCCCATGTAGCTCAGGTGCTTGGGGCAGCAGAAAGGCCTCAAATGTCACCTTTTGTCTCTTTTCAAGGGTCCACGTGGGGAAAGAGGCCCCAGGGGAAGCACTGGAAAACCTGGCCCAAAGGTAAGGCTTGGGGGAGCCTTTGGGGTTGTGTCCTAACCAGAGTTGGTGTAGAGAACATCTGGTTCATCACCCTCCATCTCCCTCCTTTCCTTTTACATTGGATTTGGGAAGCTGAGCCCTCCAGAGGTTCAGTCCCAGCTCAGTGGATCATAACTCAACTGCAGAACATGTGCCCAGGAGTAAAATGTGGTGGCCCAGGAGCCAGCAGGGCTTGGAGTGCCTGCCTAGACTGGAGACCATCACAACCTCGACATCAGCACAACCCTACAGCCCTTAAATCTCCCCTAACCCCTCGGGTTTGGGGTTTAAATAGAGTTTAAATCCCCTTGGAGCCCTTAGGCTGTGCTGTGGTTGAGGACATGTGGTGCTGTTGGTCCCCAGAGCCTGGCTGAGCCATTTTTGCCTTCCCACTGCTGAGCCAGGAGTGGCCACCAGGCAAAATTTGGGATTTTTCTCCCAGCCAGCCCGGAGGCACTGAGAGATTTACCTGAGCATTGATTTACTGAGAGATTTACCTGAGCACCAGGTTTGGTGGAAGCAAAGCTTTTGTTGTGTTTTTTGTCACCACTGTGCTGCCAGATTTAAAAACAAATGTCTGGGCTTTGTGTTGGCACGAATTTTTGACAAATCCCTCCTCTTATCTCTCTGAGGAAGGCCACTGTGTGGTGGAAACATTCCAATCTCCCCAGGATTTTTATGAAGGGATGTGGGGGGAACAAGCAGCTGCTCATTTGTCACTGGCTGCTGCTCCTGCCACAGAATTATTATTAGAGAGGGCTGGGGAGTTGCTGGGCTGTGGTGTCACCGTGGGTTTGGTACCATCTTCTTTTCACACAGAAGCTGTGATACTGATTTGGCTATTTGTTTTAATGTTCTCTTGTTTTCCTTCTTCCTAAAAGGGCAACTCTGGTGGTGATGGCCCCCCTGGTCCTCCTGGAGAAAGGGTAAGATGAGCTGAGGGGTGAGGCAGGACTGAGCCCAGTGCTCTGGCAGAGGAGGTGGGCTTGCAGGGCTGAGAGGTTTTTGGCAAGGAGGATCCTCCTGGCTGCCCTGGGCAGGAGCCAGGATGCAGCTCAGCACAAGGGAAAAAGGAAAATTCTGGTTAGAAATCCAAGGTGAAATGTGCTGGTGTGGAGAGAGGTCCCCCAAGGCACGTCCAGCCCTTAGGTCCTGCCTGAGCTCTCCAGGGAAGGCTCAGGTGGGACTTTGGGTGTCCTGTGGAAGCATCACTCGTGGGAAAAGGGAGAAGCTACCCCTGGGTGGCTGCAGGCAGCCAGAATTTCAGGCACTTTCTGGAGGATGTGGCTCTTTAGGACCTCCTGCTGCTTTATCCAGATCACCGTCAGGTGGGAAATCCTGAAACAACAGGACTTTCATGATTTTAGCCTCCATTTCTGCTTTTTTTTTCCCCCCCACTGGGTTTTGTTCTGTTTGTAATTTTTTTTTTTCTACACAATCAGCCAGCAGATTGGTTTTCCAGATCTTTGTGCTTACCTGCTGCTCACACAGAGGTAACACTTCACATCAAGTGTTCCAGGTTCTTTAACCAAGTTCTCTGGCTTGTCTTTCATCCCAGGGACCACCAGGGCCTCAAGGACCGACTGGATTTCCTGGACCAAAAGGCCCCCCTGTAAGTAACTCAATTCCTAGGACATCCAAAGGAATAATCCAGTCTTTCCCACACAGCCTGAGCTGATTCCCTGACTAGGGTGACTTTCCCAATAAATTTACTTTACATCACTGAGACATGCTGATACAACCCGGTGGTTTCAGATTTTAAATAGCCAAGTCAATTGCAGCTGATTATAAATGTTCATTTCCTACTGACTCAGGATCTCTGGGATCTTTCCTGGTTGTTCTGTGCTTTATTTTCCCTCTGTGGATGTGGAGGTCAGCACAACACTGCTGTCTCTGCAGTTGTTGTACATTGGGGGGACCTCAGAAATGGTTTGGGAGTGATTTCCTGAGTGTGGTGAGCAGCTTCTGTGAGATAAATCCTTTGGGAGATGTGTGGGAAGGAAAGGGGAGCAGCTTTTAGGGTTCTGCAGCTCCGTTTCCCTGTGAAACAGCTGAGAACTGAGGCAAGAAGGGTGATTTCTTTTCAAACACTTTGAATTAGTGTTTATCACAGTTTTATTACCAAGCACTTGGTGATGCTGCTTCTCCCCCTGCTTTTCTGCCACAGGGTCCTCCTGGGAAGGATGGATTGCCTGGGCACCCTGGACAGAGAGGAGAAACTGTAAGTAGCCAAAAAATCCTCGACTGGTCATTCCTGCAGAGCCTCATTCTGGTTTCTCTCAACCCTCCTGTGCTGCTGGGGAGGTGCAGCCCCACGTTTGGGTTGTTTGGATTCCCTGAGGGGCTGTGTCTCCCCAGCTCCTCAGGGTGGTCTGTGGGAAGCATTTTTCCCCACTGCCTTCCCCAGCAAATGAGCATTAAAAAGGTTTTGCACATTATGCATTTTTTTCCCCTCAACTTCTCACACAATTAACTTGCCTGGCATTTGCTAAGCAAGGCAGTGCAAACACTGCTCAGCCCAGCACCAGATATTTATTTACATGCCATAAGACTGATTTTAAAACAAGGGGTTTGAGGCATTTTTGAGCCAAGTCCTCAGGTCAGGATTAACTTAAAGGTGAAGAGTTTTCACCTGCCAGAGCCTGACTGACATTGAGTCTTCCTTGAGTTTTCCAAGGTGGAGAGAGTAATGAGAGAACTTTGACAGCATTTGCTGTCATCAGCTTCTGACACTGGAATCAAAAGCATCAACCACCAAGTCTGCAGGAATGAATGGAGAATAATCTTTTAATTATTTTGGGGTCTGAAAGCTCTCCCTAATAGCTTTCCTCAATTTGCCTCTCCCAGAAAACAGAATCTCTGTTAACCTGTGCCATCAGCCTTGCAGAGATTACTTTCCCCTGCAGACCCAGGCAGCAGAAATCCCTTTTTTGAGCCCCTTTTCCCCTCACAATGCCAAAAAAAGCAAGGAGATAAGCGTAAAAATGAATTAAATGCTCTTTGTACATCAATAGCCTGGTCAGTGCAGTGTATCTTCGTGCAAGATTGAAATCTCCTTGTCAAACACTTCCCCTTATTTAAGTTCCCATTCAGCAGCAAGCAGGCACACTGAGATATTTGGCCATATTAGATTTGCAAAGATTGGCTCTAAAAAAACCAAGACAGATTCTAAAACCTGTGTGCCTAAGGCTCAAAGAGTACAAAAGGAAACTCCTTTCTTCAGGTTAATAGGGAAAGTCCTGCACAGAAACGGTCTAAATATTTGTCTGTGATAAGGGTTTAAATTGTACCTTCATTTCCCAAGGATATTTTGCCATTTCCTCATCAGTGACAGGATATTTTCTGATCTGCAGACAGCCAGAATAGCATGGAGGAGTTATTTAAGCATGACAGGCTAGCGTTGGCATGGGATTTATCTGATCCTCTTTTGTGGCAATGAGAAAATAGCCCGTGTGCCCTAAATGCCACTCCTCAAGCTTGTCAGCAGGCTGGAGTAACAACCCTAATTAATGTGCCTTTTAAGGAGTAGCCTGGGAGAGCCAAACAATTGCAGTGGTGAGAGTTGCTCGTTGTCACTCTTCAAAATGCCATTGGAAGGAGCTGTCATGGAGACTTCTCTGCTCAGCAGCCTTTGAGACAAACACGGCTCTGGTTCCTTTCAGCAAATGTTGATGGAGGAGATAAAGCTTCACTCAGCCCCCACGGGTTATGGTGCTGCCCCTGAGCTCCTGGGAGCTGAGCTGAGACAGAACCGAGCCTAAACCAGCACCAGAACAGGCAGCAGGAGGAGGGAAATGGCTTTTAAGAATTGCTCAGCATGAAGGAATTCACGCTGATTTTTAATAGCCTTTAATGGCATTTTTAATTGTCATTTCCTCTATGGTTTTATGAGTGTAACAGATACATATATATATATATATATATATGGCCAAACCACAACAGCTCCATCCAAACAGCAGGCCTGAGCTTTGAGAATCCCTTCTTTTTCCTCTGTTTCACCCTTTATAAACCTACAAAGACATTTTTCCCACTTTCTGTTTGATTTCTTATTTCCTTTTCCTTCGGGTGCCCACGCTGGTCAGAGGTTTCACTGGGGGAGGAACAGTTGGTGGCAGTGTGACCCTCACAGGAGGAATCCTTGGCAGAAGTGTCACCTCCTTGTCTTTTCCCTTTCTCTAACAGGGTTTCCAAGGCAAGACTGGCCCTCCAGGCCCCCCTGGTGTTGTAGGCCCTCAGGTAAGAAGCAAATGCTCATCCCTGCAACTGGTCTGCACTGGTTCAACTGGAGCTGCTTGTGCAGCAGGGAAGGCAAAGCCTTGTCAGCTGGCTTTGAAATTCCTGAGGCAGGTGTGAAATCCCCTCATGGCCCCAGCTCACCTTGCTGAGGGGTTGGGATGGGGTTTAGACCAACGTAAATGAGGTGGTTCCTGTGAGCTCAGCACAACCACCCTGGTGCAAAACTGGTGTAGGGTGAGAACCCAGCTGAAGAGCACAACCCAACTGAAAACACAACTCAGCTGAAAGACCTTAAGCAGACAGGGAGTTAAATTGGATCTCCAAGGGCTGTGCAGCTGCTGCTGGTCAGGGCACAGCAAACGTGATGCCAGAGTGCTCTTCCATGTCACTGTGAGGAAAATCATCCCTCTCTCATCTGAAGTGCTGCCAGGTTCTGTCAGAGCTGGGCTGGTTTGCTTTCAGACACCACAAGCTCTGTGCAATGTGGGAACAAGCACAACTTCCAGCGAGCCTGCACTGAGCAGGGCTGGCTTCGGGTCGAGCTTTCTTCCCTGGACTGCTGGGGAGCAGCTCTTTAATTAGAAAGTAATTAATTTGTCCTCTTTAATGACAGCATAAAGTCCCTGATTTGTAAATTCCCTGATTAGGGGCAATTCCCTGACGGCTATGTCTGTCTTCTCGAGTGCAAATTAGGCTCGGTGGCAATTTGGTGGGGCTCTGCTGGGCGTAGTTGCTGTGATCTGTGGCTGCTGAGTGAGCTCTGCGTGCTCTAAGTGGCCCCCCTGCAGCAGGACATGAGTTACAGCCCTGTCCTCAAAGCCACCAGGGGCAGGGACGTGGTGCTTTTGTGCACGTGGCTTTTGTCCTCCTAAAAACGAGCCTCTGGGGAGCCCTCCGTGACACTTGTCACCCTGAGTGCCCTCGAGGGCACAGAGGCAGCCGGTAATTGCCAGGGAACGCCAGCCTCATGCATTATTTATGCCCCATCCAGCGGGGCTGGAGAGTGCTTAGGAAGTTTTCAATTAAAAAGGAAAAGCTAAGCATAATAGTTGTTAACATCTCATTTGGGTGAGATTTGCTCTGGCTCCAGAGGTTCCCAGCACCTCCAGCCTGCCCAGGGTGATGTTGGCCACTTCCAGAACAAGGTGCCTGTAGGGGAATCTCTCCAGGGGTTGCACTGAAAGGCACCTCTTCCACCCCATTACAGCCCAAAGGACTCAGCTGATACCCTGCACTTTCTCCTTCCTCAGTTGTTCTGCCCATACCCACCCCATATTCTCTGGCTGTTTTTTTTTCCAGGGTCCAACTGGTGAGACTGGACCCATGGGCGAGCGGGGCCATCCAGGCCCTCCAGGTCCCCCAGGTGAACAAGGCCTTCCTGGCCTCACTGGGAAAGAAGGGACCAAGGTAGGGACTGCAATTCCCCCTCCCTGCTGCCTGTCCCTCCCTGCAGATGGAGAGGACGATCCCAAAATGAAGTGGAGCTCCTGCCTCATCCCAGCTGGAGGCTGAGGAGACGAGCGGGGCCTCCATGCAATGTGCAGACGCTCAGCTCTCCGTCCCTGTCCTTGCAGGGGGATCCTGGTCCCGCTGGCCTCCCAGGGAAGGATGGTCCCCCTGGACTGAGAGGATTCCCTGGAGAACGAGGCCTCCCCGGCCCCATTGTGAGTAGAGGCTGCTGGCTTCCTCCAGCTGGAGAATTCTCAGCTGCCCACCTCCCCACATGACTTTGTTTTCCTCCCTCCAGGGTTCTCCGGGTCTGAAAGGCAACGAAGGTCCCCCAGGCCCTCCAGGCCCGGCCGTGAGTATCCCTGTCCTTGCAGGCACCACCATTTACAAGCTTGGCATGGCTAGGGGAGGGTTAGTCACAGCTCCAGGCTTTATCCTGATTTTCCTGACTCCCTGGATGTTCCTTTCTGTCACAAGCCACGCATGTAACAGCTCAGTAATTCTGTGGGGTCAGCTGTGGGGGTACGTGACAGGCTGAGGGAACTGCAGGGGTTCAGGACATCCAGGATTTTGCTTCTAATCCACCTGCTTTCCCTCTGGAAGTTGTCTCCACTCGAGATCCCTTCTCAGGACCGCCCTCTGGAAGGAAACATTCATCATCCAACCCTCCTTGCTGGCTGTGAAGTGGTTCTTGCTCTTGTTCCAGGCTGTTTATGTGTCCCCAGGAGCTGAGCTCTCTGCACCATCCAGAGGAGAATCCAGCCCTTCCAGGGGTTTTAATTAAAAAAAAATGATCTGCAGGCCCCTTAGGCTGGTGGTACCAACTGTATCCCATCAAACATGCACAAACATGGATGAAGAGCTTGGATTTCTCTCTCTCTGGGCATAGGTGGAGCTTGACACTGCAATTAATGCTCCTTTCCTCCTCCCCACAGGGCTCTCCTGGGGAGCGTGGCCCTGCAGGATCAGCTGGCCCTATAGGATTGCCAGGGAGACCTGGCCCTCAGGGACCTCCAGGACCTGCAGGTGAAAAGGGAGCTCCAGTAAGTACCAGCAGGAAGATGAACAGTTGTGGGACAGCTGGAGATATGTGCAGTGGGGAGCTGAGCGTGGAACCAGTCCTTGTGGAGATTTAAATTATAAAAAAAATAAGGAATTCAATTAGGAAGGGATTCAATTAGAAAGGAATTAAATCAGAAAGGAATTTTCTCATCTTGAGCACATCGAACCACTGAATGTCAGCTGCTCAAGTGCCCTGTTGGTGACACCCCTGCCATCAAGCATGGCTGTGACCCCAGGGACTGACGTGCCCTCAGGCAAAGAGGAGGCCTGGGGGCTGAAAAGGTGACACAACCTGGTGACAAACAGCCAAAGGCCAGACCTATGAGCAGAGATCTGAGCCAGCCCCAGCAGCAAAACCAGCCAGAGGTGGCTTTGGTGATGTCAGGCTGCTCTGGTGGTGGCTGATTGATATCAGAACTGTTTTTCTGCTTTGTTAGGAACTCCAGCAGCGAATCCAGAGGTGAGAATTTCCTGGTGAATCAGTTTTAGGAACATCTGTCCTGCTGAGTACCTACAGGACGTGTCAGTCAGGGCAGGGATGAATAGGCAATTTATGTGGCATCTAATTTATTTAGAGCAGAGCACCCAGGATTCGGATGCAATTCAATTATGGGCGAGGAAACTGGAAAATATTCACTGTTCAGTTCCTGTAAACAAACAAATTTGATTGAAGGTTTCAGCTCAGAGGAGTACGAGTAGATGTTGACACCGAGATTGTTTTGTTCACTTCAGGTGGTTTTATTTGTCCAGAATCTCAGCGTGGGCCTCCTGAGAACCCCCCTTTGTTCTGCTTAGGGAGGGAGCGGCAGTGAGTGCTGGGGCAGCCAGGCCCAGAATCAGCAAAAACTGGCTTGTGGGAGTAAAAATTACTTGGGGTCCTGTTTGTCATCCAGACAGAGATGGCAGAGGGTTCAGATTAAATCAGATTATGTTGCTGTAGCAGTGAAATTGCAGCTGTGATCTGGGTATTCACTGCTTACATTTGTTTGTTCTTTTCATTATCCCTCAAGACAGAAGTTTCGTCTCATTTCAGACAAGGAGCACAGATGAAACATCAGCTGGAACCGGCTTTGCTGTTCCTGCCCATCCAGCCAGGAGTCATTAGCAGCTGAATAAAACCTTCATGGGCTGTAATGGCTCAGTTGGAGAGCTCTGGGTGTGACCTGCCTGTTTTTCTGCTTCCAGGGGGAGAAGGGTCCCCAAGGACCGGCTGGCCGGGATGGCATCCAGGGCCCCGTGGGACTGCCGGGCCCTGCAGGTCCTGTTGGACCTCCTGGGGAGGATGGAGACAAGGTGGGGACAGCTCCTGCTGCGTGGGGCCACTCTGGCAGGGACCTGGGCAGCATTTCCACCGTGGTGCTCCCACAGTTGGGTGGGATGTGCTACTGGAGGATTTTTCTGGAACTCAAAGTCCCGTGGGATGAGCAGCAGCAGATGGGGCTCCGTGTGCTCCTCCAGCCAAAATATTCCCTGAAATCCTGTTTGTCTCCCACAAACCTGTAGCTAGTGCCTGCCCACAGATGCCCAGCCTCTCCAAATTAATTCCCTTTGTCCCCTCTCTCATTAAGCCCCTCTGGAGTGGAGGATTCCCAGGAAACATCAGCTGGGACAAATCCCTGGTGGCTGCTCAAAGGGTCTGCAAGATGCAGCTGAGGAACTCTAGGGTGGGAAAGGGTTTGATTGCACCTGGAGTGGCCAAATCTCTGGGATGATTCAGCCCACTCTGGCTGGGGGATTTGCCACGAGGATGCAGACACACAGGGTGTTGAGGTGTGGAAGTGGTGGGGGATTAACGCTGTCCCTTTGTTCCTGGCAGGGTGAGATCGGGGAGCCTGGGCAGAAGGGCAGCAAAGGTGACAAGGGGGAGCAGGTGAGTGGAGGGGACTCTGCTCTAGCTGTTTCTCCTGAGTGTGGTTCATTGTGTGACTTGCTGGAAATAGAAATTAAATTTATATCGTTTTCTAATGTTGATTCATCTTCTCTGCTTCATCAAATACCCACATGATGTAAAAAAAAAGAGTGAGAGCCTCAAGTGGGAGCCTCCAGCTCCCAGGAACACTGAGATATTTCCACATCACCCACTTAGCATGGAAATATCTGTGAAACATGAACAGTGCTGCCATCAAAGTTGGCTCTTTGGCTGAAGTTCCCTTTCTGATTTAGTTGAAGATGTCTCTGCTCATGACAGAGGGGTGGACCAAGAGGTTTTTAAAGATCCCTTCCAACCCAAACCATCCTGTAATTGTGTGGTAATTCCAGTTCCACACCCTTTACGTGCTGCCCAGAGCCTGAGGAACACGAGTCACTCAGGAGTTAGGGCTGGGTGCTGACATTGCTTTGCTGCAGCAAAAATGTGTTTGGATGTGTCTGCTCTGCACTGGCACCAGGGCTGAGGAGTGCTGGGGTGTCCAGGGAGACCTGACCCTGTTCTCCATCTCTCTTTTATAATTTAGTGCAGTTTTAATGGAGATTGTGTTGAAGGAATTCACCTTTTCCAGGTGAATGTGTCACTCTGCTCCTAACACTGACATTTCTTTTTTTGTGCCAGGGTCCCCCAGGCCCCACCGGTCCCCAGGGTCCAATTGGTCAGCCTGGCCCAGCTGTGAGTATTGCCCTTTATTAGCAAAAATCCCATTTTTCTTCCCCCAAAAAGCCTCCTGGGAAGCACTGGAATGATTCCTGCCTGGCACTGCTGCTGCCCAGCTCGAGCAGGGATGGGGTTTGTGAGACCCCACATCTTTCCTGGGCTGATCTGAGCCTTTCCTTGCAGGGAGCTGACGGAGAGCCCGGGCCCCGAGGACAGCAGGGCCTCTTTGGTCAGAAAGGTGACGAAGGACCCCGAGGTTTCCCCGGTCCCCCTGGCCCTGTGGGCTTGCAGGTAATTTGCAGCACCCAGGAAAGGTTCAGGGTGATGAGAGCTGAGATTTCACATCTAAAATTCATCCTCTGCACCTCCACAGGGCCTGCCTGGGCCACCAGGGGAGAAGGGAGAAACAGGTGATGTTGGGCAGATGGTAAGAGGCTTCCATATTTCTTTTTTCCTCGCTGGCATTGCTTTGAGAAACCCATCTGAAATTTGTCCTCCTTTCCTCTCAGGGTCCACCAGGCCCACCAGGACCCAGAGGTCCATCTGGGCCACCAGGAGCAGATGGTCCACAGGGTCCTCCTGGGGGAATAGGAAATCCTGGTGCAGTGGGAGAGAAGGTAAAGCACTTGGGCAGGGCTGGAGCAGGAGTTTGCTGCAGCAGTCGTGCAGTGGCTTTGCTGTGCCAGCAGAAAACTCACCCCCCTGCAAAAATGTGAATATTTCCATCCTCTTTTTCCCTGTGTAGGGTGAACCTGGGGAATCTGGTGAGCCTGGTCTCCCTGGAGAGGTTGGCCTGCCGGTAAGTGCCCCCTGGGAGAGGCAGGGGTGTGCTGGAGGGGGGTGGATGGGGATGGGACAGCAGGGGCTGAGCCAGCCCTGTCCTGGATTTGGGTATTGATGACACATTGCCACGTTCCTAGGTATTTATAGGATCACGTTTAGTCACCAAATCTGGGCTACCCACGGCTGAACACCATGAGCACCACTCAGTCCTTGTGGGAAGGGACTGTTAAATCATGTCCTTGTGTTTGGAGACACAAATAGAGCTGCTTGCTCAGAATTGATTAAAGGATAATAAGAGATTAGTAGGGTTTGTTTTTTTCCTGGATAAGAAAAGTTTGGTGTTTTTTTTTTTCCTTTACAGGGCCCTAAAGGTGAAAGAGGTGAAAAGGGGGAAGCAGGTCCCTCTGGTGCTGCTGGGCCACCTGGCCCCAAAGGCCCACCAGGTGATGATGGCCCCAAAGGCAGCCCTGTAAGTACCCCCTCAGTCTTTCCTTGCAGAGGTTTCCCATGAGATTTTTCCCATGCAGAGATTTCTGCATGAAAAGATGTACCCAGAGATATCTGTGGAAGTTTGAAATGGTTTCCTAACCATGGAATTGGTGATCCATGATCTCAGCCCCCTTCTTTAGGGTGCTGACCCCGCTGCACCACATTTCCCAGAAATACTGGAATTATCAGTGCTTTTTGCAGGCTGGCAGGAATCTCACCCCATGGAGAGGAGCTGCAGTAGGCTCACTTTGTGTTCATGGCTTTCCAAGTTCTTCTGCACCAGAGCAGAGCTTCCAAAATGGGATCAAGCAGATTTATTGGATTTGGGAGCTGTACCTGCACACCCTGCACCCCTGCTGCTGCTAGTTTTACAGCTCTGGTGAAGCCAGGGGAGCTCTGCTGGTTTTACCAGGGGACAGTGGGGCAGGGTTTATCTTGCAGGCTCCTCTGATGCCTGAAAAGTTGTCAGGAGATAAGGCAAGATGGCACAAAGAAGCTGAGGAGGCAGTGGAGTTTAGTCATCCCTCCTAACAGATGGCATTTGGGATATCTGTGATGGGTTGCAGGCTGCTGCTGGAGTCATGTGAAACACCCGACAGACATTGTATGGGCAAGAATGGTGAAGTGTTTCAGTCATTAAATGCTCTGAGAGGCTCCTCCTCTGCAAAATGTCACACATTTGCAGAAGCAAAGCCTTCCAATCTGCTGGAATTTTAATTCCTAACGCTGGAATTTGAATGAAAATGACAGCTGATTCTGCTATCACCTAGCTGAAGGAGTTCTGAAAAATCTGAACATTTTTGAATTTCTGAAAATTTCTGAAAAATTTCTGAAAATTCCTGAAGAAACTGGGATGGAAGTCCCAGCGTTGCCTTTGGAGCTCTGATGATCAGGATGTAGATCTGGACTGGCTGGGACAGGGTGGAAAAAGTGCAGCTGCAAAGATGGGTTGTGATTGTAGAAATTGGGATTTTACTCCCTGGAGTGGCTCCCCAGGTGCAACATCTCTGACTTGGGAATATTCTTCTCTCTCTGCAGGGTCCAGTTGGTTTCCCTGGTGACCCTGGTCCTCCTGGAGAGCCTGGCCCAGCTGTAAGTGTTGGTCTCACAGAGCTTCCTGCTCCTGGTGTGGTGAAACTCAGCTGTGCTGCTCATTCCCAGCAGCTCCCCTGGCATTTCCTCTGCTCAGCTCCTTGCACACCCTAAAAACACCTCCTTGATCCTTTTTCCCTCCTTTTTTAGGGTCAAGATGGTCCCCCTGGTGACAAAGGTGATGATGGTGAACCTGGACAGACTGTGAGTACCTGGGGAGATGAGAGCTGTGCCCACACTGCCCGTGGCTCTGTGTCAGCTCCAGGGACACTGAGCCTTTCCTTCCCACCAGGATTTCCCAGGGGGAATTGTCCACTGAGGATCTCATTCCTTCCTGTGTCATCCCTCCCTCATCCATGGATCTATCCATTGATCCATCCATCATCCATCCCCCATCCATCCATGGATCCATCCCTCCCTCATCCATGGATCCATCCATGGATCCATCCATCCATGGATCCATCCATCCATGGATCCATCCATCCATGGATCCATCCATGGATCCATCCGTCCATCCGTCCATCCGTCCATCCGTCCATCCGTCCATCCATCCATCCATCCATCCATCCATCCATCCATCCATCCATCCATCCATCCATCCATCCATCCATCCTTCCTTCTCTCCATGCATCCATCCATCCATCCATCCTTCTCTCCATGCATCCCTCATCCATCCCCAGCACTACATCCTGAAACCAGAAATTATCTCCTGGAAAAACACCATCCCAGCCTTTGATTTTAGCTTTTCCCAGCCTCCTGGCTCTCCAGGGTGGGAAGGGCTACACCAGGATCCCACCTGCAGCCCAAGGAGCTGTTGGCTGGGAGCTCTCCTGGCCTCCCACGCCTGGCACAACCTCTGGCTGCTCTTCCCCCCATCCCCTGGGGCACTCATGGCTTGTCCCCTCCCCTCTCTCCCTGCAGGGGTCCCCTGGGCCCACAGGAGAACCAGGCCCCTCTGGACCCCCTGGAAAAAGGGTGAGTTGGTTCTTTAGGAAGATTTTCCCAAATGCCTTTCCATTAACTTTTTAAAACTCGTGTTGCTACTAAGCCTGCAATAAATGCTGTGTAAATACTGTGTAAAATATGTGATAATTTAAAAAAAATAAAATTGTGCACCATCCACAGCCGTTGGAAATTGATGGGAAGCTGCCAGGCAAATCCTATGGATTTTTTTTTTAAAGATACTAACATCCCAAAGAAAATCCAAGGATGAGATACTCCTGCTCTTCGTGCCTTGCTGGCAGAACCCAGGGATTCATTTAGCAAGGAGCTAATTTAAAAAGCTTTTCAGGGATATTTGTCTCCATTTTGTCTCCTTCCCTGGGGCCGGAGCATCATTTTGCTAATTCCAACGGCCCGTTGCACATCAGCAGGATCTAATTGTATTTTCCATCTACTCTGGGCTTCCTTTAGGGCCCTCCTGGTCCAGCTGGTCCCGAAGGAAGGCAAGGAGAGAAAGGAGCCAAGGTAAGAGCTGGATGGGATTTCATTTGTGCTGTGTCCTTGATACGCCAAGAGGATCTCCCTCTGCTGAGGCTGCTGCGTGTTTCAACAAATTAGCCTGAATTTGGGGCCGCTGGCCTCAAATCTGAGCTTATGTTTCAGTCCTTAACGAGCTCTGTGGAGATAATTAGGGCTTGGTAAGGTCACGGGAATGTTTTCCTTCGTTTGAAACATGCAAGTGCTATATTTGGCAGTTTAATGTGTTGTAAATAATGGGGTGTGCACAGCCCCGTGTCCTCTCCCAGGGCAAACACGGCTTTAATGGGCTGGGATTGTTTGGGTGGGAAATGGAGATGGGATTGGAAATTACAGATCCCGTTGTGGGAGCACAGGGGAGGGAGCATGGATGGATGGATGGGTGTCCCTGAACCCAGGAGAGCTCAGAGCCAAGGGGTGTTTCCTGCTGGAGTTCAGGCAAGGCTGGAAACTGGAGGAGTTTGGAGAGTGCCTGAGGTGGAGGGAGCAGCAGGAAAATCAAGGAGCAGAAAGTTCCATGTGCTTTGCATGGATCTGTATCCACACCTCACAAAATCATCTGATGTCCCAACACAAATCCAACACCCTGCCTCTCCATCCAGGGGGAAGCTGGTTTGGAAGGACCTCCTGGGAAGACTGGGCCCATTGGTCCCCAGGGTGCTCCAGGGAAGCCCGGCCCCGATGGCCTCCGTGGGATTCCTGGTCCAGTTGTGAGTATTCCCAGTTGGAGAAAGCTCAGCTTTGTTCCTGGATCCCCACCTGCCTGGAAAATGCCTTTTCTCAGTGTTCTGGCCGTGCTGGAATGCCTGACAGCAGATAAAACACATTTCATGGGAATAATGGAATGGTGAATATCAGCTCCCACGTGTTTCCTTTGAGTCTTGGGTGTTCAGCCACCCTCCAGGAGTGATTTTCCTTGACCCACAAAGTCCCTTTTCCAGCAGAGATTTGAGCATGGAAGGAACATAAATCCTTTTGCTTTTGCCATCTGTGAAAAGCCAGGCCAAACGTTCCCTGGCACAGGTGAATAATCAGAATATTCCCAGCTGGGAGCACTGGGAATGAGGGAATTTCGTTTTCTACAGGGTGAACAAGGTCTCCCAGGATCCCCTGGCCCAGATGGTCCTCCAGGCCCAATGGTATGTCCAGAGCATCCAATTCTAGGAGTTTTTGCACTGGATGCACAAGTGTGACATGAATTAATTCCCTCTTTTGTTTCCTCCCAAAGGGCCCTCCGGGTTTGCCTGGTCTGAAAGGAGACTCTGGCCCTAAAGGGGAGAAGGTGAGAACCCACACAGGATCCCATTGCCTGATCCCTGCTGGGGTGTGGGGGGACAAATGGCATGAGGACAAGGCTGGGGAGTGTCACCAGCCCCAGGGACAGCTTTAGAGGAGAGCTGGAGCACTCTGAGTGTGCCCCAAGGGGCTGAGCTGTGGTGAGTGTGGAGGTGCAGAGCCCATTTTAGGGCTGATTCTCCACCCTATAAACATTTCTGTCATATAAATATATTTATATAACCCCAGTGAATGAGGAGCTGCTCCAGTGCAGAGGTTCTTTCTATATTTGTAGCAATTTCTGCTGTAAAAATCTCCTGTTTTGCTCCACTCAGCCACTTGCACGTGTCAGGGATTGCTACAAACTCCTCTCACCTCACTCAGATATTTGGGGTTGGATCTAGAAATGTCTTTTCCCTCTGCAGTCAGAAATCCTAATTAACATCTGCTCTTTTCCCCCAGGGTCACCCAGGTTTAATTGGTCTTATTGGACCACCAGGAGAGCAGGGAGAAAAGGGTGACAGAGGTCTCCCAGGCCCCCAGGGCTCAGCAGGACCCAAAGGAGAGCAGGTAAATATCCCATAAAACCTTCCTGGGATGTGCTTTGGTGCACTGCACCCTCGAGGAGGTGCAGCACAGCAGAGATGGGCAACCCTGGCAGGAGATCCTTGGCAGTTTTTGAGGGATATTTTCTGTATTAATGTGGTTTATTCTGTGTGTGAAATATGGATCTGCTCCAAAATGACCCATTTTAGTGGGAAGCCGATTCTCGAGGGTGCTATGAAAGAGTTGAATAGACTTGAAGGGATGGTGCCATTAAATATTCATCTAAAAAAGGCTGATTTTTGAAAGTGTGAGCCTAAATGAGATAGCAGCTTCCTTGTCCATGCCCTAAAAACCAGGTAAAGCTCCAAATTGCACTGGAATCCTCCATAAGTGGGTGGTCACCTGTGAGCAGGGGTTGATGTGTAATTTTAGGCCAGAATTGCAGATCAGTATTATTTTGTTGTTATTTTTTAGGGTATCACAGGTCCCTCAGGACCCATCGGACCTCCAGGGCCCCCAGGATTGCCGGTAGGTGACAATCACTGACCTTGAAATTCCCTGGGAGCTGCCCAGGCCTTCAGGAGCCACTTTGGTGCTCCCAGGAATGCCCCACACAGCTCTGGCTCTAGGAGAATGTTGGTCACAATGATTTTTTTTTTTTTCAGCTGAGCCCTTTAAAAACACTTGGATGAGTTCCAGGAGTGCTGGAAGTGATGTGGGAGATGGGCACAGGGAAATTGTCACACCCAGTTTCCCTCCCCCTTCCTTTTGGAATATCCACATTTCCACAGGGATTTCTTGCCCTTTTTGATGATTTTTTTTTTTTAATCCCTTTTTTGGATGCCCAAAGGCCTCGTGCTGCACCTTGGGGTGCCCAGCTGAGTGTCCTGAGCACAGAGCTGGGATCAACCCCACATTCCAGGAATCACCAGTCCCCACTGGGGCAGGAGCGTGGAGCTCTGCCACAAAAGCTTTTTGTCTGTTGGCAAATAAAAGCAACACCCAGCTCAAGTGGATGGGGAAAATGGAAACAGAAAGGGAATAATTTTTTAAAAACTCCCTTTCTGAGTCCTCTGTTTGGAAATGAGCTGACTCCTTTCTGTATTTGTCTCTCCACAGGGTCCACCTGGTCCCAAAGGTGCTAAAGGCTCTTCAGTGAGTATGGCCACAGCTAAAGGGAGGGACTGAGGGGTTTTTATTGAGTGTGGGACACGCTGGCACTCCCCTCATCAGTAAAATAAATGCAATTAGCAGCGAGGACTTAGCAAACTCTGCCTTTCCAGGCTGCCTAAGCCCAGGAATGAAAATTGGGGAAAGTTTCTGTGCCACAGCTGCACTTCCCTGAAGAGCAGAGCAGCAGAGATCACAAGGAACAATCCAGAGCTTAGTCCTGAGGAAAAAGCTGCTGCTGGAGAGTGGTGGGGATTAAAAATAGTCCGTGAAAAGCGGGAGGTGGGAAGCTGGAAAGTGAAGAATTCGGTGAGAAATGAGACTCTGGAACTTCGTGGTGCAGACCTGCTGTGCAGGCAGCTAAAGATTCCTCTTTTGGGCAACTTCTTAGTGTCTTTTTGCCATCCAGAATTTGATGTTTTATTAATTTGAAGATTTTATTTGACTTGCAAAACTCTTGGATTGGTTCAGAGAGTTAAAGATTTTATATGCATTCTGTGGGAAGTATGAGAAAAATCTGACTGTAACTCCAGGTGTTTGATCTTTTCTTTGACCTAAACACCAAAAAGAACCAAAACTACCATTTTCTTGGGATGTGGATAAAGGGAGACTCCTCTTGGGTGCCTGAAGGGACAAAAATCAAGTTTTAGCCATGGTTAAAATAATGTTTGGGATGTGATAAAAGTACCAGGTGAATTCTCCTGAGTGACTCCTGATTTTCCCTTGTTTTTCCATCCAGGGTCCTACAGGTCCAAAGGGTGAATCAGGTCTTCCTGGGCCCCCAGGGCCTCCTGTAAGTAGAACCCATGAGGTGAAGCATGAAATGATGTTCAGACTGGATGGGTGCTGGAATTTGGGAAGCAGAAAAATCTCTGGACAAAGATTCCTTGCCAATCCTAGCAATGGGTTGGAATCTCTTGGAGACACTGGGGGAGAAAGCAGGATGGGAAGGGAGGAGTTATTGATGGGAAGAGGACAAGAAGGTGGAAAATGTTGAACCCAGAGATTTTATCAGCACCATCCATGGGTGTTTTCCACATCCAACGTGCATTTTGGGAACTTGCTGCTTTGTCCATCTCTCGTTTCCTTTTCCCAATAGAATGACAAGTTGTATAATTTTCTTTTTTTTTCCCCCAAAAATCAGGGTCCTCCTGGAGAGGTCATCCAGCCCCTGCCCATCCAGGCTGCCAAGAGGACCAGGAGGAACATTGATGCCAGCCAGCTGCTGGACGACGGCAACGCCGACAACTACATGGACTACGCCGACGGCATGGAGGAGATCTTCGGCTCCCTGAACTCCCTGAAACTGGAAATCGAGCAGATGAAGCATCCCCTGGGCACTCAGCACAACCCAGCACGCACCTGCAAGGACCTGCAGCTCTGCCACCCTGATTTCCCAGATGGTGTGTCCCGGGGAATGTGGGGAAATCTGTGGCTTCACACGGAAGTGAGGGTTGGAAGAGGAGGAATTTGGGGATGTGCTGGTGGAGAAGGGATATGTAGAGCTGGACTGGATATCATTGGACAGCCCTTCCAGCTGAAGTGTTCTGTTCTAAAAATGGGGGTATGGGATGAAAAATCTTCTTCAGCTGGCACCAGAAGATGACCAGTTGTAAAAAATACATATAAATAATAACCCAGGGGAGGTGAAACATCCCGGGTGAGGAGGTTGCTGAGGTGCCCTCTGAGCTGATCCTTTCTGCCCTTCTCTCCCCTCATCCAGGTGAATACTGGGTTGATCCCAACCAAGGGTGTTCCAGAGACTCTTTCAAAGTTTACTGTAATTTCACAGCTGGTGGAGAGACCTGCATCTTCCCTGATAAGAAATCTGAAGGAGTAAGTCCACAGCACTTTTGCTTTCCCCTCTATCCTGGTGATAGATGCTGATATTCATATCCTGATATGAATATTCATAGACAGCCAATTTCAGGAGGATTGAACAGCAGCAAGGAAAGACCAAAGATCCAGAATGTTCCTTTGTCACACAACATTATCTCCTAAAACAATACGGGATATGTTCACAAAGAGAAAATCAGGTTTAAACTGTGATTTGCGACAAACCTCTGATGGCTTCCCAGGCATAATAAATGCCAAAACCTTAATTTCTTTGAACTTTGCTGTCCAAGGCAGGGGTGTGTGTTGGTGCAGGAACTGGGAGCTCTGTTTAACTCATTCTCTCCCACAGCCCTGCTCCACTGCCTGCATGCCCAAGCACCACTGATTCCCCTCCCCTCCCTGTGTCTCCAGGCAGAGCAGATAAATGTTTACCTCCTGTCATTTTTCCTGCTGTTCCTTGTGGGTAAATGATCTTAAATGATTGCAAGCAGGCTCAGAGCTCTCCCTGGCACCGCTGCACAAGGTTGATGAAGTTATTTGTGTAATGATGCTCTTAGCTCAGCCATACCCATCATTTTTGTCCTGTATCCCTGCACTCTGTTTCCCAGAGCTGCCTGGGGACCAGCTGTGGCACTGGCCAAGCAGAAACACAACAATTCAGCCTGGGGGAGCTGTGCCAGTGTCACAGTTGTGCTCCAGCTGTGACAAAGCTGAGCAGTTCTCCTGCTGCATTTCATCCACCAGAAATGTGTGTCAGCACAGGACAAATCACACGCGACATAAATCCTGCCTGAGTTTTTCTTGGGGCTGTTTAAAGAGGAGATGGATTTCCTCTTCCTTTGCATCACTGTGCTGTGTTTTTCCTCAAAATTTGACAGCTCAAAAAGCAGAGTCTGGCTGTGATCTTGCAGGGCCTTGAGCTCCTGCTGTGCTGGTTCACTGAGGGGCTCTGTGGAGCTGCAGCTCTCCTCAAACACAAATTCCATGTGGGATCCATAAGAAAAAGCTTCTCCTATCCAGAGGGATGCAAACAGTCTCCACCCCAGCCCTGGGTGGTGACTGAGGGGATTTGTGATGAGCCACAGCAGAGTTTCAGCCATGGCTCCTCTCAGCTCATCCCTCCCTCAGAACAAACCCTGGAATTTGCTCTGCAGGTCACCTCCTGCAAAGGGAAGGACAATCCCCAGGCACCTGCAGCTGGGCTGTTGTTTTTGGAGAGATTTCCAGCACAAAGGGCGTGTGGGAGGCTGAGGGAGCAGCCACCCTCCTCCCTTGTGCTCTGACTCAACAAAGCTGCTTCAGCTGCTGAGCTGGTGCTGCCTTGAGGATGCTCTGATGGCTGAATTCCTTGTCCAGGTCACCCCCTGTATCACTCTGGGTACCTGGAGCTCCATCCTGTGTGCCCAGCACCTCAAACCCAGCAGGCAGGCAGAGGCTTTTCCTTAATCACACCCTTTGGCTTTCCCAGCCCCACAGCACCTGGATTTGGCATTAGAGAGGCACCAGGCTTCTCCAGCACCAGCACTGCCCTCCACATGATGATCAATGTATCTTTTCCCATCCATGCTTCTTATTTCCCACTCTGTCTTTCCTTTTAATTTTCCTGCCACTGCTGGATTTGCATCCCAAGCTCCTGGGAAGCAGAGCTAGCCCTTAGCAAAGGAGGCTGGTGCCAGAGCAGCACCACTCCACCTCCTCTGCTTCAGAGCCACCTTCTGCTCTCATTACTGATGTATAAAGTTAAAAAAAAAAAAAAAAATTAAAGCAAGTTGGACAGTTTCAATAAGACATGCAGACTCTGGAATTAAAGTAACCTTTTTAATTCTGATTTTTTTTTTCTTTCTCTCTTCCCTCCTTGCCGTCCACAAACTAGGCTAGAATTACTTCCTGGCCCAAGGAAAACCCAGGCTCGTGGTTCAGTGAATTCAAGCGCGGTAAACTGGTAAGATGCATCCTGGTGCTTGCTGTTTCCTTTAACCCCCTGTCATATTTTACAGAGTAAAATGGCTCGTTGGCCCAAAGAACAGCCTTCCACATGGTATAGTCAATACAAGCGGGGGTCCTTGGTAAGTGGCTAACCCTGGCCCTGAATCAGAGCTTGTCACCTGCTTTGGTATGGCCACACTGCTGCCCTCTGCATGCTGGACTAACCCCCCTCGCAGGCACAGGGAAATGTTTAAGGTGGAATACTGAGAGAGAGCCCAAAGCCACTGGAGGGGCTTTGTTCCAGTCTGCCTGACTGGGAATTGGGAGCTGAGCTTTAGGAGGGGACACGGGGGTGTCCTGGGGGACTCTGGGGCAGGTTTGTCTGCACAGAACCCTGCAGGAGCTGTGCATCCCATGGGGACAGCTCCATCCCCCAGGGGAGAGCTCTCCATCCCCCAGGGGACAGCTCCATCCCCCAGGGACAGCTCCATCCCCCGGGGAGGGCTACAACCCC
>VXBQ01015059.1:322590-338592 GCA_013400175.1 Phainopepla nitens | reverse complement strand
TTTTTTTTTTTTTGGTTCTTTTTGCCTGCTGCTTCTCAGCTCGCAGGTTTTTTGTTTTCTCTGTGTTCTCAGCTTGGGCAGAGCAGAGCCTGAGGGATCTTTTTGCCACATCCCTGGAAGTGTCCAAGGCCAGGTTGGATGGAAGGTCCCTCCAACCCAAACCATTCTGGGATTCTCCAACCCAAACCATTCTCTGATTCTCCAACCCAAACCATTCTGGGATTTTCTGATTCCCTGAGCATTCCAAGGTGCCCAGAGAGTACCAACTCAGTGCTGGTGCTGATTAGTTGGGAATATCCCATGACCAAGCCCTCCTGAAGGTGGGTGCTGCCCCAGGGATGGGCATTGCCGTGGTTGTGCCGTTGCCTGGGGATCCAGAGGGGGAAAAAATGCTCTGATTGTGCCTTTTTCGGTTTAAAACTTCACCTGTTCAGCTGAGCAGGGACCGGGAGCTGCAAAAAGTGGTCTCACACATCTCAGGTGTCGGGAAGATTCTGATCTCTTCAAGATTGTGGCACAAATTCACATCCAAAGGTCTCCTGAGGGCTCCCAGATGGAAAATTTGCTGGGAAAGTGCCTCCCTTCAGCCCCCAGAGCTGAAGGCTGGACACCACCTGCTCCTCACTGCCACCAGCATGACGCTGGATTTCAGGAGGGAGCAGCACCACTTTAAAAAAACCCCAAAATTGTCCATTTTTAGGATTTTCCCTTCAAGCAGGCTGATCCAAGACCCTGTTGAATTGGAAATCAAAAACCTGCCAGACTCGAAATGTTAATTAAGACACACAACAGGGAGAGAGGGGGAGAGGGAAGGAGGGAAGCATCCATTCAGGAATTATCTGCTCCATGAGGCTTCCACACACATCCATCATTTTTTGGGGAGGGGGAAAGCGAGAAATTAAATCCAACCCCACAGGAAGTTTGTCCAGCACCATGGATTTAATTTCCCAACTTGTATCAGGCAAAGATTAACCTTGCTGAAGGGCGCCAGTGGAGCGGGGAGGAATGTACAAATTAATCCCTGCTCTGAGTTTCTTCAGGAGGAAACACTGAGCAGGATTAAATATTTATTGTATATAAATACCTGCTTTCCCACCTCCCCCATTTCCCCTCCTGATCTGCATTTCAGACTCCTTCCAGCAAAGCCAGTTTGCCCAGCGAGAGTGCAAGGGTTTGTTTTTCCTCCTGGATGAGGAGGAAAGTTTGAGGAATAATTCATTTGCCACCTTGATTTTTTCCCTTCCCTCCCCTCCCCTCCCAAGATTGATACGTAAAGGGGAGAAAATCAAGTTGTGCTGATCTATGACCAGCCACTATTTATTCTCATAGAACCTCATCTGCAATTTTCTTCAGCATCCTCAGAATTAAAATCCCTTTGCAATCTCTGCAGCTGGCTGAAAATGTGCCATTTCCCTGCCTCCCCTCCTCAGATGTCTTTTCCCTGGGATCAGGGCACGCCGTTATCCATGATGTGATTCTGCTTTACATTCAGATGCTCCTGGGGTTTTTTGGACCATAAATAATGTTCCTGTGCAGCTCAGGCAGAATCATTCTGAGGGTTTGTTGGGTTTTATTTTTTTTTTCCTTTTCTTATTCCTTTTCCTTCTCTCTTTCCCTTTCTATCTTTCTTTCTCCAGCTCTTGCAAGGGGTGATAAATTCATCATTTCTTCCCCCGTAGCAACCGCCAACGTGCAATATGGAGCCCGTTCCTTCACACCTGGGATTCAGGCTCAGGGGTGACCCTGCAAACAGCAAAACAAATCCTTTTCCTTGGATCCTGGGCTTCCTGGGAGGAACAAGCCAGCCTGGAACAGAGGATAGCTCAGCACTTGAATCCTAGAAAGCAGCAGAGGGGCCCAGTGTCTCTGTGTTGTCCCCACTTGGGGACAGCCTGAGCATTCTTGGACCAGATGAAGATGAAGGCTGAGTTGTTTTTAGAGATAAACTTGTTTTCCATGGATATTCCTCCTTGATGGGATGGATGTGCCCTCTGGGTCCTGCTCTCCTGGAGCAGAGATGTGACAGCAAGCCTGGCTTGCTGCAAAATATTCATTTTTAGGTTGTTTGTTGTTTGTTTGGGGTTTTTTTTTGTCTGATTAGAAATAGAAAACCACCTGAAAACAGCTGGAGATGAACCATCCCACCAGGTCCTTGCAGCTCTTGATTCCTCTCTCCATGAGCTGGAGAATCTCTCCCTGTTATCCCGGGCTGCTGGAGCAGGAACATCTCCAGGTCACCAGTTCCATCTGCTGACCTCGGATTGCTGAGAGAAAGTGGGCTCAGGGTGAGGAAATGGCCTGGAGTCGTGCCAGGAGTGGCTTAGGATGGAAATTAGAAAGGTTTCTTCAATGAAAGGGTTGATGAGTGCTGGGAAAAGCTGCCCAGAGGAGAGGTGGAAGGGTTTAAAAGACACAGGGGTGGCACTTGGGGACACGGTGAAGTGGTGGCCTTGCCAGTGCTGGGTTAAAGGCTGGCTGTGATGATTTTTGAGGATTTTTCCAGCATTAATGATCCTGTGATTCCATCCCCAACCCTGGATTAGCCCAAACCCGTGCTGGGGGCTGCAGTGAGGGGACCCTGCAGGTCCCAGGGGCAGGGGCTGCTTTGTGTCACTGCTCTGGGACAGATCCCAGGTGGCTCCAGCTGAGAGAGGGGGATCAGGACTCCCTCAATCAGCCCCAGCATCGCACCAGAGCTGCTGGAGTGAGACCATGGAGGAGACTCAGTTCATCCTCCCCCTGCTCCAGAGCTTTCCTCCTGCTGCCCAGGGATGGGGAGAACTCCCTGGCTCCACCAGCATGGATTTTCCATTTGTTTGGGGGATCCCTACCTTGAATTTCCAGCACGAACAGCCCTTTGTGGCTCAGAGGAAACCCACCTGAAAATGCCTGTGCCATTCCCCACCTGAAAATGCTTTGCTGGGGCGGATCCAGCACCCTCCACACGCCTGAATTCCTGTTTGTTTTTTTAAAAAGCCCACGATTTCGCGTTGCTTTGTCTCTCATTTTGCAGAGTTAATCGGATTGGCAAGCACAGAAAGGAGCTGTCGGGGGAAGCAGCTGCTGAGCAGCACAAAGCTGGGTGTGTAATCCAAGCTTTACCCTCAGCCTTATTAAGATCGAGATGTCTCATTTCCAGCTGGATTTCACAGCAGCTTTTGTGATTTCTCCCTTTCACCCCCTCCTCTTCCCAACATTTTATTTTTTTTTTCCCCCTCATATAATTCGCTGCTTTTCGCTGAGGGGAAAGAGTTTGGTTGAACACGTGTTGCACTGAGCAACATCCTCAATTTAAATGGAAATTCTATCAATAACAAACGTTCTCTCTCTTTCCTCACACGGGGAAGGGCTTGGAAATATCACTCAGAGAGTAAAAAAAAAACCCACCAGAGATCAGAGCCGGCACAAGAACGACCCCAGCCCTCTGGCAGGGCCAACTGCAGATAATAAAGTGCCCATTTGTTGCAGCTGAGATGGTGTAAATGAGCTGGAGGAAAGAAGAGTTCGGGAATCGAGGCTGAAAAATCAAATGAAGGGCGAGGGGAAGTGGGAACCTGGTTATGGAGTGGCTGTGATCATTTATTGCAGAGCTTTGGGCTGGAAATAGGGGCAGGGAAAGGGAGCCAGGAGCTCCAGGAGCAGGAAGGAGCCTGGAACAGCTCCTAGAAGGAATTTTGAGTGATCCAGTCAAGGGCATGAGGGTTTAAGGTGGATAAAGGGACCAAAGGCATGACTGGGTCCCAACCTGTCACCCTCCCCAAGTCCTGTTCTCTCTTCCCATAATTAATTTATTATTTCAAGCCTGGCCTGTTGGGGCAGAGATTTTACTTTATTAGGTGATGCTGGGAATGTAACACATTCCTACATGGAAAAAACCTGAACATAACTAACACTGAGAAACTAAATGGGGTTAAAATACGTTTGTCCCTTTTCTCCTCTATGAAAAAATATTCAATTTTTCCGTCATCACCCAAAAATCCAGAAATCTTCAGAAATTACTCTTTTCTGGTTGGGAAACTTTTCCAAACGAGAAACTTTGCCAGGTGTCCATACTGTTAAAAATCCATTTACTCCTAAAAGAGATGCTTTGAGGGAAATTTTTCAGCTGGCTGTAAAAATAAATCATTGAGGATTGCTGCTTTCGACTGGTGAGATTTATAGGGTTGGGCAGGTGATTTATAGGGGATTGGAGGAAGATGCTGTTTGACTGCAATCCATGAAGCAAGTCCTGGACTCCTCCCCAGCTGGAGCTGCAACCTCTGTGCACGGGGTGAGGATCAGATCCATGGATTTCCTTCTGGGATGCAGATTTTGTTTGGGTCAGGCTCTTTTGGGGCTGTTGGGGTGCAGGGAGAGGCAGCCAAGCACCCCCAATCCCCCATTTCCTGCTGTGATGGGGCTCTTGCTGCTCCCCTCTGTTTTCCAGAGCCAGGATTCCAGGAGCAGAGGTAAATCCCATCCCAGGTGTGTATTAACTGAGCTCAGGGTGACTGAGGTTGGGAGGAATAACCATCTTTTCCTGTTTCTATTGGGTTTATTTATTCATTTAAGCTCTGCTGTCCCTGTGCTCCTGGCCCAATCCACACCTCACGTGCTCCTGCTGCAGGGCAGGTTTCTCCTCTGAGGTGACGCTCAGAGGCTCCAGCTCCTCCAAAGAAGGGAAAACAATTAAAAATTCCCAGTCCCTGCCCAGCTTTGGGGTGTAGCTGCTTTGCTAAATCCGTCGTGCTTCATTTGTCACGGTGATGGATCCGCTGCCCATATGTTTAAATACCACGGAAATGCAGCCTTGCAAATATCTGCTCACCCAGGAGGAATCATTTTGCTTGACAGGCAATCAAGGCAAGATCAGTATTTTTTTTCCTCGTCATCACCAGCTCTGAGAGACTTTGGAGAAGTTTCCACGTCCTTGTCCCTGTGTGGGGCCTCACCATTCACTGCTGCTGCTGCTGCCGGGGTCAGAGCAGTTTTCTTTTTGCAAAACCCATCACCTTCCTCTGAAATAACCCAAGCAGGGCCTTCCCCCTCTCTGGGCCATAAATCACAGCAGGAAAAATGAAATGTAGGAGCTTTCCAAGCCCCAGCAAGGCTGGGATGATGCTGGATTCATCAATCCCACGGCGTGGCCGGAGCTTAAGCTTTGCCCTTTACGAGCAGTGTTGCGTTTCAGGAGAGATTTCCGAGCCTGTGGCAATGAGAGGAGAGAGGAGAAATGAAACACAATCACCCTCAGTGTCTGCCTGGCCTGAGTTTCTGCAGGAAGAGCTGGAAGAGCCACCTGTGTGAAATAAAAGGCTTCAAGGAGCAAAGGAATCAATTTTATCCTGAGCGATTTTTCTCGCAGGCTGAGGGATGGATCTTCCCTGCCCCAGTGCACATCCTTGGTTAATAACTGGAGTCTTCAGCATGAAATACTGGGGGGAAAAACTGCATTTTCATCATTTCATTTGGAGAGAGGGAAGGAGCAGCACTTCCCAAGGAGCACGAGAGCTGTGAAAGCTCTTCAACACCTTTAGTTCCTGTGTGGCATCTGCTGATATTTTATTTTTGGCACCTATCAAGCATCTATTATCCCTGCTGAGATTTTACCCTGGCATGTTTGCATATGGAAAAATAAAATCCACCAAATAATGAAGAAATGCTGGCAGTAAATGGAATAAAAATGCAGATTCTTCTGGGCCTGGAGCTGCAAAGGGAAGGATTGTTCCACACACAGGATTTAGGGGAATTTCAGCCACCCAAAGAGTTTTTCAGAACGTATTCCTTATTCCAAAATTAATGACTGGATCAAGTGGAAGAACCTCACCCCCTCAGGGCAGCCCCTTCCACTGATCCAAAGGGGTGCTGGGATTTCTTCAGAGTGGAGGAACAAGGAAAGGTTAACATGTTATTTAAAACTTCATTAATATGTTAATGATGGAGAAACTTCTGCTAAAACTCATTTCCACCCCATCACCTCTTCCCCTGCGTGCACCTACCCTGGCTCGGGGCTGAATGACTTTTTAAAGGATTAGGGAATGGCTCTGAAAGGACCTTAAAGCTCATTCAAGGGTTATGAGACACCTTCCACTACCCCAGGGTGCTCCAGCCTGGCCTTGGACGCTTCCAGGGATGGGGCAGCCACAATTTTTATTCTTTCCTCAGGCTTCCTGGGAGATTTGCTCTGGCTGGAGCTTCAGGGACGGATCCAGAAAGCTTCCAAGCAGGTGAAGAATTTTCCTTCCGAGGATGGCACAAGGATCACACCCTTGGCTTTCCCAAGCTGGCAGCCAGGGAGGGACCAAGGGGCTGCTCCTGCCCAGCTTTCCTGGTTTTCCCTGGCAGGGATGGGCAGCCAGGCAGGTCCCACCCCATGGAGTTGTTTTTCCTCCCTCCCTGGCTGCTGTGCTCACAGCCAGGGCCATCTGTCCCCACTGCTGAGCTTCCAGCACTCACTGCCCTGCAGGGAAAGCCACGGGAATGTTCCTGAGGAGAGGGAGCAGCAGGATGGGGCTGCTGTTTCAGCCGTGGCACCGAGTTCTCACCCTCCTTTGCTCGGAGGAGTTCTCTCATTACCGAGCTCGGCTGCTGCTGACTCATTGATTCCGTGGCTTTTAGGCTGGCTAAATATACTCCAGCACTAAGGAATAGTGCTCTGGGGTTTGGGAATGAGGGGGAAAAGGGAAAAGAAGCCAGAGGAGAGAGCACTGCAGTGCTCAGCTTCACGCCCAGCCTGAGGTTCGCTGGGATGGGTTGCAAATGAAATCATGTCCAGGAAAGATCAATGTTTTAAAGGCTTCTTACTGGAATTTGTCGTGGTTCCAGCTCCACGGAAGGGTGAATTTCCAAGGAATGTGGATCCTGGCCATCAGCACAGAGGGGAAAAGAAATCTGGGGCTTTTTGCCATCTTTTCCTTGCACATCCCCCCTGTCTCCTCCCCACCATCAAAACTCTGACTGCATAGGCCTTCACAGAATCCCAGAATGGTTTGGGTTGAGGACCCTAAAACTCATGGGCAGGGACACCTCCCACTGTCCCAGGCTGCTGCAGCCCTGTCAACCTGGCCTTGGGCACTGCCAGGGATCCAGGGGCAGCCACAGCTGCTCTGGGCACCCTGGGCCAGGGCCTGCCCACCCTGCCAGGGAACAATTCCTTCCTAAAGTCCAGTGTAAATCTCCCACCTTTCAGTGTGAAGCCATTCCCCTTTGTCCTGCCATTCCATGCCAAAAACCCCTCTCCACCTTTCTGGCAGCCTCTCCTCCCTCCCTGTCCATACCCATCCCCTCCCCTTTGCTTTCAATCCTTCACTGCAAGCATTTGCCAGCTCCCATGCCTTGCACACTGAATTATTCTTTCCCTCCGCTATCATTTACCAGGGTGACCCTCCCAGATGTGGGCTCCTGTTCAGAAAGGCTGTGGAAACATTGTGGGATGGATTAAAAAAGGGAATGTATCCTTTTTGGCACAGGCATCACACCCTGGGGGTTGTTTCCTGCCTCCTCAGAGAGGTGGGACCAAAAACATTCAGGAGCTGCTGAACTGAGGGGCTCCAGTTTAAGGGCACACCTGAAACTGGTTGGTTCAGATTTAAACAAACGAAGAGAGAAAAACTTAATCCTTTAATTTAATTTTAGACTGGAGTTTTAAAAGGAATTTAGGCACCTGTAGCATCTTCTTTCTGGTATCACCCACCAGTTCCCCATCTCAGAACTCATCAGAATCTGCATCCATAGAGGATTCACCCTGGGAAGCTGAAATAGCCAAAATAAAGATTTGGTTTTGATGGTTTTCATGCCATGAAATCCACCCCAAATCCACGACCAGGAATGTGCAGCTTCACACCCACCCCTGTGTCTGTGGCCCTGGTGTGTCCTTGCTCAGCGTTGGTGATAATATGATTTTAAAAGGGGGAATAAAAGGGAAATAAAAAGGAAATAAAAGGGAAATAAACACAAGCAAAGTGCCTGCTCTGGGTCTGAGCCTGGGGCTGGGCACTGCCAGAGTTCCTGACCCCAGAGTTTGCTGCTCAAAGGATTCTGCACATGCCAGGTGGGTGTTCATAAATCAACCAGGGGCACACATTTCTCTCCCTGAGCCAGCAGAGCTGTGGCTCTGTAAATCACTGTGTACAGAGCCTTTATTGGGAGCGATAAATCTCAAAGCTCTCACCTCTATTTTTTTTTTCCTTCTTTTCTCTTTAATTATTAAAGGCCCCACTGAGAAGGAAAACGGCTCAAACCCTTTGTGAAGTCCATGGGTTTGGGAGCGTTTCTGGAGAGTGGGAGACAGATGGGAGAGGTGGCTCAGACCTCCTCTGTGTGTGAGTGAATTTTTCCCTCTTTGAAGCTGAACTTTTGATTTACAAAAATAGCCTGTCTCAGTTTTAAAATCGAGAAGATTCCACCACAAACATGGGAGAACTGCTGCTGTTGTTATTCATCTTCTGCCTCAAAAATATCATTTTAATTCTTAGTCAAGAATAAAAGAAATCAAGGATCGATTAGGAGGAAACCTCAAAATTTTGCTGCTGGGAAATTCACATCATGTGCTGCACAAAACAAAAGGAACTCGGGGTTTTTTTTGTTCTTTCATGGGGCCTCTTTCCAAATTGGAATGAATGAGATGATGATAAGGAGATAAGAAGAGGATATTGAAAGAATAATGGAAACTGTTTTAGAAATAGATCTCAGGGGGGAAGGCAGTTAGAGAAATTAAGCCAATTAGGCTGGATATGGGTTGTTTTTCCCTTTCCTCAAGAAGCTCTCTGAGGTGGATAATGAAGGCCAGGACAGATGTAAGGATTTGCATTCCTGACTGTGGAGCCCAGAGTTTTAATTAGTCCCAGGCTCTTTCTGCAGGGCCACATTGACAGCCAAGGGTGTGCTGACCTTTCCCTTCCCCTTCCCATTCCCCTTCCCCTCCCTTCCCTTCCCCTTCCTTCCAGCCCTGCTCATCCCAGGAGCTGTGACAATTGCAGCTCACGCTCCCAGCTGTGGCAAAAGCAAAATGAGAGCCACAAACCCCAAAAGCAGAGCAAACACGTCCTGCAGGAGTGAAGAGAGAAGATTCCACCCAGGAATTCCTTCCTAGGCATCCTTGGAGTAGGGCATGGGGAGCTGGGGGTGGGCAGAGGGACAAGGGGACAAAGGGACAGATGTTTTGGGGTCTGCTGGGCTGGGAATCTTCCTCCTGCTTGCTCAGCTTGGCACAAAAACCCCTGAGACATCCCGAGTGCTGCAGAGAGTGTCCCCTGCTCCCCTGCCATCCCCTGTGCTCTGCCCACAGGCAAACACTGATTTTTCCATTCCCTCTCCTGCCTTTTTACCACTTCCTTGTTATCTCCAGCTCCTTTTAAGAAAACTGTCGTGAGACTTCTTCTGAAGGAAATCTGAGGAGAGCAGAGGCACCTTTAAAGTGCTGATGATTTCAACACCTTGTCTTGCACTGCTCCAGCACATTCCCCAAGAGCTCTTTGAAATACCAACACCAATCAGGAAAAGTTAAATTTTCTGCATGTGCCACATCCCTGGCTGGTGGCTGAGCTGTGTCTGCCACTGCAGCATCTTCCCTGGCACTGTCTGTGGGGAAAAACCTGAACCCCCAGGAGAGAACAGAGATTTTCTGTCCCCAGGGCACTGCTGGAGCTCTGTGAGGATGGAAGTGGGGCTGGGTTTTAGCCTTAGTGCAGCAGGGAAGCTCAAAAGGCCTTTGTGAAGGTTGATCTTTGAAGGGTTGGCTGAGAGCAGAGTGAGATCCAGGGGAGCTCCTGGTGTCTGATAAAACACTGAGGAGAAACTCAGTCCCACACCTGCTCCCCTTGGCACAAGCAACTCCCAGCCAAGTGTGATAAAAGGGAAAAAAACTCCACATCTTTCTGGTGATTTAGTTTAACAACTGAGTTCAGATGAGGGTCTGGAGCTTCCCAGGTTGGGATTCGCTTTGATTTGGGAATGGAGCTGATTTTCCAGAGGGCAATTAACTTAGTGCAGCTGGCCCAGCTCACTGTCACCCTCAGCATCACCCCCTGCTCCATTCCCAGCATCCAGGGGCACAGGAGGAGCTGCAGACAGTGCTCCTCTTCCTCCCAAACTTTCTGAGGGACAAAGCTTTCCCATCTCGAGGAGAAATTCACTCCTCACACAGATTTCTGTGTGTGTGTGTGTTCAGAATAACCCGGGCTGCTCAGCACACCGTCAGTCTCCGGGGTTTATTGATGCACAACGATTATTTGCAGCTCGTTGAGATGGGAGTAGCAGCCTCATCCCCTTTGTAGCCACGTCTGGATCTGCCTGGGCTGGAGTAAATCAGCTGGGCTCACCCTGCCAAGTCTCTGCTTTACACCAGGGTAAAACCCACAGGAGTGAGAGCAGAATCCAGTCCAAACCTGGCAGTAAATGAACTGCAGCAGCAAAAGCGAGTTTAATGGATGTGCACTGCAGCTTAATGGATATGTACAGCTCTTGTTTTACTGCTGGGCTTTAGGAGAGTAGCAAGCCTTTAATTGACTTTGATAGAAGAGGGTCTCCTTAGCGCTGCAGTCGAGGGCAAAACCAATCATTAATATAATTAAGGCATTTACTTCCAGCATGTGTTTGTTCTTTCTTACTGTAACTCCTGCCTGGCAAACTCCTGGCTGCAGGATGACCTTGGAGTCGGGCTGCTCCTCCCTTTGCTGTGGGAAAGAGGGGAAAGTTTCACCCCTGCTGTGCTGGAGCCTCGGGGGTGTGAGTTTTGTGCTTTTACCCCCACACAGTCAGCACTCAGGGGTGCTTCGGAGGCTCAGGCACTGCGAGGTGCTGTTCCTGCCCTGGGTGCCACAGGAGCTTTTGGCACCTGAACAGAGCATCCCTCACCTGCCCAGGCCCTGAGCTGAACTGGGAGCTGCTTTCTGTCCCAAACCTGTCCCCTCTTTCTGTGTCCTTGCCAAGACCTGCAGGGATGGGGGTGGGCAGGGAGTGCCAAGGAAAAAATCCAGGGCTCCTTCTCCTCCCGCAGAAATCACCCAGGGCTCCTTCTCCTCCCACAGAAATCACCCAGGGCTCCTTCTCCTCCTGCAGAGCCCCGGGGCTGGGGAGGTTGGTTCTGTTTCGCTCAGCACCGTGGGTGAGTGGGCACAAGGAGCATCCCACCTCCCCATTCCAGGCTGGGAATTCCTGCCTGGGGGGATCCATCACGCTCTGGAGTCAGGGGATGCTGTCCCCAGCCTCTGCCAGGATTCAGGCTCGGAAAAGTCACCTCGTTCCTGTCCTCTCGACACCCGCTGCTGGGACAGGAGTGACACAGCACAGCTCAGCTGGTCAGGGAGAGGTGGCTCCTGTCCCTCCCAGATGTTTCCAGGCACTGTTCCCAGGAGCAGGTGACACCACCACGGTGACAACTTCCTTCCCCAGATGGCTCCTGTCACTTAGAGTGGGCATCTCCGAGCAGAGAAACCCTCCTGCCATGGCTGCTCCAAAACCCCCTGAATTTCCATTCCTTTGGCTTTCTCTCCCAACAAAAAAATGAAATAAAAATGAGTGCATAAACGCAGGACAATTATCTCTCAATTAATTCCCCTCCTGTCGCCATAACACTCTGTTTGACCTTATTCACAGTTACTTGATCTTCAGCTCTTTAATATTTCAGCTGACCTTTTGGGCTGCAGAGATGCTGCTGCTTCTCCCTGGCATTCCAGAGCCAACCTGTGCATCCAGTGGCCCCAGCCTCATTTATCATTCCATTTCAGGTGTCAGCAGAGCCATTATTCAAATGACTGGCCGCACATGCAATCAATCTTTAATGAAACAATAATTGCACCTTCCCCTCTGCCAGATCTCTGCCTTTCTTCGAGGTATCTTGTATATTAATTATTGAAAACAAGGGTGTTTTACCAGCAATAAGTTGTGTTTCATCAATCAAGAGAATTTTAACTGGGAGATTTATGACCTTTGGTTTCACAGAGGAGCAGGAAAACAGCAGCTCCTGTTGCTCTTGGTCTCACCTTGTGATTCCTGTAGGTTTTATTTCACGCTGCCAAGAAGCAGAAGTCTGGGATCAAGGGGCTGCTGGCAATAAAGAGGTGACAAATGTACATGAGAGAGTGTCCCTGTGCAAAATGCCCCTGCTCTGGAAGAGATGATGCTGTGACAAAATAAAGGAAAAGCCCCAGAAAATCCATTTGTAAAGAATTCAAATTTGCACTATTCCCCAAATTGGAGAGGGTTAATTCAGAGACACCTGGTACTAAACCAGCCTTTCTTCAGGAGAGGTTCCTCATTGCTTTTGCCCCATAAAACCCCAGTAGCTGCTGGGTTTGTGTTCCTTTGCAAGCTGAGAAGGCTCAGGGAATCAGGTGCAGGTAAGCCAGGAGGTTTAGTGCTGGTAGCATTTGGAAAATGGAGGGGGAAAAAATAAAAATAAAAGGCTGAGCAAGGTTTAGATTTTAAAAAATTAATTAGAATAATAGGGTTGGTGTTTTTTTAATGAACAATTTCTGTGAATTTATAGACTTCTCTGTCTAGAGAAGAGTCATGAGAAAAACTGAAGTGGCAGTACCACTGCTTGGTTTGGGGGTAAATTACTCGGTGTTGGAGCAACATTTTTACCAGTGGAAGGAGGGAGTGTGGCAAGTGCTGCTCTTGGTCCTGGTGGAGCCCAGAAATAGCAGCAGAGCCCTGCTCCTTCTATAGCAACTGAGGAGTTAATGCTGAGAAAGTTGCTCTTATGAGCCTCTATTTTCTCAGTACAGCATTATTTTATTTGTGTGGGTTTTTCTCACCTTGTTTGCAACCTTCAGCAGCGATTTTAATGGGGCATTTGTAGTTTTTTTTTTTATTATTTTCTTTCTTCTTGAAATTACCATCAGCCTTGCTGGAGAAGGGCACAGCAGCAGCCGAGGACCCTGAGCTGTTTGCAGCTCTATCCCAGAGGAGGAGGGAGAGGAAAATGAACCCTTCTATTTATGCAGCGACTCTAATGATGGTGGGGAAAGGTAAATATGTGAACAAAGAGCCTCTGTTTGCCTCTGCTGTGACAAGGCAGCGTCTGGGGGAGCGATTGCTCCTGTTGTTAAGTTTCCCTCCCGTTTATTGACTTTCTGTGCTGCATTGAGGCAGCTCTCGCTTCCCACCCCCGAATGCGATGGATAAAGTGATGGATAAAGCAGCCCCTGGAGCAGGGCAGAGCTTCGTGCAAGGGCTGTGTGTGTGTGGTTTGGGGGTCGTTTTTCTTCCCTCAAAATTGTCTTTGTGCGATTCCTGCTCTCGGCTGCCCTGGTTCAAGGTTTCCCTTTGTGTTCAATCTCCAGGATAAAGCAGGAACTGAGGAACAGCCTCAGCAGGGAGGGTGATGTGAGCAGCACAGCCACACATTTTTTCCATCCTGAAATTCCCATTTCCCACCTCCTCAAGCCCCTAGTTAGAAGCAAGGAGTTCATCTCCTCTCCTCTCCTTTCTTCCCCACCTTTGGATCTGGTCAGGTTGATTAAATTGAGGATTTTTCTTATTCTTCCTGAGTTTGGAGAGGGGACACTGCTGAGGTGTCCCATGGAGAGATCCCAGGCTGGGCTGCCTCCATTCCAAGGTGTTTCCAGCCCTGCTCCAGCCTCAGTTGTGGGGAATTACCTCTGGAACAAAGCTGCAGGTGGGAAGGAAAAAAAAATATTTCAACCATTCTGCTGGCACAGGATTAGTTAGTGCAAGGCTAAATCCCACTAATTTAAAAGCCTGGATTGCAGGGTGATAAATGGCCCAGCTTCCTGTATTGTTTGATAATGAATTGTTTGAATCTTGTTGTATTAAGGGGTGGAAAAAAAAGCAAGATAGAAGAGGAATGCCCTTTTCCTTCTGTGCACACTGAACCCCATTTGTTGGGAAAGGATTTATGGTTTTCATCATAATTTAATTCTAAAACATATCACTTAATTAAAGGGATTTATTAAAATCCTCTGGCAGTGCCTTTTTACGATTAGCTCAGGACTCAGACCCTGAATGTCAGGGAGAAAATTCATCAATTGATTTGTTGAACTGCACAGGTCTCACCCCCCTCCCTGCTCCGGCTGAGTCAGGGTGGAAGAAAGAAATCCATAGTCAAAAGCCTAAAAATCTCCAGGATGGATTGGTTTGCTGATTCCATCCGTTTTTCCCTCCCCCTCTCCCTGGGCCTGGCTTCTCGAGGCTCTGTTAATGAGCAGATTAATATTGATGCTGGAGCTGGGAGCTGTCAGTTTGGCTGCAGAGCCCTCCAGGAGCTGGGGTGTTCCCTGATGTTTCCCCTCACAAGCTCTGGTTTTGGTCTGTGAGACCCCTTTCTGCTGGGGTGGCTGAATTTCCCTGATTTTCAGCTCCCAGGAAAACCCCACTGGGAAGAGGCTGCCCAGTCTCCAAGGAATTATCCTTGATGGATTCCTGCTGGGATGTAAGTGGTCCCTGCCCTCCCTTCGGTGGGACCTTGGGCTCTGTATCAATAAACCTGAATTATCCTGCAGAAGCTTTCTGACATTGATTGCTCCGTGAAATGCCCCAAAATCAGGCAGCTTCTGGGCTTTTATGGGATAAAGACTCTGCTTCCTGCTGGTGCAGCTGAAGGAAAAGGCTTGGAAATGTTTCTGAATTGCTTAAATGCCCAAAATATTTAGGGCAAAGGAGAACACTGCAAACTGGGTTGTGAATCCAGCTTCTCCACCTTTTCTCCAGCTTCCAGACTGGTCGAGGAAGGAGGAGAATTGTTCAGGTTGTGATGGGGAATTGGGAACAGGAGCACATCCAGCTGCAGGAGCCAGCTCCCTGTCACTGCCCTGGCCACTGTCATTTGTCTCCCAAAGAGTCATTCCCCTCCTGTTGGGATTTCTGATAAAATGTACTGAGAACCTCTCCTCTCTAAGCCCATAAATCCTCCCCTAACCCGAAAGGAGTGCTTGGGAATCTTATTAAAAAACTTATGAATGAGTTCCAACCCCCTGTGCTGACTCTGGGCCTGGGGCCTTTCAAGCCTCGCTCTGTGGAAAGGGGAATTTCAGCTCCCACGGCTGGGGCTGAATACAAATCAGCTCTGAAGGGCTCCAGCTCCACTGTCAGCCTTAAATGCAGGAAATCTCGGGCTGGAGCTGTCCTTTAGCCTTGTTTATTACAGCTGGAAGGAACTGGGAGAGAAAGGAAAGAAGGAAAAGCTCTCAGAGAATTGTTTTTTAGGACTCTCGCTGTGCTTGAGAATCCAAAATGATCAAATGCTGTTTTAGGAGGCACCTTTGCAGCCTCCTTGGGCTGAGGTTTTAATAGAAATAATCCAAAACCAGTGGCTGATTCTTTTTTTGTTTTGGCAGGGAGCAGCTATTCCAGTCAGGCCAACACAGGTGTTAAAAGCCTGGTGTTTTGGGCATATAAAGGCTCTGAAAGTGTTTGGAAAGATATTTTTCATCACTTTAATGGGTTTTCTTTTGCCCCTAAATGTTGCCTGCTAGCAGGAGAGGGTCCCCAACACCACTCTTGCTCTGCATCCTGCCCAGCCTGATGAGGCACAGCAGACCCTGTGGTGCTCAGGGCCTCACCAACCCAATTCCTGCTTAAATCCACCCAAAAAGGAGGGCTCATCTTCTGAGGTGCAAAAATGAAGATAAAAAAGCCCCTTTCCCTGGTGTTTCCCCTCACAAACTCTGGTTTTGGTCCACAGGACCCCTTTCTCCTGGGGTGACTGAATTTCCCTGATTTTCAGCTCCCAGGAAAATCCCACCCAGCTGGAGGGAACACTCACAGCTCCCACAGCTTTGGGAGCTAAAGAAAACTGTTTATTATGGTATTTTTCTCCAAAATGGCCCCTCAGAGGTGTTTTTCCAAAGTCTTCCACTCTCCCACCTTCCCTCTCCAGCACGGGGTGAAGGTTGCCAGTGCAGCACTTCATTTGCAATACAAAATGGGAGTAAAATATTGTCCTCAGGCTTGGGAAGTCCTGTCAGAGATTGAATTGAAATACAGTGCCCCAAGTCCCTCCTTTCTTTCTTTTTTTTTTTTTTTTTTTTTTAATTAAGGTCTTTCATTTAACATTTTTTT
>VXBQ01015059.1:302076-322536 GCA_013400175.1 Phainopepla nitens | reverse complement strand
CCCAATCCCTCCTTTTTTTTTTTTTTTTTTTTTTTTGTATTTAATTAAGGTCTTTCATTCATCATTTATTCCTGCATCCCCCCCCCCCATCTTTGGTAATTTATGAAGAAAGAGGGAAATGAGGTTTCTGACAAAGATGCTGATAAGTGTTTTCTGAGGGCAACAGATTCTTCTGGCACCTCTATCTCTGTTGAAGATTTCCTNTTTTTTTTTTTTTTTTTTTTTTTTTTTTTTAATGACACAGCCACTTTTTATTTGCTTTTTCCTGAAGGGAGTCCTGCCAAATTTATTAGGAATAAAGGATGTTCTTTACCCCATTGTGTCAAAGTCTCCCTGCTGCTCCTGACACTGGTGCCCAGTTCTTTAGGGGATAGAGAATTGGGTTTTGTTAAATTTTTGAATGAAAAAAATGAAAACCAGTGAGGAAGGGACAACTGTGGAGCCCCTGTGGTGGATCTGGAGTCTTTCAAGCCTGGCTGTGACAGTGCTGGTGTGCACCAAGCTTTGGGTTCCGTAAGGATTCCTTCTGAAAAGGGATTTATATTCGTGCTCCCATCTCTCTTCTCGTTACCAGAACACTCTCTCCATGCAGGTAATTTAAAAAGACACCCCCAGGAAGGGTGGAAAAAGGGAAGGAAGCAGCTCAGGTGCAGCCAGGCATGCCCACTCCCCTATTTTACCCCTTGAGCTTCCACAGACTCGGGGAGAAGCATCTTTAGCAGGCGATGAATCGCTTCCCCGCCCCTTTGTTTGCCTTCCTTTGAGAGAATTCGAGCATTTCTGCGGCTGTGAGAGCGAGGGGGAGGCAGTTCCTGCTGGGGTGTGAGGAGCTGCTGTGGGAATGCTCCGAGCCCTTCTGGGGGTGTCGCATCCCTGCCAGAGCCCTTCTGGGGGTGTCACATCCCTGCCAGAGCCCCTCCAGCCCCAGGGAGAGGCTCAGCTTTGTCAAACCCTTCATCCCCTCACGCCTCGATCCCTTTTGCTTCACAAAACCTCATCCCCATCGCTCCTGATCCTCTCTCCTGCTCTGCCTTCCCCAGAGCAGAGCCTGGTGCTCGCTGGGGAAAATTCAGGGATATTATCCATCACTGTCAGCAGGGAGGCGTTGGGGTTTTCACGACAACTCCCTACACGTGTTCTTGGGCACGGTCCTGCTTTTCCCCAGGCTTGGATCTGGATCCATGACCTGCCCTGGCCTCCCTGGAGCTGCAGCACAGCCGTGGTGGCTGAGAGCTGCCTTGCAGAGCCCTCCTGCTGCTCTCATCCCTCCTAACAATCCATTATTTAAGGAATTAAATCTGAAGTGCGTATGTGACCGTCCTCCTGATTCACAGGGGCTTTGCAGGAATAAATAGAAGCTTCTACTTCGGGCTTGTGGGTACTGTGGCCTTCATCCCAACCTTCCCTGACAGCTCTTATCAATTATTTGAGCCTCCACCAGGCAGGAAAAGCTCTGTGCCCTGATGCCAGGTGTGCCTGGTGCCCAGCCTGAGGGCTCAGAGCCAAAATCCTGGGTCCCCTGTGCCAGCTTTGCTGCTGGTGACGAGCAGGAATCCTCTCCTTGGTGTGACCAGCAGAATTTCTTATCAGCCCCCACTCCAGGTCATTTCCATCGTCACCACAGCTGTGCCTCATTGTTGATGGCAGGATAATGGGAATGAGGGAAGATGGGAGGAGATCTCTCTCCCCTGGGCACAGGGAACAGAAGATGCTCTTCCCTCTCCCTGTTTAACCTCCTGCTGCTTTTGGCTCTGCCCAGGGAACGCAGCTGGGGAGGAGAGAGCAGGAGGAGGAGATGGGGGAGGCTGCTGGATCCTTGGGCAGTAATAACTGATTTATTTCAAGATTTGGAAGGTGTGTTGGCTCTGTGGTGGGTCTGAACACACGGGCTGGAGAGGAGAAAAAACTGCATTTTCTGGTTGAGTTTTAGAAACATAGTTAAAATGGTGAAGGGGGGAATGTTTAGAACAAGTGTAAGGGTTTAGTAAATAAGGCTGGAAATACAAACTTCTGGTTCTGCAGCGTTGCTGCAAAGCCCAGCTCAAATTGAGAAAGAATTAAGCCAAAATTATAACTTTTGGGAGCCTCTGCTCAGCCCAGCTGAGCTGGAACTGCAGCTCCCCTTCCCTAGGTTGGCATCTCAGCTGAAGGTCTCAAGAGAGCCCATGAAAAGAAAAAGCCATTTCTGTGATTTATGATGAGCTGGATGGATTTGGTAGCCAGGCTGTGAGACTCAACTTCCCCTCTATCTCTGCAGATTGTCCTCCAGGGCTGGGCTGGGGGAAGCACAGAGCTTTTATAGCTGCTTGGCTGAATGTACCTGAATGTTCAGGAGATGAATAAAGGCCACTTTTCTCCACTGCTGTCAGCCAGGCTCCTTTTACCAGTGAGTTTTCGCCCATTTTGTTCTGACACTTAATAAGAGCTTTAGCAGGCAGAAACCTTGCAGTGCATTTGCTGAAATAAGCTCCTGCTCAGTAAAGCCTGGTGTTAAGGAAGCACTTAAACCAAGACAGATGTTTACATGAATTTTGGAGCAAAATGCTTCAAGATCCCCAGCCAGGCTCTGTCTCACAATAAAGCACTGAAATTCTCTGCTTTGGAGAGGTGGTTACATCTCACTTTATGTAATTCAGTTTCCCTGCAGTTGTGCCATAAGATGTTCCCCCCCATTGTTAACGTGCTCTACAATTTACCCACCTGAAAGGCTCATTTTGGAGGATGAAACAGTGAATTTCATTCCCATTGCTTGTTTTGTGCTTTTTGGTGTCCTTGGAGCATCCTTTGACCTCTCATTGATCACAGCCAGCCCCTGCAGCGCGTGCTGGGAGGGACATGCGGCGAGCCAGGGCAGCTGAGGGGCTCTGTGCATTCCCTGGCACTGGGATTTGCTCCCAGCAGAGATGGATGGAGGGAAAATGCTGGGGAAAAGGGCAGCAGGAGCATTTACCTTCCCTCAGTGCCTCGCTGGGGCAAACTGGCTGCTCCTTTACCTGTGGCAGGAGGGGTTTTACCCTAGGAAAGGTGGGAGCTGAATCTCAGGGTGTCACAGGGAGGAAGGAGATGTTGTGTGGAGCTCCTAGAGTGGGTCCAGCAGAGCCTAAAGATGATTTAGGGCCTGGAGCATCTCTGACAAGGAAAGACTGAGGGATTTGGGGCTGTTCAGCCTCGAGAGGGGACCNTTTTTTTTTTTTTCCTCCTTTATCCCCAGGCCGAATGAATGCGGGAAGTTCCGAGTTCCAAAGCGAAATGATTCCAGTTGATTTAGCGGCGGTAAAGCAAGTCGTTAGCAAAGTGCTTTATGAAGCCATAAACGTCTTTTCCGAGCCCTTGATAGGGTTCTTGGGGAAAATCTGTTTGTCACAGAGGGTTTTCCATTGCACTGCTCCTCATCAGGTGAGGAAATGGGTCAGAGAAGATGTGGGACTTGTGTTGGGGAGGGAAATCCTTCCCAAAACAGGGGCAGGGCAGACCCTGGTGCTCCACGGCCCCGCATCCTGCTCAGCTTTCAGGTGCCAGGGTAGGTAACTCCTCCTGCAACCACAGGGAGCTTCACCTCTAATTCTTACTTTTAAAAAGTGGTTTTGCTGATGGAACACGTCCCTCATTCATCTCAAACCTCCCTTTCATGGAATCACAGAATAGCTGGGGTTAGAAAGGATTTAAAACTCGTCCCACCCCACCCCTGCCATGGCAGGAACACCTTCCACTGTCCCAGGGTGCTCCAAACCCTGTCCAACCTGGCCTTGGGCACTTCAGGGATTCAGGGCAGCCACAGCTTCTCTGGGCACCCTGTGCCAGGGTCTCCCACCCTCCCAGAGAAGGATTCTTTCCCAATATCCCATCCATCCCTGCCCTCTGGCACTCTAAACCCTTTGAGTGCTTCCTGCCCAGTTCTACAGCTCCAGGTCAGACCAGTCCAGCTGACATTTTAATGGGAAAACCCACACTTGGGCTGCAGAGCCCTTTCCCAGCTGGCTCTGATTCATTTAGACCTCATCAACTTCTGACCAAAGATTTCCTGACCATGAGCCAGGTTCAATTTGGAAGTAGATAAAACACTGGGAGTGATTAGGAGGAAATCTCAGAAATGCTTCCCATTCCAAAGTGCCTCAATCCAAAGGGCTCCCAATCCCATTTATCTCCTCCAAGCAGAAGAACATCCACAAATATTTTGTTTTTTCCCCCTCAAACCCAGCACCAGCTGCTGGGGGTTAAACCACACCAGTCTGTGAGAGCAGACAGTAAGAAAAAAGGGAAATCTGAGGAACTTTCTCCCAGTATCAGCACTTTGAGAGTTGTGGGGGAGACGTGCAAATGAGATTGATTCATTTTTTTTCAGGGGACTTGGATGATTTGATTGATTCTCCAGCCTTGCTGGAGCTCTCTTATAAAGCTGTGCTGATGGGTGTGAGCTTCCCTCTGCTCGTGGGGAGGGCAGAGTGGGGAATTTTCAGTATTTCCTTGCCATCCACAGCATTCCTGGGGCTGCATCCCTCCCTCAGCTGCAGCCTTCCTGCTTTCCTGGCAATCCCGTGATCCAGGGAAGCAGGAGAGCAGGAAAGGGCTGTGTCTTGATGCTTCCCTGACCCCACAGGCTCCCAGTTCCCCGCCACTCGTGGCCTGTGGGAAGCTGGGTGTGAGGTTGCCACGATCCCAGGGACTGCTGACAGCATCTCTGGGTTCGTGGGGGTTTTGTGCTTTTGGAAAGAACGCCTTTTCCCTGTGCAAATCCCAATCTTGACTCATCCTGCAAGACTTCCTCCTGTTTTTTCCATCTGCTGCTGCTCAGGTAGTTGGAATTGGCCGTGCTGCCTCCCTTTCCCTCCCCCCAAGCCTGGTGCTGTGCTTCTCCTCAGGAATACTCTGAATCAGGCACAGGGAAAACTTGTAATTGTGGGGAAAAAATCGAATTTCACGAATTCTTCTTGGATTCCTTTCCCTTTCCTTCTTTTCTTTGTTTCTGGGCCATTAGCTGTGGCACTGCTCATGTTTTTTCCACTCTAAAGGCCAACATGAAAAGCTTTTTTATTTTTTTGAAGTGAAACGTGTGATTCCCAGGTAACAGCTCAGCCTTGGAGCTGTGGGTTTAAGAAAAACACTGAATACCTCATAAATCCCGATAAAAACTCTGCCAGGGATCAAAGCAGCTTGGGCAGATTATTTAACCTTGAAGAAAGGAAAGTTCAGGAGAAGTGTTGAGGAAAATTCCAGGTGAGAGGGAGGAATGGCTGGAGATGGGACTGATTCCATGTGCCCAGGGCATGGAATAAAATTCCTTTGTCTCCTATATTTTAAGGTTGGGATGGTTTTTTTGCTCTGTGTAGGTGAGATGAGAGGTAACACTGGATTTACTTATAATATTATAAAATAATAATAATAGACCCAGCAGTTCTCCAAAGCAAAATGGAGACCAGACCTCTGGGGGAAAAATTCAGGAGTCCCTGAGGCTGAGTTTTGGGGTCGCACAACCGCACTGGATGCTCTCCATCCTAAAGGAACCTGTGAGGAGCTGCTGAGGGCAGTGCTGCTTGTGTCTCTATCAGCAGCAAATTCCCAGGAGCTGCTTCATCCCAAATTCCCCATCAGATCCCTGGCTGCCTTTCCCACATGATGAGCAAAGCCAGCAGGAGCTCAGCAAACTGGGAAAACTCCTCCTGGCAAAGCCTGATGTCTCTGGGTCACCTTTCCCACACGTTCAGCCTCAGAACCTGTTGGGTGTTTGCTGTAAAAACCCAAGAAAATGCAAAAGAGGGGCCAGTCCCCAAGGCTTGGGCTTGATTTAATACTCGTGGCTGCAAACATCCAAACTCTGGCTGGGGCTGGTTTTAATTAAAATGACAAAATAGGGCAGCCATGGGGATGAATTACTGAAGGAAAATGTTATACTTCCCACCAGCCTGTTTAATTACAAAAGGCAATGCATCAGGCCTGAAGGGCCTTGTCCCCTGTGCCAAGGCAGGAAGGGCAGGGCTGGCACAGGCAGCTCGTGTCACCCTCTGTCACTAAAGCCACTCTGCCAGCTCCAGAAACCCCTCCAGTGCCTCCACTTGGCCACATTTGCTGCAGTTTTTTCCCCTCGCTGCCCTTTTTCTTTGGATAAATTCACACCTTCCCCCGGGCTCAGACATCTGAGATGCTGCAAAAGGAGAAGGAAAAGCAGAGAGGGATTCCCCTGCCCAGTCCTGCTCCTGTGTGGCACCAGCCAGGGGTGGTGGCAGTGCCCTCACTGTCCTTATCACTTGCCTGGCTGTGTTCTCGAAGACTTCAAGGATAGGACTGTTTTTATTTTGGAAGGGAGGTGCTGGTGATGCCTGGAAAGGCTGACCTGGAAACAGAGACTGGGAAGAATAAAAGGATAAAAGGGATTTATTGAAAGGATCCAGCTTGGGCAGTGCAGGAACATCTTGGGGCTGCACCCAAGTCAAACCCACAAATGGGCACAAAATGGATCCCTGGCCATGAGGCCTCACACTTTGATAGGTTTTGCTCCATCAGCAGATTGGAGTGAATTGTCCAATTCCAGCTCCTGGTTATGAATCTCCATCCTCCTTGTTCCCTCTCTTTCTTTGCTGTTGTTTCCACTCTTGGGCCTAAAATTTGTCCTTGGTCCCAAGCTAGAAAGGAATTGTTTTGTCTCCCTACTCTGTGAAGAGAGCTGCCCAACCCTGAATATGAAGCCCAGAACTTCACACTAAACCAGCACAGAACCTGAAAAATACAAAAGCTAAAACTTAAGGCATCATTTCCCTCCTTTAGAGGCCTTGACAAGGTCTCCTGGATCTGCATTTGAAGGAGCTGAGGGTTGGCTTTTCTTCCTGCATTGGACCAGCAGAAAACAGCTCTTAGCAAGCAACAGGAGGATTGAAAAGCAGGTTGTTTCATCCTATTTGATGGATTTGCCTTCTGCATCACCTCCAAGCTGGCAGGAGCAGGTGCATTTCCAGCCCCAAACTCATTGGGGTTTCCCCCTGCTTGTTGATAGAGTCCTGTGGCTTCTTCCCAAGGCAATTTTCTGACTCTTTTTTGGTGCAGAACAGTTTCTCTGGATAAATAATTCTTGACCTGCACATGCTTTCAGCTGAACCCCAGTGCACGAGCTTGAGCTCTCCAGAGACACTTGCTCCCCTCTCCTGTTAAAAACACCATTTTCACTTCTACCTTTCCTTTGAACTGCCAGGATCAACCTCATCACAGAGAGCACATCCCATTCCTGGCAGCCAGAGCCCTGCTCGTGGATGTTCCCTCAGCCCTGACACTTCTTGGTGTTTACCCACCATTAGTTTCCATCCAGGCTGGCAGCCCAGGAGCTCTCTCAGGTTGAGGCAGAGGGTTGGCACGGCTCCATCAGATGGCACAGAGTGTCTCGTGGCTCCTGCGCCACGCTGGAGGATGAACTCATCCTCTGAGTCAGGCCAGGCGTGGCTGGCACGGCTGCCAGCGCTCTGCAACCATGGTTACAGGCGTGGAGGTGCTGGGATATTTGGGGCAGGCTGTAATTTTGGCATCTTCAAAAGATGAAGGGGGATCTTCTGGGAAAGGCTCTTCCTCTGGGTGTTTGGGAGAGGGAAGGTGTTGGGGTTTATGGTGACAAAAATCTGTGAGCGGCGCCGTTGTGCCCAGCATAATTTGCTTTTTTTATTGATTTATTGGCCCTAAACAAGGAAGAAATGCTCAAGAGAGGTTTTTTCCTGCTGGCCATGGGTTGTAGTGGGGAATTACACCCAAATGACCCACTTGGAACCTTGCTGGGTACGGTGCAGTCACATTAAACCCATTCCTGAGTGACACAAATCCCACTTGGCACAGAGAGTGAAGGAAGCTGCTCCTGGAGGTGCCTGGAGCTGGGAATTCCGTGCCACCAGTTGATTCAGCCATGCTAAGCCAGGTCGATAAAGAAGCAGGCTCCAAAAATGGAATTAAATAATTATTCTCACTTTCTTTGATTCCAGGAAGATCCTATTAGAGCAAAGAGCCTGGATTACTGGCTGGCTGACATATTCCTCTGAGCCTGTCTCCAGATTGGATTTAGCTCTTTTATCTCCTAATCCCCAGAGCTTTTTAATGTAGAAAGTAATGGCGTCCAAAGGCAAATTTAATTTTGACAAGTAATCTGACTTCCTTTCCTTTTCTGGAGCCGGCTTTTAATCCTGTTTGCTGTCTGAAGCTGCATTACATGGATGTATTTCAAATCCTCATCGCTCCAAGATCTTTCAAAGAGGGAGAAAAATCAGGGGAACTTCAAGGCCTGGGAGCAAGGAACAGTTCCTTATCAAACATTTCAAACATTTCATTGCTGCTGCTTTTATTAACCCCTGCACTACCCTTCAGCTTGGCTCTGTGCTTCCTCCTTTGGCTCCATTGGAAGGGTTGGAATCACTCAAGGAATGGGAATTCCAGGTTTTCTGCAGCTCTGCTGTTTGTGTTGGCAGGTTGGGTCATCCCAAAAAGAAGGGAAAAGCAGGAGCTGCACCCACAGAGATGCTCTGCACTGGGAATCACAGCCAGCTGCCCCAAAATCAGAATCACAATCACTAAATCCCCCATTTACCAGCTCCCACCTCGGCTGCCCCAGGACCAGCTCCGCTCCTGGAGCCACAAAAACGGAATCCACTCGGATGCCTCCCAGCTGCTGCCTGGTGCACAGGGCTCTGCACACTTGGGTTCGTGACAGTGATGAGAACTGGAAATGTGTCTTGTCAGGAGATGAGGAGCAGCTGAGCCCAAACACCGTGTAAGGCTCATTTCTTTCACAAGGCAGATCGCTGGGGCATGAAATATTGTCACGCTTTACCCCCTGGGTGAGTGATTCCAAACACAGCTCCTCCATAAATGATCTAAACAATGCAATGCTGGCAGTGAGGAGAGGAGGGAAAACACTGTCCCAGCGTTGCTGGGTGAGATTAATGGGGTTTTTTTTTTTCCTTGTTTTGGATCTGTGTCCCTCAGAGCTCAGGTGACATGCACTCCGTGGTGGGTGTGACGTTTCCATCCAGCTCTGGTGTGGAGCCTGGGATGATTCACCTCAACTCCAAGTCCCTTTTGTCACAATCAGCCCAGCCCCCAGCTTTGAGAAGTGTTTCTCCAAAGCTTATCCAAATGTTCTTTAGTGCAGAATCAATCTCCCTCCCTGAGGATCTGTTCATCCCTCAGGGTCTAATGGAGGGTCCCCTCTCTGTGAGTGTTGGGAGGGACAGAGTTGAGGAGTACCCCATAAATGCAAAAAAAATCAGTGCTTTTCTTTTTGGTTACAGATTTCAGCTGGACAGGTCAATATCAAGCTTCTACAGAGGGCAAGCAGTGGCAATCAAGGGTCCTGGATGAAAGGGATAGGAAATATTTATATTTTACATGATCAGGAATGAAAACCAGAGAATAACTCCCCCAAATCATTCCTGATGCAGGAACTGTTTACCATCAGTGCCTATGGATTAGCAGTGGGGGCTCGTCCTAGGGCAGGAAATTCCTGGGCAGGGGTTGTGTCCTGCTCTGATTGGGATATCTGACACTTCCCCAGCTGCTCAATAACCCGAGGAGCGGCCCAGAACCAGCCAGCCTTGATGCCTGCAAGGGAAAGGAGCTTATCCAGAGATGGAATGGCCAAGCCAGGAATTGTTCAGCAGGGCTGTGAAAAGGAGAGGCCGCTGCCTCTCGGGACAGATGGAGAGGAAAGGGAGACAGCAGGAAAAACCCACAATTGCAGCCAAGCCATATGTCCAGTTACCCAGCCTCCTTCCCTTTGGTATTAACGCAATAACAGCACGTTCTGTGGAGCTGAGAAACCCCTCCCAGGGCTGGGATTTCACCCTGGGCAGTCTGAAGGGTGAGTGACACACCAGGACACGTCCCTGTGCGTTTGGGCGCCGGTGACAGACAGCAGAGCCTGTCCCCATCACCCCAGCCCTGCAGGGAGCACTCACAGCAACCTGGCTCTCTCTACCTTCTCCTTGCTTCTTGGATTTTTTTTAATAACTAAAAATATTCCCTTTTGCCTTCTGTGAGTGCCTCCTAAGGCAGGCTGAGTCCGGGCTTTACAAATTTCCACGGGGATCTCTGGGGAGCAGCGAGAGCTTCTGAAGAAGCAATATTTGGATGGGAAACTTATGTCCTCCAAGCTGGCGAGTCCCAGCACTGACACACATTTCCTCTTAGCTGCAAAGCTCTCTGGAGAAAGGGTGGGAAGTCCCTCCTGCCTTCTCCTCCTTCTCCCCCCTGCTGTTATTTAACCACTGGCTGTGATTTACACGGTTCATTAATGCAATGGTAACACTGCCACAGCCATTCCCAAACAAGCCAGGAGGTTCATGTTTGACCTGGGCCCTCTGCTTGCTGCACATGCCCCAGAGGATTTGAAAAACAGTGATTTGAAGTGATTGCATTGGATAAGGACATTACTCAGTGCAAATACAACTGGATGCAAGCATTTAATTTTTAAAAAACACGGCTATTGCAGTGCCTTTGAGGCAGTGAAAACAACAGTTTAGCTCCCTTCGTGGCCTTAGCTCTTTATTCTCCCTGAGGACAGGGAAGAGAACCAGGCCCAGTGTCAGACTGGAGAGGTTTTGGCAGGTGGCTTGGCTGGGATTGCTCTGAAATGACCTTCAGGGCTTCTCAGGTGCCACCTTGGGGAGTGGCACCCCGGGCAGGGTGGCAGCAGAGGTTTGGGGTGGCCCTGGGCTGCTCGCCCTCCCCAGGCAGAGCAGAGAAGCTGTGATGCTCCCATGAGCATTTCCACCAGCAAGAAACCAGGCCCAGAGATAAACCATAAATGGAATTGTTTGTGCCCCTCAGGCTGGGTTTTTATTGCTCCATTTGGGTTGTTGGGGAGTGAGGGGAGAAGGAGAGGGTTTAAAGTGATGACTGTGCACAACAAACAGCAGCAGCTCCCAGCCAAACACCCACAAAGGTTGGCTTTGATAAGGGACATAACCTTCCCCTTCCTGCCTTAACTCCATCCCTGCCCCTTCCCATGCAGGCAAGGAAAATTCAGGGAGCTGGAGCACCAAAAGCACAAATTTTTGGACAGCAGGTGGGGAGGGAGGGATGCATGCCCAGAGAGAGCTGAGATTCCCAGAGCCCCCTCCCTGCCGTGGGGTCCAGCAGGCTCAGGGATGGGGATGGAGTGACAGAAACCCTGAAAAACAGCAGGAGCAGGAGCCAGGATTGCTGAACACACAAGGGAATAGTGAGAACATTCCCAAGTTGTCCTGGGCCAAAGATTCCCTGGTGCACCTTGAGTGGTTCTGAGGAAACATTTCCCTCTGCAAAGTTTTTTAAAGAGACTCCCAAAAGCACCAGGAGAGGAACAGATCCTTTGGGGACATAAACAGCTCTGGTTCCACCTATGCAGATGCTTTATTTGCCTTTTTCACCCCAAATGAGAGCTGGACCCCAACAACTTGAATCCCCCAAAAGCCAGAACCGGTTTCTTTGCATCCTACAGCCACTCCCACATTAATCCTTCTTACACCCCCTAAATCCTTTAGTCATCCACACAGCTCTTCCCATCTGGGCATCTCCCGATTATTTCCACACAAAACCCATCGTTCCAGTTTGTCTTTCTGGCTCCCCAGGCTGCAGGAACCATCGCTGGCTGCTTTGGCAGGCAGCAGTTTCCTGGGGAAGCAAGGACAAGCAGCCGCCTCCCCTCTGTGCCAGCTCCTCCCCCAGGAATCCTGGCACTGTTTGAACTGGAGAGGGATTTTGAGGTTATTTCCTAAAAAAAAAACCCAACAAACCCTTGAGGTTGGATTGAAAGACCCAAATGAAAGGCTCCAGCCTTTGAGCACCTAAAGGTGCAGCCTGGTTGTGCACACCAAAGGATTTTCAGTCCGGGCAAAAAGCTTCTCTAAGTCTGTGTCTCCACGAGGAAACGAGGTGGGAAGAGTGGAGCCAGCTGTCCCTGCTTCCCCTACAACCCCTGGAGCTGTCAGCGGTCCTGGGAGGATGTTAACAGGAGGAGAAAGGCATATCCTGGTGGGTCTCCACAGGCAGCAGGCTTAGGAAGCACAGGGATTATCCCCAGCAGCTTTTGGCTGGCTCTGAAAGGCAGCACTGAATCCATTGCAAAGGGCTGCAGACACTGCAACGCTTCTCCAAACACCCCAGTGGACCTATTAATTGCAATATTGGATCTTCCTCCTCCTCCAGCAGGTTCCCAGCAGCGGGCAGGCAGCCAGCTTGGCTGTGGGTTTGTTTATTTTCCAGCTAATGGAGCAGCAGGAGCAGTTCCAGAGAAGGAAACTGGGAATGTCAGGAGAGCGCTGTCCAGCTCCCACAGATAATTTGTGACAGGCACCTGGTAGATGGTTGTTAGCGCTGTAATTAATCCAGGATCATGGAAAACCTCATCAGCAGGAAAGCCCTAAAAGCCCATTTCCCCCTTGATTAGCCCTGGCAGCTGGCTGGATGGGAAAATTGCACTCGGAAAGAGGGCAAAACAAAACACACAAAAATTCAGCTGCAAAGCGAGGGCTGGAGGTGGCATCACCGTCTGGTGTCCCTGAGTTCAGAGTGTGACAGTCCAAATGGAGCCACCAGCATTTGTCACCAGCCCCATCAAGCTGTGACCAGCTCTGTAGCTTTGCTCCCTGCTCATCCCTGGCTGGTGACACACAGCTCTGGCACACAGGCTCCAGATAAAGCAGGAGCTGCCAAAATCCCACCACTCACACCTGCAGCCCCAGCCCTGCCACGCGCTCCGGGAGGAAAAACGACCAAAATCTGAAGGGAGGAAAATAAAAAGGGAGCAGGAGTAGGTCTGTGAACTAAATTGGATTTAAAAATCCACAGATTTTGCCTTTTCCCACAGTTTGGATGGGATTTCAGCAGGTGCCACCTTTGTGGGGTCTGCAGGGCAGCCCTTGCCTTGCACCAACTCCTCCCTTTCCTCTCCTCGCCTTCCCTCTTATTTTTAAATATGCAAATATATCAGAGGAGCCTTTCAAATTCCTGACTGCAAATAGATCTGAAGGGCTTTTAAGCTTCTGAGAGGCTCCTGCCTTACCCTAACCAAATAAACAGCCACAAATTCATGGATGTTGTGCATTCACCAAGGATCTGTGTGAGTCCAGCCCTGGCTCCCAGCAGCTCCTTTGTCCTCCTAGCCCCAGCATCACCTGCCCAGTTTGTGGGGAATTTTCTGGAGTGCAGAGGAGGGAGATTCCCCTTTTTATCCCTATCCAGGATGGGATCAGCCCCGTTTCAGACCAAGCTTTTGAGGAGGAAAGCAAAGGGAACATGAGGCCTTAACTCGACAACACTGAGCGTGAGTCATAATTCTCCCAAAAAAATGAAACAAATAACAACTCCACGCCAGCTGGGAAGCACAGGGGCTCTGAAAATATCTGATTGGCTCTGATTGAAGCATTCAACAGCACCAGGGCTGCTGGAAGATCCTGAATGAAGGCGCTGAGGCCCGGATTTGGCTGAGCACACCAAGCTGAGCCTTACGGGCACCCAGCACCGTAAGGGGACAAATCCACAGCAGCAGAACTGGCTGGAGGAAACCTCAAAACCAAGTGATTCCTGTTATTCCTGATATTTCTTTTTTCTCTGCATTTACCACCTCGGCCAGCTTTTGTTCATTTATCCCAGTGCTGTTTTTCACTCTGCTCTAGGTGCTGGAAAATCGAGGCTCACGGGGAATTTGTGCCTTGGGAGTCGCAGCCCTGTGCTCAGCCTTGCCCACCCCTCCTCTCCCTGCCTGAAATCCCTATTTATGGCACTCTGTTTACCACTAGAAACCATAAAAGTGCTAAATGCTTCCAAGGTTTCAGCTCAGATTTGATCCCCAGGCGACCTGTGGTGTACAGTTAAATAAGGCTGGTTTATGTATGCTGCACCCTAAATCTAAAGGTCAAGGGTTTGGTGGCCATAAATATTCAAACCTCACAGGCTGGGTCTTTTCAACCTTCTTTTAAATATTTATGATGCTGCTTCCATGGCTGCAGGAGAATGTTATAATAGTACTAAGAGGGGAAAAAACCCATTCTCCATCTAAAAGCTCAGCATGAGCCACTTTCATATATTATGCATCGCTAAGTGCTGTTTATGGCCGGTTTTGGCACTGGACCCCGGCAGAGTTCATGAATCTGCAGCTGGGCAGGGCTTGGGGTGTTGGCATCAGCCTGGGGTGGGCACAGCTGAGCTCCTGCAGGGAGCTCAGTCCTGCCACAGACCCACAAAAATCTTCCCTAAACTTTGCCCCGAGCTCGTGGAGTGAAGATGCCACCATGGCTGGTCCCTTAAAAAAGGACCAAGCTCTGATTTGTGCCAGCTGGGGGGTGGCTGCTGCCTCTTCTCTCCAGATATTTGGCTGTGAAGCATCGGAGGAGTGCAGAGCTCTGTCAGCATCAGCTGCAGGAATTCTGCTCCCGCTGCTCCCAGCGTTTGTTCCAGCCCAGCTGTGCCCTGCTGGCTCCTGGCACAGCTCTGCTGATTCCCTGGAAATCAGCTGGGTGGGGGCAGAGCTGGGGTTAAATAACAAATCCCAGCGTTTGGGATTGCCTGGGAGCAGCAGCAGCAGCAGCACTGGTGCCTGTGGGATGAACTGGGAAGCAGAGGATGAGCCAGCAGGGAGGTCAGCAAAGCTAAAATCCCTTCGAGACTTTAATCAGCTCCTAATTAAACTGAGATGGGCTTTTGTCCTTGGGTAGAGCAGAATTCAGCCTGACTGATTTTTGGTGCTTCTTACCCTTATCTCTTTCATTTCCAGGAGTGGTTTAAGGGAAAGTGCTGGGTCAGCTCAGTTTCTGTGGACTCATGGACTTGTATTGTAAATTAATCTCCTGCATGAAGTCATTTGGGGAGGGAAGAAAACTGGATTTTCCCCCATTCCATTGAAACAGACCCTGGAGCTCTGAAAAAAAAAAAAATAGGGGATTGATGGCCAAGCAAATGGACAGCCAGCATCCATGGGCAAGCATCCAGAGTGGGATGTCACAGGCTTCATTTCCTTTGGAAATTGGGTTTCAAATTGAGGCTAATCAGAGTTAAAAAACACTGCAGTTCCCCCAGCCCAAGCGATGCTTGATGTACTCAGTATATTACATCCTCAACAGCAAAGCAGCATCTGCTCCATAAAATGAAATGTGTGTGTCACCATATGCAGGCAGCATAATGTGGGCTCAAATTAAATAAAAACATTTCGGGGTATATGGTCCAATATGCAATCTGGGCCCCAGGAAAGGCTGAGATTTACTCCAAAGTTCTCAGCAGGTGGCTGAAAAACTGAACCCAAACCAGGGCAAACTGGAGGTTTTAGCAACAGAAGCTGCTCCCTGCACTTTCCTCCCTTTGAGCCAATAGTACTTCTGGAAATTCAGGAATTATTGGTGGTATTTTAAAATTTTTTTTAATTTTCTTTTCTTTTTAATCTGTGGCTTTTTGCACCTTTCCACTACTAGGAAAATCTCCGAGGTGGCAGAACCTTGAGTGGCAGCAAATCCTGCTTTGCACCCAAGAGCTGCCCTCCAGAAATACCATGGAAACTCAGAGAGCACGGTGAGCACTCAGCCCCTTATCTGTGTGCCACGAATAAAGAGGTAAACTCTGCTAGACCACTCGAGTCTCACCTTTCCCACCTATTTTTCCCAACTGAAATCTCTCCCAAGCAAGGGCGATGCTATTTTAGAAGACACCAGGCAGCTGAGCTGCACAGCCGAACTTCCCGGGGTGACTCGGGCTCCCCGAGGCTCTGCTGTCGGTTCTGATCCTCCTTGACCCCATTTGTTGATACAAAAATGTGTGGATTCCCTCCAGGTGCCCAAAACTCCGGGAATTCGCAGGCGGTGCTGCTCGGGCAGCAGAGTTTGTTATGGTGATGATGATCCTTGTGTTCCTTCAGGGCCGCTGGGAAGCTGCAAACCCTTTAAAAGCCGCTAATGTGGAATTCATTTGCTTTCCAAGGTGCAAAAAACAACTTTAAAGTGGCAGGCAGCGAGGGGATGTTTGCAGAGGAGCTGCCTCAGACACTTCAGGTCTGCCTGGTGTGGGGTTTTATCTCCTTTGCTCAGGTCCTTGAATTATTTGGATAATGAAAAGCCCAGAAAAAGCAGCATTCTGCTCTTCAGAAGCAGAAAAAACCAAAATTTCCAGCTGTGAGGCTCGGAGTGAAGCATTTGATGAGGGGGGAAAAGCACAAGTGTAGCAGAAAGCGAAGGAAAACACAACGGTGCTGATGGAACTGGCTGAGTCCATCTGGAAATCCGGGATGCACCTGGGAAATCACTGGGACAAGAGGAGGGAAAAGGCAGGTTCCAGGTAAAGGACAGGGAGAGGAGTGGGACAGATCTGTCCCTGCCCAGGCACTGGGAGCAGGGGTGGCTGAGGCTTCATGTGACAAAGGGAAAGGGTTTGGCAACTCCTAGAAGTCCTTGGCTGCAGTGCCAGGGCTGGGTGCCACCAAGGCTGGGTGTCACCAAATTTGGGTGCCACCAAATATGAATACCACCAAGGCTGGATGTCACCAAATCTGGGTGTCACCAAGGCTGGATGTCACCAAATTTGGGTGCCACCAAATATGAATACCACCAAGACTGGATGTCACCAAATCTGGGTGTCACCAAGGCTGGATGTCACCAAGGCTGTCTCACACACCCATCCTCACCAGCCATGCAGTTTCAGTGCAGCAAACAGAGACAACTCTTAACAAAAATCAGCCTGGCTGGGGTTTGGTTTTCCTCCCTCCTTCAGTTCTGTTTTTTTCCAGTTCCCTTCCTGCTCTTTGTGTCCTTTCCCTCCCGTTCCTGTGCTATTCCTTTTACCATTCCTCGTGCACACTCCTGGATCCTGACCTGTTCTCCCTGGCTCTCCCTGAAGCTTTGGTGGATGAATTGAAGCCTGGCAGTGTCTGCTCCTCAGCCCACACCTGAGCAGGGAGGTGAAGAGCTGCAAAGAATGAGAGAGGTTGGCTTTAAAAAAAAGAACCTTCCCATGTTTTCACATCTGTGTATGAACCTTGCTTTTCATCCCCATCCCCTCTGCCCTTTGGGGGCAGTTTGAATTCCCAGTGCTGAGGGACAGGGTGAAAATGCTTGGAAGTGGCTTTGTCTGACTCCAAACCAAGAGATCAGGTCCTAAGAGAAGGTGATAAATCCATGGAATTTGCCTGAAATCAGCTGAAATTGCTGATTCCAGGGTACTGGTGGATCCTGAGCCAGCTTTGCCTCAGGTCCTTCCTTCCTAACAACTCTCTTTGGGACCTGGGGCTGTTGTCACCTTCCTGCCTCGCTAGTCCATGACCTTTCCGTGCCATCCTGGTGCTCCCTGCATGACCAGAGGCTCTCCTGGGGTGGTGAAGGCAAGGAGGGACAATGCCAGGAGGGGCTGAGGCACCAGAGGCTCTGGCAGGATGAAAACAGCCCCCAGGAGCAGAGAGAGCTCAGCACAGGGAGCTCTGCCAGGAGCCACAGGCCACGTCCATCCCTGAGCCTGCCTGCATGGAATGGGCTGCTGGGGGGGATCACACAGCTCTGAAATCCTCTGGGATCCATTTGCCTGTCCCCTGGGATCAGATTGTGCCAAACCATCCCCATGTGTGGGATGAGAGCTCCCAGGAGGAGCAAATCCTCCTGTCCCACAGCCTGAAGCCCCAGGACAGCGATTCTCCTGTCTGACATCCCTGACACATTCCTGACAAAGGAATCTGTGGTTTGGGTCTGTTTGGAAAATCACTTCAGCACTGGGCAGCCCTGGAAGGAATTCCATCAAAATATCAGTGTCCCAGGAGGGGACAAAATCCATCTGGGCTCACTGATCGTGCAGGAGTGATGAGCAGGGGGAAGCTCTGCAGGTGCCTCAGGTTCCCAGCACAGAGGAAGGGGCTGTCTGCTGTCCCCTGCCATTTCCTGATGTCCCCTGCCATCCTCTGCTGTCCCCTGCCCTCCCCTGCTATCTCCTGCTGTCCCCTGCCATTCCCTGCCCTCCCCTGCCCATCCCCTGCTGTCCATCTCTGGCAGCTGCTCCAGAGCACAGCAGGATCTGGAGAGCCAAGTCCTGGCCTCTATCTCTTCCCATCCATCAAGAAGACAAAGCAGATGTGGTTTTGTCTCCTCCCCTCCATCACCCAGCCAGAGTTCCCTGGGAGGAAGCTCTCCTCTCATTTCTGGAGGAGCAGGGATGCAGCTCTGGGCAAGGCTCTTGCCTCTGGTTTAACTGCTGCAGAGGGCACCGTGCCTTCGGCTGAGTTATTTCACAGCCTGATTATCCTCCCCTGAGGGGGGAAAAAAAAACAGGCCCTATTTCTACTCCAAACTGTGGACTCTGGCTTTGCCTTTTTTCATTTTTTTTTAGAAGATAAAAGAGCCTTCATGTACAGAAAGCTTCCCCCGGGCAGCCTCCTCCCAGCCCTCCCTTTTCCCGGGGAAAAAGCCGGAGCCTCTTTAGTCGCACTCCACGGGCAGAGGTTCTCCAGACCTTGAACTCCTTCCAAATTTCGAGGAGGTATTTTTCAAAGTCTGAGGAAGACACTGTGGGAATCAAAAGATCTGAGCTGTGTGTTCCCACTGGGAGATTTCTTTTCCCCTTTTATTTCTCTTGGTTTCTCTGATTTCTGTCCTGGGAGTGGAGCTCCCTGGGGCAGGGCTCTTTCCCTGGAGGAAGGACCATGCAGGGCCTCCCCCTCTGGAGCTCCAGTTCAATAATGAGGCTGTTGATATTAACTCAGAAATACTTCAAAAAAGGAATAAATTAAACTAACTGCAGGGCTGATGCTTTTGCCCAAGTGCAAGCCATGAAGGTCAGTAAAACTGGATGTGTATAAAACCAAAGGAGGGGGGGAAAAAAAAAGAGATTCCCCTTTGGTGCCTTGGGCAAAGTCCATTTCAGAGCCTTGGCTGTGGAAAACAAGCTGGGGTTTCTTCTTTGAGGTCTGAACCAAACTGAAATCACCCTTCGTGGGCGCAGCAACCTTCCAGGTGAAGTTGAGCTGGTTGGTTGAACATTTTTGTGTGAAATGAGCTCTCATTTCTGGGTTCTGCCTCTCTCCAAACTGTTTTAAGCCCTGGGAGCTCCAGCTCCACCTGGAGCCTCCTGAGCTGCATCAACCCCGTGGCCCAGGGTTGATGAGGAGCTGCTCAGGTCGGTTTTCAAGGTGCTTGAAACAGTGAAATCCCCACAGAGCCACATGGAGCTCGCTCTTCCTCCTCCTTCCTCTGAATTTGGGGATTTTTTTTGCCCTGCTGTGAGCCCTGCCAGGGGGAAGGTGGTGCCTGTGGCAATCAAACGCCTCCTGAGGTGCCAGGGGAGGAGGTGTTCAAACCCTGGTGCGCCACTGGTGCTTTTGGCCTCGTTGTGGTGCTGCTCTCGATAAAGTCAAGAGGAGTTTAATGCTTTTTTAAAAAGCCCTCAGCTTTTATGGGCTCTAAAGCACCAACTTTAAAGGCAGGTGCTGAGGGAAGTGTCTCAGGAGGGATCTCTGTGGGACAGTCAGACATTCCCACAGCATTCCCTGGGCTGCCTTTTCCAAGCTTGCTTGAAAGGGAAGGGATGATTCCCTGTTTGGAGCTGCTAAAACCCTCCTAGGAGGACTGGGACAACTTCCCCTTAAATATTTGCTGATAGAAACACACAGAAAGCTTTTTTCAGTTTGTTCTCAGCTTTTTGTCCCCACGGAGGCTCAGTCACAACAGATCTCCTGGTTCCTGCTGAATTCTGTGATCCCAGAACTTGGGAAGCAGCAACTCATCCCTACACAAATCCCACGTCCTGCTCCACTTCCAAGGGCTCCAGGTGAAGAAACGCTGGAGCAATCAATGGGGGAAATCCTCTGGTGGGGCCTCTGCTGATTGTGGACAAGGAATTTCTGTTGTGTCATTAAATAATCATCAGGAGATGATCTCTGGAGCAAGGGGGGGTGATGCTTTTCACTTCCAGCACCACACGCCAAAATATTCCATAATATTTATGAGGTCCTGGAAGAAACTGGGGTTGGGAGAGCATTCAGGGGCTGTGTGAGAGAGAGGAATGAGGGGGAGAACCCGAGAGCGTGGGGTGGGCACTGCCTGCAGCCCCTGGGCACCGGCAGGTGAGGCTGCTCTGTGACAAAAGGATTCTCCCATCCTCCTGCTGCCTGGGATTGCTCTGGAGCTGAGCCTGGCAGGGGATGGAGCTCGGAGCCTTCCCGGGGGTTGGTTTGGGGTTTGGGGTCGGTGTTTTGGGGGGATCACATCCCTGTGCACCCCTTCCTTGCCCCGCGAGGTCCCCGGAGATCGGGGGCACACAGGGAGGGGGTGAAGGATGGGACTAAGGATGAGGTTAAGGACGGGAATTAAGGATGGGGTTAAGGATGGTTTTAACCCCCTGCTCCCCGCGGGGTCCCCTCAGCCTCACCCGCGCTCCCGCGCCTGCTTTTCCCCCTCTCCCTTTGCCGTGTTTAGTTAAATTTCCCCCGCCTTACTTGATGTCACATCCTGTTCCACAGCCATCCCCTGCTAGTAGCCAGCCCTACCAATTCCTTTC
>VXBQ01015059.1:227300-290444 GCA_013400175.1 Phainopepla nitens | reverse complement strand
GGCATGGAGCCCGGCGCCGGTGCAGAATGAAGGGTGCGTGCCGCCCCCCCCGCAGACATGTCTGTGCCTTTACTCAAGATTGGAGTCGTCCTCAGCACCATGGCCATGATCACCAACTGGATGTCGCAGACGCTGCCCTCCCTCGTGGGGCTCAACACCACCAAACTCACGGCGGCCACGGGCGGCACCTTGGACCGCAGCACGGGAGTAAGTGCGGGGGGCGGCGGGGCGCGGGGAGGGCTGCCCGGAGCATCCCGGAGCATCCCGGAGCATCCCGGAGCTCTCCAGCCTCCCAGAGCATCCCCGCATCCCGGAGCATCCCTGCGGCTGCTCCCCGCCGCCGCCCAGTCTCTCCTCGCCCGGGTGTCCCCCAGGCTGTCACGTCCCTCCTCGCCCGGGTGTCCCCGTGCCCGGCAGGGTCCCCCCGGCAGGATCGCCGCCCTCGGGGACATCAGAGTGTCCCCGCGGTGAGGCAGGAGCGGGGATGGGGCGGTGAGGGGACAGAGGGTGCTGGCAGGGAGCAGCTCTCCCTCTCCTCCTCCTCTGGTTCAGCCGTCCCTTCTTCATGCCTGAGGGCGACTCTGCTGCTCCCCCCGCGTCGTCCCTGCGGCCAAAGGGGTGCAAAGTTTCCCTCGTGGCCGCTGCAAAAGCCGCCGGGAGAGCGGGTGCGAGTCCCGGGAGGCTCCTCCGCTGCCCTCCGTCCCCGATCCGTCCTCGCTGGGGTGGAGATGCAGCCGTGAGGGGCTGGACAGCCCCTGTCCCTGCTCTGCTCGAGGGCTGGGGCTGTGCCTGAGCTTCCCGCTTTGGGAATGGCTGGGAAAATCATTGCAGCCTGTCTGCCTGTCTGTCTGTCTGTCCGTCCGTCTTCCCTGAGCAGGGAAAATCGGGCACCTTTCTCCTGCGGGCTGCACGCTCGTGCCTTCTGCCCGAGCTCGGCTACTGCAGCTCTGCTGCTCCCGGAGCGTTCCGTGGAGTGGTTGTGCTGCTGAGTGAATGAAGCTGGGATTTATTTATTTATTTTTTTCCCCCACGTTGTCAGGGTTTATGAGATCCATTTATTATTATTCTTTTTTACTCCCCGGTTGTTTTAGCCAGGGAATCTAATTGTGCGTGTGCCTGGGCATGTCTGTCAAGGTGGGCATTTGCAAGGTGATTTGTTCTGTAGTGAAGCGGCGCAAAGAACCTTTCCCCCCTGGCTGGGGACACGGGGACACCTTCAGAGTGGCTGGGTTGGGATTAAATAATGGGTTATGGCGTGAGATCGAAGGAAAATTAAAGCAGAGAGGTTTTGGGGGCGCGGGGGATGTGCGCTGTGTTCGGGGCTGGGCTCCCTTGCCCGGCGTGTCCCGGTGCCCTCAGGACTGCATCCCCTCCCTGCTGGAATCCTGCACGGGGCTCGGCTCCGGGCTTTTCCCGCCTGGAATGGAGGGAAGTGACTGTCTGGGGAAGCTCCTCAGCCCCGGGGAACCTGGCAGAGAGCAGGGGGAGCGGAACTCGCGGTGTCCGTGCTGGGCAGAGCTGGGGAGGGCTCCCTCGCTGAGGGCTCCTGCCGGCTCCGAGCGGCGCTCAGCCCCCGGCAGGACGCTGTGCCCTCCCTGGTGGCTCGGGCACGTCCCTGTGCCGCTGTGAGGACACCGGGAGTGCTCTGTCACCGCAGCAGGGCAGGGGGGTGACACAGCCCCGCTGTGCCCAGCGCTGCCCAGCGCCCGCGGTTCTCGCTCCTGCTGGCTTTCCGCGTGCCCACGCTTTCCCGCTGGCCTTGCCGTGGTGTCTCCAGCTCTTCCTCTCCTTTTCAGACCCTTCTTTGATTCGTCCCCAATCCGTATTTTTGCATTCCAAGTGAATTTGGCCAGCTGGGCCCTCGGAGGAGCCTCCAGCACAGCTCCGCTCCCTGCCACGTCCATCCTGCCTCCTGCACTCGTTCCCCTTCACCTCCCTCAGCCCTGCCAGGCCTCCCCTGTTTAATTAACCCGGCTCTCCCTGTGTTAATTAGGTGTTGCCTACCAACCCAGAGGAAAGCTGGCAGGTGTACAGCTCTGCCCAGGACAGCGAGGGACGTTGTATATGCACAGTGGTGGCACCTCAGCAGACGATGTGCTCGCGTGATGCCAGGACAAAGCAGCTGAGACAACTCCTAGAAAAGGTAATGCTTGGCCCTTCTGGCAAAAGTGCTTTGGTTTGGTGGGGTAAAAACCTCAGCTGAGCCTTGGTTTTCTGGGAAGACCCCTTGGGGTGGCTTTTCCTTGCTTTTCCTTGTCCCTGTGTGGAATAATCAGCTGCAGGCAGGAGGAGAAATCTCTTAAGTGTTTTCTGAGAGGAAAACCTGGCCTAAGGTCAAGGGAAAACTGCTGAGATCAAAGCACCAATATTGAACCGTATCTCTAAAAAAAAAAAAAACTGAAAAATAAAGAAAAAATCCCCTTTTTCCATTCTGTTGGCACAAGCTGTTTCAAAGCAAACTCGGCAACAGGAGAGGAGAGAGAATTAAAATCCCAAAGCCAAGCTTTGGTGGTAAGCCAGGCAAGGTGGTATTAAAAAGGTCAAGTAAAACCCTGCAAGCTGTCACCAGCAGGTAGCACAGAGATGACACTCAGTGGTTTTCTTCCTAACGTTGACATCTTCTTGATTAGTTTTTAATAGTCTGCTGTCCAAAAAGATCAAAGAATCTCATTAGGGAAACATCCCCAATAACAAGAAATTTTCCAGATAATAGATTTCGGTGAAGAAATGCTGTTTCATGTGAAATTGTGCTCTTCTCTTGCAAATATGAACTGGCTCCTGTGCTGGATATATAATTAAACCCCATCCCCTAATGCTGTATTGGCCTGTGCCGTGCATGACAAAAGAATTTTCATCCTGCTGCTTTGGGGGAAGCTGCTGTATTAATTCCCTCTAACAATATTAAACCTCCACTTAACTGATTTCCCCATGTGCTGAGGACAATAAAGCCAGCCAGGAAACATTCAGCCCTAAAACAATTCTTTGGGTTGTCAGAGGCTGCTAAAAATAATCCCAGCTCAAGCTTTTCCTTCTCACAGCAATAACGCCCTGGGTGCATTTGCTCCTGAGAGGCAGCAGGATTTATGAACAGCTCAGAGGGGTTCTCAGAACTCTTCATCCACTCTAAACAATCAGGATTTGACCCAATGCCCTCTGCTGATGGGCAGAAGTTGGGAATGGGAGACTTGGGATAACATCAGGAGGGTGGAAGTGCTCAGTGGGTTGTTTTATTTTTTTTTAATGCAGCTCTCTGGCTGCCAATGGGTAAAAAGTGAGGGAGGAGCAGGAATTCTGGGCATGTGTTGTGGGATATGTTACCTGCCTGCTAATCTGGCTGCATCTCACTCCCACGCTAACCTATATGAAAAACCCCAAAATAAGGAATAGGCTCTTAGTGCCAGACATCTGATCTTGCTGGAGGCTGAACTGATAATCCCTGGAGGTGAAAACAACTGCAGAGCAGCGCTCCCAGCTTCCCAGGAAGGATTTCAATCCTGAAAACTCCTTCCCTCAGCTGGGGTTCTAACCCTAGCTTTGTGATGGGGGGAAAATTGCAGCTCCTGGTTTCTCCCTGGCAGCAGAGGAAGCAGCACAATGTGTCAAGGAGGTAAATTATGTTTGGATTTTCCGAGGAGCAGACGTGGAGTTCACCTGTGGAAATGATGAGGTGTTGCAAGGCATCATTTGTGTGTACATAAAGCAATTACAGCACCTTCAGGGGAAAGCTGCATGCAGAATCCTTTGGAATTTTGAGGTTCAGAGCTGCCATCCATCCATGCTCCGTTCATGGGGATGAGGATCTGTGTAGGAACTGCAGTTCCTGTGGCTGGAGATGAGTGCTGGGCATCCTGACAGGTGAAAGAGGGGAGGGGAGGGCAGCCAGGGCTGCACAGAGTGTTCAGCCCAAGGTTTGACACTCGAGGTGTCTGAGCTCATCCTTGGCTGGTGAACACCGAGTCCTTCCAGCCTTACATGTGGCAGGTGCTGAGCCCAGACCTTGGACTGCACCCAAACCAAGGCATCACCTCAGTCCTGCTCATCATCACGTTGTGTGTGATCTCCAAACTGAATTTTATTTCTTTATTTGTTTGTTTGTTTGTTTGTTCTGGCCCTGTTACCGGGGACAGCTTCCTCCTCTGATGGTGAAACCATTTCTGGTTTCTTGCCAACCCTTCCTCTTAGCCAGCGCTGATTTCCAGATTTAACAGTTCTTTTTGCTCCTCTGATGGGCACTCCCAGGTGTATTTAGGGGGACAGGGACATCTCAGCCATCACTCTGCCTCCTACAGACCTTGTAAGGGGAACTTTTCAAATCCTGGACCATCAGCTGAGTCCATTTCTCTGCTGATTTTTTCCTTACACCTTGAAAATCTCCCTCAAGATTCCTCTTGCTGTTGCTCCATCAGTTTGTGCAGCTCCCCAAGGTTGATCTCTGCTGAAACCCCAAAACTGGGCTCCAAACAGCCCTTTTGGAGCTGGCAGGAAAAAGCTGAACCACAGGGAAGCTTGAGCAGGGTTTAAAGCATGGATTTGACCTTATAAACCTCGCTGAGGTCATCAGGCCAATATTGACTCCCTGCTACTCAGGTTTAATTGTGAATCAACTCGTCAAACAGGGTGACAAGAGCAGCACTGGAAGCTTCATTTGTATTAATTTCCTATTTCAACTGCTAAAAATAACTCTTTTTTCCCCCAGACAGCCACAGGTATCTGTCTCACATTATCTTGGTGAAAATGAGGTTTCAGGCTGAGAGAGGAGGCAAAAAATCATTTTCAGGCGATGTTTGAGGACTGCAGCTGATGGGTGGAGCTGAGGGAATTTAAGAGGCACTATCCTTGGGCCTGAGTTCATTAGAGCACTTCTGTACATGCTTCAGCCTGAGCTCCAACAGGCTCATTGAAACCTAATCATGTGCCAAAGTACTTTGCTGGATCAAGGGCATAATATGCTAATGAGGGAAAACAAGCAGCTCCTCGGCTGCTGGAGCACACGGGGCTGTCAGGGCTCCCAGACTCGTTCTCTACAAATCTGGCCCGGATCTTGCCTGATGGAAAACAACACAGGCAACAAATACCCGCTCTGGGCTTGTGAAATCCACCCCAGAATAGCACAGCAGCTAATTTTAGGCATCTCTGAGCAGAGGCACGTGAGGAGGTTATTTTCCTCTGCTTCAAAAACATTCCGGAGGTGTTTGAGGGCAGCAGCCCAGAGTGAGATGCTCTGAGAGCAGAGTGTGTCTCTCCCTCCCCACTACTTGAGAAAGAGCCCAAGGAGCCCCCCAAAATTCTACTCAGCAGACTCAGATACTGGTCTGTCATTACAGAAATGCTCTTTTCTGATTATTTTCAGCTGGGGTTAGGCACTAGTGGAATAAATAGGATTAATTTTGCATGAGCCTTGCAAGTCATCCCTGTCTCTGCTCCTTGGAACAATTCTGCTGCTCCACGTGAAGGATAGGCTGGATAACTGGAATAAAAGGAGCTTGGCAGCTCAGCCATACTTGTCTTAAGGCTTCCTTTCTCCTGCCTCAGGGCACAGAGAGGTCTTCAAACTCCTGCACATCCAGCCCAGGTGAATTAACACCCACTGAGAGCTCGCATTCCCTGCGGGAGGCACAGCTTAATGGGAGCTCACCAGGCTCGGGCTGAGCCCAGGTTTGCTCTTTTCTCCTCCCAACCCTGTTCTGCACTTCCCTGCTCCTCACACTGCCCTGAGCAGGTCCTGGGGGGTGTTCAGAGTGGTGCTGGTTCATCTCTGAGGCTCAGAGCCTGCAAATAGCTTCACCTTTGCTGCGGAGCACTCTGGGCCCCGGAGCGGTTGTACAGAACACTCCGAAGCCTCTTGGCCTTTGCTATACAGGTCACCCATACATTTTTAATAGATTCCTGCAATAGTTTCGGTGTCATCCTGCATGAGCAAAGGGCATTGTGATGCTTTTTCCAAGCTGGAGGTGCCACAGTTGGCATTTGCCCTGTGTGGAGCCCGCAAGCTCCGGCTGGCACGGGTGTCCTGCCGTGCCCTCGCTCTGCCACTTGAGGTGAGTCCCTGCCCAAAGTGGGATCTGCCAGAGGAAATGTGGGACTTGTACCTTTCCCTTTCCCTTTCCCTTTTCCCTCCCTGCAGCCCAGCTGTGGCGAGGACACCATCAGGAGAGGATGTGGCGTGTGTGGAGCGGATCTGCGGGGTCAGGGCTGGCTCAGCTCAGGTTTGGCTCAGCCGCCCCCAGCCGAGCAGGGCTGGCTCTGAGGCGAGGCCCTGACGCAGCAGCAGCAGCAGCAGCAGCAGGCTGCATGCCTGATTCACTTTCCCCACGGACGTCACCGCGGCGCTGGCACTGCTGGGGGTGACGTGGCGGTGGCAGGGGCAGCGCCCGTGGGCCGAGCCCCGTCACGTCCCCGCCGTGGGACCAACGCGTCCGGCCCCGCTGCAGAGCCCTCAGACGCGGCTCAGTGCTAAACGGGAGCTGACGTCAGTCAGAGCTCCGTTCCCCCTCTCCCAGCCTGGAAAACAGGAGGGAATATCTCCACAAACCCGATGGCAGCCAACCTTCGAAATCAGGTCAGCCTCGCTGGCGTTTCCCTCCCCTCCTCACACCTTCAGCTCGTTTTCTCACCGTGAGCGCAGCCAAGCTCCTTGCATCATTCCCCGGCGAGGCCAGATGGGCTGGGAGCGGGGCTGGGAGCCGCTGGGCTCCGGAGGCTGAGCCTCCCGAGGAGGAGGCACCGGTGGGGCACCAACCATCCAGCACCCCATCCGTACCGGCCATGCCCCGGTGCTCCCCGCCCTCAGGATGCCCTCCCTGCCCCTGGATGTGTTGTGGCAGGTGCTGCCTGAGCAGACAATGAAGTTCTGAGGTTTGCTCTCACGAGGAGAGGGAAGCGTGCACCTGGGCAGAAGCTGTTCCTCCCAGCCAGGTGTGCTGCTGTCACCTCCGAGCTCTCCTCGTGCCACAGCAGGTGCCTGTCAGAGAGGCCAGCCTGAGTAAAGCATTTTAACCTCAGCTACGCCCCTCATTTCCATGTCAGATTGCTGAATTCTTCTCTGCAGCGCAGCAGAAAAGGAAAAAAAAAAATCGTTTATGAAATCGGTTTTGCTGTGTTTCAGAGCACGGGGTCACCATCTGGGAGCTGCTGTTGATGAAGCAGTAAATAATGCATGGGCTGATTGCCCTTTAGCTGTGCTAGGTGTGTGGAAAAGGTCAGCGTTGGGATGCAAGGGGGGCTGCCTCGCTGCTGGCAGCACCTTCTTAATGAGTCCCTTCTGGTTTGACAGGTGCAAAACATGTCCCAGTCGATAGAGGTGTTGGACAGGAGGACTCAGAGAGACCTACAGTACGTGGAGAAGATGGAAAACCAGATGAGGGGACTGGAATCCAAATTTAAGCAAGTGGAAGAAAGCCACAAGCAGCACCTGGCAAGGCAGTTTAAGGTAGGTCTGATTTCCAAACTGCTACGGGAGCTGTGGCCAGGGAATTTTCGGGATGGGCACGGCACTGTGGCCCTGGTTCCCATCAGGGGACCAGCTGTGGGCTCCTTCCTGTCCAAAGCACAGCCAGATCCAGGCTGTGGCCTCCCATCCTCAGCCATGCATCTCGTTATAGGGTAAAAGCACAAATCTCTGTGTTCCCACACCCACCTGGGCGCCCTAAATGGGGCAGTGCAGGGTGGTTCCAACACGGGGGTCTGCAGGGACACACCTGAGCTCTGGGTGAGCTCTGGGTGAGGTGGGTTCCCCTCTGTGGCCAGGCAGCTTCTCCATGCCATGCCCAGCACCCATTTCTTGGGAAAACCCAGGAACTGGAGCTCCCTTCCCATTCCTGCAGCTCGTGGCAAACCACAGCGGGCAGTCACCAAACCACATCTCCCCTGGGGGTGGCTGGAGAAAGGATTTCATCAATCAAACATCACCCTCTCTGAAAAAAAAAAACAAAAATGCAATTATTACAGCTGTCCTCAGGCTGGCAAACTGCACATCTCCAGGATTTTGTGCAGTTTTGGGTGTTGGCAGCAGAGGCAGCAGCTTCTGATGGGTTTTTTTGTGGTGGTGCTGGGCAGAGGAGGAGTGGAGCTGCAGCCTCTGGAATGCAGCTGACACTGGGAGCAGTGGCCAAACCCTCAGGAAGTTGCTTGAGGATGAATGAAATTGCCAAAAAAGATGTTCTGAGCAATACTGGAATGTTAAATTTTAGCAGTGCCGTGGGTTAATAGATATAAAAAAACAAACGGAAAAGATATCTGGTGGAATTTGGGGACTTTTCTGATCAGCCACCCAGCTGATTCCCACCCTCGTTTGCAGGCAGCTGGCTGGTATTTTAAAGCAGATTTTTTTTAATGCTAAATACTGAAATACCACGATTATCTCATAAAAAGCTGGGAAAATGGTTCTTAAAACTTTTCACCAACTGCACCTCCTCCGCTCCCCATCTCCAGTTACTGCAGGACCCTAAATTTAGCTCTGCAGTCTGGATGGAAAGACTTGAGCATGAGTTTCTTTTATTTAATTATTTCTTTATTTCAGTTATTATTGTTTCCCCCCCCACCCACCATTCTGATGAGTTCAACCCTCCCCATTCCCTGCCAGGGAACTTGAAATGAAATAAAATTAAAACATTCCCCACATGCAAAGCACAGGAGGGAAAAAACCTCGTGGCTTAAATAGGAGGGGATGGATGGGAAGGAGGCTGAGGAGGAATTCCTGCTCCTGTTCAGCCCCAAAAAGCTTCAGGACACAGGCAGATGTCACAGCCCTGGCTGCTGGGAGCTTGGCCACTGTAATTTGAGCAGCACCAGGGATTTTGGGTGTTCTAACACGCTTCATTAACGGGTAGGTGCATGCATATTAATGTCTACTCATTAGCTGCTGGAGCAAAGCATCTGCAACAAAATGCTGCATTCTGAGCCTTTAAATGAGCAAAAAAAAAAAAAAATTTAAAAAAGAAAGAAAAAAAATTCATTTCTGCAAAATCCATCTGATAATGAATTTTATTTTTCTGTCCTGCGCTTGAAACCAGTGAGGAATTTTTGTCTAATTTGCTGCCAAAGCAGCATTTGAAAGAACAACCACAGCATTTTGTTCCTGCTAATGCCAGCATTAAAGTGTGAGTGCTTTGGAGCTCTTGTGTTGGTTTTTTTTCTCTCTTTAGTGCCGTAAGAGTATTTGTCTATGAATGGCTATCTATATAAGGCAGGTTAGTGAGCTAGATCCTCAACAGTATTTCATTTTCTTGCTTACAGGGCTAACTAAAAAGCAAGTTTTTTCAATGCTGCAGTGACTGAAGAAGCAGTTCACTCCCATGTAACCATGAAAAGAGGGCCACAGAGCATTTTGCACCATGCATTGATTTTTTTGATTATTTTCCAAATTAGCACCATATCTCACTAAGGAACCTTGAACCACACAACCGAGATCTTCCTTTGCATGCAATTGTAGATGCATTTCATGAATAGTTTGAAACCCTTGTCAATGCATATATATCTTATTTTCTTTTATTTTTTGGAAAGAAAAAAAAGAAAAAAAAAACAACAACTCTTTGTGTATGTGATCTGAAGCATGTAACCCTAAGATGTTGCATTCTAAAAATGACAAATAAAGGCCTTTCCCAAATATTTTGGTGTTCTGCAGCCTGTTTAATATGTTCTTGCCAAGACATCATTCGGACCAAAACTAATAATTGAGCTAATTTTAATGCTAATAATTGTGGGATATGTGAACATTTCGCTCCCATAGGAAGCACCCAGGTCAAGGCAGAGTGTTGCAGATTTTTGCACGCATAGCACTGAACCGAGCTTATTTTAACCTTGCAGGCAATAAAAGCGAAAATGGAGGAACTTAGGCCTTTGATACCAGTGTTGGAAGAGTACAAAGCCGATGCCAAATTGGTATTGCAGTTTAAAGAGGAGGTCCAGAATCTGACGTCAGTTCTAAACGAACTCCAGGAGGAGATTGGCGCCTATGACTACGAAGAGCTTCAGAACAGAGTGTCAAATCTTGAAGAAAGGCTTCGTGCATGCATGCAAAAATTAGGTAGGCTCAGAACCACCATGGTGGCCCTGGCTCCGACGCCACCGGTGCCAACGCACGCATCCCGGCCGGAGGCAGAGATGCCCCGCTGGACATCTGGTGCCGTGCCCGGCCGCGAGGGATGATTGCTCCACACGGCCAGGGGCGATCCTGCCAAGGGTTATGCCACCAGGAACATTCCTCCTGGGAGTAGTCCTGCCCAGGATTACTGGCAGGAGCAATGCTGCTCGTGGTGTGAGCGCTTCAGGATCCTCCTCCCCTCCCGCGGCGCAGCGGGCGTGTGGACGGCGCTTGCATAAGTGGCGGCTCTCGCTTATGCCAAGCCAGCACTTGCACCCCTTTTGCTTCTGCATCCCCGGAGCTGGCCCGTCAGCAAAGGGCTCTGCTCGTGGTGGGGGGTGTGGGGCCGTGCCTCGGTTTCCCTCGGTGCCCTCCCTTGTTTTTGCATCTGGCCGATCCCCCCGGAGCGGAGCATGAGGGAGCTGGTGCGCGGTGCGGTGCTGCGCCCGTACGGGGTGTGAATCCTCCCTCTCCCGTTCCCCGAGGGAGCAGGGAGCCATTGCCATCAGGCTGCTGCTAAACCACCAGGGATTCATCTCTGACCTCACCCAGAGGGTTTGAATTGACTGAAACTCACGGGTCTGTCGTGGGGAGGCTCGGCTGTCGCCAAACCCAGCGTGTGGCCCCAAACACAGGGGGAAGGAGGAGGGCACTGCCTTCCACAGCTGCCAGGACTCTCTGCACCATTTGTTGGGCCAGCTCTGACTTGATTTAATTTCTCCTTCCATTATTGACTTTCTTGCCACGCCATTTAGATAATCCAAACACATTAACTGCTCTGCAGTCTATTTTGGTAGCACATACGAAATTACACTCTCAGGTAACTTCATGGAAGATCAGATCTCTTCTGAGCACTTTATATCCTTGGCAAGGTAACACTTGGTTTCTCTCTTGGCTCTGCTGCTGGGGTTGCTTTTGCTTGTTTCTAGATGCCTCCACACTGCGAGCAGCCACCTCTCCTCCATTCCCTCTGCATTTCCATCCTCTGGTTCCTTGGACATCCCTTGCAGGCTCCATCTCACTCAGAGAGTAAAATCCCCATTTAAATGTGGATGTTCAGAGTATTTGAACAAGTCAGGCACCAGGGCACCCCTGGGACAGGTAAACCCCCCTGGCCAAGAGAGATCAGAGTTTGATTTCTCATTAATTGATGAGTGCTGGTGCCCCAGGTTTGGTTTGAGAGCAGGACAGGCTGGGGCTCTCTGCCCCTCTCTCTTGTCCCTCCCCTCACCCCATGATGGTCACAGGGAGGGCAGGAGGGTTGGGCATGGAGGGAAATTCTGACCTTGCCCTCACCCTCTAATGGGGACAGGAATGGGCAGGGCTGGAATGGCTCGGTCCCTAATTCCTGGAGCTTTATCAGGTGGGCACCGTGCAGTGGGAAGATAAGGAAGGATGAACAGATAAGGAAGAAAGATGAGAAAGGAGAACAGGCCCAGGAGGCTGGGGTGGACCAGGGGCACACAGAGACCTCGTGGCAGCCCCACATCCCCAGCAGGGGCAGCTCTGCCCTGTGAATGGATCCTCTCATCCCTCCCCTGCTGGGGGCAGAGGAGGAGGAGGAGAAGGTGCCCAGGGAGGGATCCCCTTGCTGCACCCAGAGCCTTCATCCCTTGAAGGTGAGGAGGAGCTGTGGCTCACAGGGAGAGGGAGCAGCAGCAGGAGCAGGAATTTGAGGCTCTAAACTTGGGGACAATTCTTTAAGCAAAGCCATCCTGGCCCCCACAACCCCTCTCCAAGCAGAGAAGTTGGGACAATCCTCCCACTGACCCTGGGCAGGCTTTAAGGAGCAGCTCCCAAACCATTCAGGGCTCCAAAAAATAGAATTTGCTCTTGGACCAGTAACCCTTTCTGCTCTTTCCATCCCCTCATGCTCAGGTCCAGTTCAGACCAGTAGCCCAGGTAAGACTGAGGCAGGTAGGGATGCTGAGCTCTTTCAGGTAACCTTGTCTAGAAACTTTTGGGTGCTTTTTTTGAATCTTTTTGAGTCTTTGACTGGGCTTTTTGGCTTCTTCCTGCCCTTGCTGTCTCTCTGGGGTCAGGGCAGCTCTCTTGCAGCAGCCCTGGGTGCTCACAGAGATGGATTCTGTGCCTCCCAAAGGTACATCCCAGAGGATTTGTTGCTCACTCAGAGGATGATTTATTTGGTCACTTAAAAGAAATTGAATTTCCAATGCTGTTTATCTCTCTGGCGTGTAAACCACTGGAAATAGTTGTTAATTGAGTTAAATCCAGATAACAGCCTTACAAATGCTTTGCTGCCACACAATGAGACCCTGATTGCTGAGGATTTCACTTTGCTGCAGGTTTGCTGCTCAGCTGGGCTCACTGGTGTCTCCAGGAGCTGGGATTTGCTGCTCCCCTAGAATGTGTGTGCCCAAAACAGGATCAGGGAGCTGCTGCGACAAGCACAGGCCAAGGGGAGGAGAGGGATGTGCCACATTCCCACCCAGTTCACCTCTCCCAGGAAACTCTGAGCCTTGACAGTGCAGCAGCCTTTTCCTTAGCCAAGGTCCTGATTTGCATTTTGGGTTTCCTAAGCATTATTGATGGATCAATAGTGAAAACACTCCCTGACCCTGGCATGTGTGTGGAGGGAAAGAAAAAAATCAATCATGGCAGCTCCAATCTGTGTTTCTGTTTACACTCCTACAGATCCCTATTTATACAGGGATTTTAGCCTTCCCATTAACGTTCCTAAGAGGAAGTGCAGGGGTTGTCACTCCTTGGATCAAGGGGGAATTTGACTCAGGCAGGACAAGATTTCCTGGGGAAAAATCCTGGTGCAGGGATGGGGATGGAGCCCTGTCCCTGATGGTTTTGGGGTGGGGTGTTCCCAGCCAGGCAACAGAGGCACAGCTCAGCTGCCACAGCCCCATCCCTGCCGTGGAGGGCTGGGATTGGGATGGGGGATCAATCCCAGGGAAAGATCCTGGCTGTAGCAGCAGAGCCACAGAGCCCAGAAGGAGCTGGAGCTGGTGCCTGTGCGTTGGTGGAGGAGCTGCTGGGAGCTGCCAAGCAGGACTGGTGGGCAGGATCCCAGATCTGGAGCGGAGGTGTTGGCATCCTGGGAGGAGGGGAGCTGGAAAATTCCTGGTGCAGCTGAAGGAAGGGGCTGTGTGGGGGATGCATTTCGTGGCAGGGTGCAGGGGTGCAGGACAGGGGCAGGTGGATGGAGGGACACCTGGGAGAGGCTGATTTGTGTCCGGGAAAAAGGACCTGAATAGCGCTGGGCAAAGAGGAGTGAAAGCAGCTCCTCGGTGAGGCCCTAAAATCTGCTCCTCACAGGTTTCCCCTGCCCTGGGCTCCTGGGTGAGCACCAGGATGTGCTTTTCTGTGGCACAATTGTCCCTGAGTGACCTGGAATTCCCAGAGAATCCCATCCTCCTGCATCCCAGCAGGAAGGGGGGTTTGCAGAAGGCTCAGCTGCTGATATTCCCAGTGTGGTGTGGATCTCCTCAGGTGAGTGAGGATCCCAGGAGCTGGAGTTGTCCATGCCTGGGTGGCAAACCCAGCAAAGCTAACTGGGGGTCTTAAAAATGTGTGTTAAATTCCCCGCAGCAGCTGAGTGGCTGGGGTGGGTTTACAGCAGGAGGGAGAACACTCTGCCCTGTGTGAGAACAACCCTCCTGCATTGCTGAGGAGCTGGGCTCTGTGTGCCTCTAGCTAAACGTGTAGGAGATGTTGCAAACAACACTGATTTACCCTTATCAGCTGCTGCTGGGGTTTTTTTAAACTGTTTGGGGTTTTTTTTAAATCAATGAGCTTTTATACCACGTTCCTCTCCAGGGAAATGGGAGGAAGAGATAAAGTGACAGCAATGTAGGGCCCTGATAATGGAAGGCAGCACTGAGCAGATCTGGGATTAGGGGAAGGCTGGACCCCTGCAAGACATTAAAATTTGTTATTTTAACTCGTTGCATCTCTTTTCCAGTACTTTGTTCTCCCTCTGAGCTGAGAGGTTTGGAGTGCAGCAGGCAGGAGGGCAAGTTCCTGCGCTTTGTGTCTCAAAAGTTCTGCTTTTAGGTGGCACCTCTCCTTATCTGCCTGGGTCTGGAGGCTGTGGGAGCACTGATGGTGCCCTTGGTCATGTCCTGCTGGTGCACATCAGGAATATCTTCCTCTGTTTTCTGCCCTGGGTTAAGGGGATCCCTTTGGCCACAGCTCAGAGCTGAGGCAGGTGGCTGTGTCTGATCAGGAATTAAAAATGCAGGTGAGAACAGGCAGCTCTGAGAGGGAATGCAGAGTTCTGGAAATGCTCAGGGTGTAAAATCTATGATCCTATGAAGGTCAGGTTGGACAGAGCTCTGAGCAACCTGATCTGGCTGAAGACATCCCTGCTCTTTACATTAAACGACCTTTAATGGGTCCCTAATGACAGACAGGATTTTACTTGGTCATTTGGAGCAGGATGACCTTGTCCCGAGCTTGCAGAGCCCTCCCTGTGTTCAGCAGCACCTGCAGGGGCTCCCACCTGGGTCCCTGAGCAGGTCCTGCAGTGCAGCTCCAACGCAGCTTCCCCACCCCAGCGCTGCCAGCCTCCCCTTCCCCAGCCTGCCAGGGGCTCCCTCATCGAAAAGGAGAACTCAGGAAACACCTCCTGGGCTTCAGGTGGTGGCTGTCCCCCCTTGCCTCTGCCCTGGATGTGTCTGGGTTGTAAACGAGCTCTCCCTGCCCTACAGGACATCCCCCACCAGCCCCAGTCCCTGCCAAGGCACATCCATCTCCTCCCCTGTCACTCCTCACACACATTAAAGCGTTGGTGAGGCAGGGAACCAGAGTGGCAGCTTTGCTCAAACTTGGCGATTTTGTTGGGAAAAGGAACTTGGAAGCACCTTCTGTGCTGAGGCTGCAGCATTCCAAATCCTGGGACAGAGCCAGGGGTGGGAAATGAGCTGGGGGAGAGGTGCTGCTGCTTCCCCTCCTGTTTAGGGCTTGAAAACCCAGCGAGGCGCTGAACTGGCTCCCGGAGTTCAGCAGACTGGGAGCAGTGAGTGTGCCTCAAACCTGGCTCACAGCTCTGCCCGTGCCCATCCCTGTGCTGCTGAGGCTGAGCTGGGCAGGATTCCCGGGACAGCTCCTGAGGGATGCTCGGGACGCTCCCACCTTCCTCCTGCTGCGTTTGGGTTCCTGTCCCAGAGCTGGCTGGTGGCTCCATCAGTGTCTGCTGAGTGTGCAGCACGAGAGGGAGCAGGGCTGGTAAACGATCTTTGCAGGGAGGAGATTTACATTGCGTGCCATTTTCCACCTTCCTCTTCTTTTCTCCTCTGCATAACCTGTAACAAACACACGTTTCCAGCGGGGCTGGAATAGCCACGGCTGCTTTTTTATCTTGGCTGCAGCCGCTGGATCAGAGCAGCTCCTCAGCCCCTTCCTCCCCACCTGGCTGCTGCTCTCATTCTCGATGCTGTACCATCCGCAGCTCGGCTGCTCCAGCAAAGCCCCTTTTTTCGGGGACAGCGATGAGGACAATTGTCATTAAGAGGTGTGAAACAAAAGCATCCGACGCTTGTTCCTGACCTTATTCCCCGTAATTAAACCGACCCTCAGCTAGGCAGAGCGGTGGGCACAGAGGGGAGGGTGGGACTGGTTCCTGTGCCCCTCCCGGGGCTCTCGTGGTGCTCACCAGCCTTCCCCTCTTTTCCAGCCTGTGGGAAGCTGACGGGAATAAGTGACCCGATCACAATTAAAACCTCGGGGTCCCGCTTTGGATCGTGGATGACGGATCCTCTGGCTCCTGAGGGAGAAAACAAGGTAAGAGTGTGACAGCATCATCCCCGTGTCCCACCGGTGTGGCTGAGGACAATGAATATTCATCACAGCTCAGGTCGTGCCCTGGAAAGCTGGGGAATGTCCTCGTTCATCCCCAGGGCTCTGCTGGCAGCGGGAGGGGGCTGAGCATCCCCCAGGGAGGGAGGATGAGCAGAAGTTGAGCAGCCCCTGCACTGGTCCCTTTCCTGGGCAGGTGAAACTCCCTGCAGTGATGAGGGTCCATGGGCTCAGAATTGTCACCACGAGGTCTGTGTGGGGGAAAAACAAACAAACAAACAAACAAATATTGGGTTTCTAATCTGTGTTTGGCAGCCAGGAGGGAGCTGGGGCTGAGCACAGGGACCTGTGGTCCTGGTCCCTGTTGCTCTCCTGCTGCCAGCACCTCGGATAATGTCATCTCTCTGCATTTGCCCTCCATCCTCCACCTTCATTGTTGTGAGGAATTAACTGACTGCAGCCAGAGAGAGAGATTTTTTTTGCTTTGTTTTGGTCTTTTTTTTTTTTTTTTTTCCCCATTCAGACCATTCAGTTTTGATCCCAAGGAGGTAGGAGACCAATAACTGGCTGAAAATCAATCCTGGCTCCCCATGACTGATGGAATGGAAAATATCTCGAGTGTTTGCCGAGGATTTGCAAGCAGCAAAACAAAACAAAAAGCACAAAGCTTGGCTGCCTGTAATTCCCTCCTGCATGTAGCATCCTTCAAAGGATAAAGGCACCAGCAAGGGCTGGATCAGGGCACCTATTTTGGGATCTGTGCCCTGGCATCAGCTCTGTAGCTAAGACAGGACAAGGATGCTCTGGAGAAGTCACCCCTGGGTGGTTTCTTTGAAGGTCACTTAAGTTGTCAGGCTCTTTCCCTCCAGCAGCTAACTGGCTGGCACTGGTTCCCCAATTCAACACCTCCATATTTTACAGTTATTAAGCAAAATTTCACCTCCAGCCCAAATAAAATCCCGTGTAGAGGTGAGATGGGAAGGTTTTACCAACATCACATCTCGTTTTACTTAAGAGAGGGGACAGAATTGTCCCCTTCAGGCTGTGTTTGCTGCTTCCCTTGGCACTCAGACAATTTTCAGCTGAAGCTGGTGGTCCAGATGCTAATGATTCTCCCACGTCTTCAGGGAGTTTTGTTCTCAAACCTCAATTTTTTGATATTTTTTTTTTAGCCATGCCTTTTTCTGCAGTGTATTTTTGCTGTACAAGTAGGCTGCAAACTGGAGCTGGAGCTTCCCAAGCCTCTCTGTGTATTTAATATGTAAAACCTGCTGGGAATTTTATTAGGAACACACCATTAAATGAACTTCCTTGGCTGCTCAGCAGAGTGGGAGAGTGAGGATGGGCAGTTTATCATCCCCAGCTCCTGTCTCTGAGCCCCAGGAGGTGTTTGGTGTCGGTGTGATCATTTTTTCATGTCATGAAACCATGGAACACACCTGGGGGACATTTGTGAGTCCTGTGGGAGCAGCAGGTGGATGCTGAGAGCTGGGATTGCTGTGTATGGACAGGAGGAGGCTGCTCAGAGCCAGCTGCTGTGCTGGGACATGGTTCATCCATCAATCCCTGCTTTTCCAGAGCTTGGAATGCTGCTGGGTCCTGCAGCCCCTGCATGGTGGCACAGGGCTCTGCTGGGCTTTAAAAACTGAGCACAACACATTTGCATGTTGAATTTTTAATACCAGATAATGAAATGGGAGCAGCAAAGAGAGAATCATGTGTTGGATATTTTTTCCCCTATAATTTCCCAAACTGGTTCAGCTGAAGCTGAAGTTTCATTTCCAGCTCTGGGTGTTCTCTGGTGCCTTTGCAGCCACCCCCAAGCCCACCAAGGTTCAGGGCTGAGGGTCAGAGCCATTTGCCACACATTCATTCCCCACCTCTGCAGGGAGGTAATTTCCCCCTCAGCTTTCCAGGGAGGTAAGGCTGGAAGGCTGAAATTCCCTCCAAAGCCTTTGGAGACCCCAGCTGACTTCCCAAAGACAGCAGCCAAATGTTGGGCTGCCCTTCCCAAAGACTGATGATCACACTCCAGACACAGAGCTGTCAGATTTTGCAAGGGGTTTGCAGAAGAAATCTGCACTACATCACCCAAATCTGCAGCCTTAAAGGCTTCCCTCTTGCTAAATTTACCTTTTCTCCTTCCTAAATTTACCTTTTCTCCTTCCTAAATTTACTTTTTCTCCTTCCTAAATGGCTCTTACAGAAAGCAGCTCTCTCATTTTCAGGCATCAACTGCATCCAGAATGTCAGTGACTGGCTGGATATTTCTTGTGGATATTAACTGCACAGCTTGGTCATTTGCCTCGGAATTGGTTTCATATAACAAAAGCTTTTTTTTTTTTTTAAGGAGTCTAGACAGTGTCCCCAGTGAACTGGCACTTAAATGATGATCTAAAATCTCTCCCCAATCTACCCAGAGCAAGATTTAGATGTCTTTGTCTCTTGTATTTCAGCAGCCTGGCTTTAAGCTTTTGATGCGGCAGTGTGTGATTTTTAAACCAATATGGACTTTTTGCCTGAATTTGCCTGACAATGAGTGATTGCATCCCTCGCTCCCGCATTCCAAATTAATGGAGTTGTGCACAGCAGCTGCTGTAATTTACTGAGTGCTACCGCGGGAAGCAAAAGCAGCAGAGACAGAAAATGCTGGGTTTAGCCAGGGAAAAGCTGCTAATTGCCCTCGGGAAGGGAGGGTGGTGCCAGCCACAGCAGCATTCCCAGGGGAGCACTTAAGCCAAGGAGATATCAGGTTATCCCCCAGGGAAAGCTTTGATTTCTCGGCTGATTTGGGGGTCCAGAAATCGGGGTTATTTCTGGATGTAGGTGACAGATGTTGGCTGGATTCAAGGCCAGATTGGACGGGATTTGGAGCAGCCTGCTCCGATGGAAGGCGTCCTTGGCAGGGATGAGTTTTAAGCTCCGTTCCAACCCATTTTACAACGGTTCCACCATCCCTGGCTGTGGATTTCTCCCCCAGCCCAGTTCCTGAGGTGATCCCTAACCCCCACCCCGTGTTTGTGCCGTGCAGGTTTGGTACATGGACAGCTACCACAACAACCGCTTCGTGCGCGAGTACAAATCCATGGCGGATTTCATGAACACCGACAACTTCACCTCGCACCGCCTGCCCCACCCGTGGTCGGGCACGGGGCAAGTGGTCTACAACGGCTCCATTTACTTCAACAAATACCAAAGCCACATCATCATCAGGTTCGACTTGAAAACGGAGACCATCCTCAAGACGCGCAGCCTGGACTACGCCGGCTACAACAACATGTACCACTACGCCTGGGGCGGCCACTCGGACATCGACCTCATGGTGGACGAGAACGGGCTCTGGGCCGTCTACGCCACCAACCAGAACGCCGGCAACATCGTCATCAGCAAGTTGGACCCCAACACCCTGCAGAGCCTGCAGACCTGGAACACCAGCTACCCGAAACGCAGCGCCGGCGAGGCCTTCATCATCTGCGGCACCCTCTATGTCACCAACGGCTACTCGGGAGGCACCAAGGTGCACTACGCCTACCAGACCAACGCCTCCACCTACGAGTACATCGACATCCCCTTCCAGAACAAGTATTCCCACATCTCCATGTTGGACTACAACCCCAAGGATCGGGCTCTCTACGCCTGGAACAACGGGCACCAGATCCTGTACAACGTCACCCTCTTCCACGTCATCCGCTCCGACGAGTTGTAGCCGGCCTTGGGTTAGAAACTGGGTTTAGTGGGGGGTGGGGGGGAAATGAATGAATGAATGAATAAGTAAATAAAAGGGAAAATTAAAAAAAAAAATCGATAATAAAAGGGAAAAAATGGGAGAAACTAATTTAAAAAAATGCTAATAAGGAAACATACTTTAAATAAGTAAACATATAAACGGCTGCCAAAATTAAGACCAACGTCATGGAGGATTATTCAGCATAAACCTGAGAGATCAGCATTACCTCTACATTTCTAGAAGTCTGGCCCTGTGTTATATAGACTCACGAGTAACCATGTACTTGCAGCTGGAACTGCACTCAGAGAACCACTTCAGTTTGGGGTTTTGTTTTGTTTCTGTTCCGATAGCAAACCTAGAGAACATCCTCAAGCAGTAAGGCAATGACTGTTGGAAGTTCACCCTCGGGAGCCTCGCTCTCCTCCGTGTGTGGGTTGCATGGACATTCCCCCGGCGTCACGGGCAGCTGTGATGGATGTGTGGAAAGGAAAAGCAGGAGAAGCTGACCCGTGAGGAGCTCTGGCTGTCTCAACAAGACCTATCACAGGTTAGTTTTCTTTGCCTTCCATCGCAGCTACTGTCTCTCTCAACTGTGTTCTTGTCACTTAGATTAACTGTGCTGAGACCCGAAGTAGCTCATGGATCTGTGTCTTAGTAACTTATTAAACACGATGGTTTAAGTATGTATTATGAACAAGTTGTTGTACCCATATTGTTTGAACTTATGTATTCAGCAAATATATTGTATAATGTATGTCTGTTATTTACCAGAGGTGGCAAAACTTTGTATGTCCAGTTTATGCAATGAATGTTGTAAATGCAATGATGTAGTTTGGATTTAATAAATGATGGTTTTTTCGTTTCTAAAAAGGCAAAAAAAAAAAGGTCAGTGTTCACCCTTATACACAGGTAATCAATTTCATGTTGATAATTACAGGAATATTCTCTTACTGTTATACTATCTACATAGCATTATGGTGGTTGGAAATCGCTTCCATGGAGATTCTGTGGCAGCAGATTCCCATGGGAAGCTTTGTTTATGGAAGTGTGAAGGTAATTAATTTTTTTTAAGAGGAAAACTTTGTACTATCCACAGTTATCTAAGGAACAATAAAACTATTAGGAGACTTCCCTGCTTTGTTGGTTGTCTTCTCTGTGCGAGTGAGCAAGTGCAGGGAGGGAGAACAGGAATTTTTTGGGGTAAATGCTGAGCAGCCATCCTGAGTTTCCTTCCAGGGAATATTTCCTGATGTGAAGCTGGGGCTGGATCCTGAGCTGGATCTCGAGGGCAGCTGGGGCACGGTCCCTGTGCAAGCTGCAAAGGGCTCTCTGGGGTGGCATTAGGTCTTCATTGCCTCTTCCCCCACAGACTGGCCACATTTAGCACCACCAGGAATGACAATTTTTCAGCCAAGTGGCCCAATGAGGCTCAGGAGATGGATGGTTTAGGGCCCTGGGAAGGAGCAGGGATCACCAAGGTCAGGAAATTGAATATCAGCAATCGGTGCTTGCCACAAGCTGCACATATGGATTTCAACCTCCCAGCCTTTGCAAAAGTTCCCTGCTGAGCTCTTCAACAGGAGGAGGGAAAAGGAAAAAAAAAAAACAGTGTAATGTGGTTTCTCAGAGCTGGATTAAACCACAAGCACCGAGCAATGCTCCCCGTGAAGATGTTCCAGGCAGTTCCACGGGGCTGAGGCTGCCCTGTGTCAGCACTGCTGCTCTCACAGAAGCCTTGGCTGGATGCAGAATGGGGACAGCTCTCTGAGGACTCATTCCTCTGCTGCACTCTGTAATTCCAGCTCTCTGGACTGCCAGGTTTGTGGAGAACTTCGCTATTCAGCAGTGGTTTTCCCTTCAAGAAGCTCAAAAAGGAGGGCTGGAGACCCCATTGTGTAATTGGCAGCAGTATTGATCCTCGATGCACAGGAGAAATCTGTTAAGCCAAAAAGCAGGAAGGCACCTGCAGTCATTTCTATTTAATCAATGTATTTCTTCAGTGCAAACTCATTGAAGGGCAGCACGCTGTTACTGTAAGGGTTAGAGCTGGATCCTGGGATGCTGCAATTGATGGGACAGAGGCTGATGATGCCACCAGGGCTGGGCTTTGCACTGGAACTGCTCCTGCCCAGCTCCTCGAGGGCTTCAGGGTGAAAAAGCGGGTGGGAATCCTGGCTGTACCACATGCTGGATTGCTTTTTGGTGTGGTTTATTGTCCCAGCAGCCAGGCTTTGTGTCCTCCATCCTAGAAGGCGTTCTAATGAGGAAATGGTTCCTCTCCAAGACTTCACAGCAAAGAGAGATGAGACCCCAAACCTCACAGCAGAGGGAAATGGGATCCCAAACCTCACACCAGAGGGAAATGGGACCTCACATCTTACAGCAAGACCTCTGCAGGTGTTGACAGAGTTTGTCCCAGGCAATGTGTCCAGTTTTGGGGGGAGGTTTCAAGCAGAGCACAGCACATGGCAGGGCACCACTGAAACCTGCACAGCCCACCCAGGCACCACACCAACATCACCCCGTGGCAAATTCCCCTCAGTCAGCGTGGTCATTAGACAGGAGTCGAGGACAAAAGAACACGCCTGCTTCAAAACATCGATCTGCAAAAATAAATCGAATTACAGAAAGGCAAAATAATGCTGTTTGCTTTAGGGCACGGCTACATTTAGATTCTAATTTTCCGAGTGCAATTCATTTAAGACAAAGGCTCCAGAGCACAAAATGTCCTTGAACGCACCAGAGCCGGAGCAGCTCCTGTGTAACATGTACCCAAAGTTAATGAGATGAGAGAAGTGCTTTGAGGGGTGTACCTTTGTCCTATTTGCCTGTAGTGCAATATTCTATAAATGGATGCCATATGGCTGTACACTTAATGGTATGGGTTAGATTGGAAGTGGATGAGCCACTCAAAGACAAGAACGTCCCAGAGGATTGCTTTCTATAGCCTATGACTTAATTATTTGATGCACGAGGCTTCTTGGTCCAAATTTAGTCCTGGGAGTCAGTGAGCTGCTTCAGAGGAACATCTGACCATAGTTCTGGGGGTGTGTGTTTGTGTGTTGTCAATATTTGCCAAGGTGTTCCTTGGGAAGCCCTGCTCCAGGGATTTGGGAGGCCTTGGTGTAGAACCCAAGCTGCTCTCAGCCCCACCAGCCAAGTCCCAGCTCCATAGCTGGAACACATTTGATGGAAAGGGAATTTTTATTAATGACAAGAGAAGGGGGGATGGCTTAAACTGAAATAAGGGAGACATATATGAGGTATTAGGGAGAAATTTTTCCTGTGAGGGTGGGGAGGCCCTGGCACAGGGTGCCCAGAGAAGCAGTGGCTGCTCCTGGATCCCTGGAAGTGTCCAAGGCCAGGCTGGATGGAGCCTGGAGCAACCAGGGACAGTGGAAGGTGTCCCTGTGAAATGCAGTCAGGGCTGTGAAATAAAGCTTTGGGCTTTGAAATGCAGCTCAGGGCTGTGAAATGCAACTGAGGGCAGTGAAATGCAGCTGAGGGCAGTGAAATGCAGGTTTAGGGTTTGAAATGCAGCTGAGGGCACTGAAATGCAACTCTGAGCCTTGAAATACACCTCTGGCCTGTGAAATGCAGCTGAGGGCAGTGAAGTGCTCCCCAGCCTGTCCCAGGAATTAAATGCAGCTCACTCTGCTAGCACCTGGCCTAGAAGCCGGGCAGAAACCCTGGCTGTTGTTTAGCATCATCACAACTCTGAGAGCTAAAAATTTCCCTTTCTTCCTTTGCTGTTTCTTCCCTGACCTTCATTAGTTCAGCAAGCAGCAAGTGCTGAGCCCATATGGAGACAGTTATCATAAAAAACTGAATCCTGGCCCCTTAATTAGCTCCTCATTATCGGAGAGCTCCATATTGAAGCATTAAGAACTTGCGAAGCAATTTGTTGAGTTTCCAATTAAAACTTTTTTAGAATTGTTGAGCCTTTTAATACTTTGTGTTTACAAATTGCCTTGGACCCACACCAACACACACATTTCCTTCACTGGGGAAATATAACTGAGGAGCTGCTCGTTATTTATGTAAAACTCCAGGTTTTAATAAAGTCATAAACCATGTCAATGAGGCTGCTCTTTTCATACCTGATACAATAGATATGACTCTGAATGAGGGCAGAGGAGTTAGAATCATTAAGAGGGCAATTAGAGGCTGATTTCCTAATAACTCCACTTTAACAGCACTGTAAAAACAGATGTACACATCCCTCTTTATATTAATTTACCATGGATGTGCTCCTGCCTGTTGACAGGTCCTGAGACCCTCTGTTCCAGCACATGGCAGCCTCAGGACCATCAGGAATAAATAAAAGCCAGATGGGCATGGATTATATTCAGTGGATCTCACAAACTGAGAGCTGGAGGAGTGCAGCTACAAACACAGGAGGAAAATTGGGTTTCCTACAAAGCACAGATGGGTCCATGGCCAGATTTACCATGGTGGCCAGAAATCTGGGGAGGTGAGTGACCACTTGACAAGCCCAGGGATGAGCTGTTCCTAAAATCTTCAGAGCAGGGGAGCAGCAGTGGCTCTGCTGACCTGGAGAGGGATGAAGGGATGTGCTGAAAATCTCTCAAACGTGGTTCCAAGCCTTTTGGAATGGATGGCCACGTTCACATCACATCCATGAGGATAAAGGAGGGATGTAGCAGAACAGGCACGAGCCCTCAGGGGTTTAACTCACCCCAAATTACTTCTTCCTCCTGAAAAACAGACCCAGGAAGAAGAAATTCATGGCTGTCAGGAATCTGTTGTGTAACCACCACAGGAGAACAGGGAGAAGTGTTTTTGGGGTGTGGAAGAATTGTGACAGCCCCAGGAGCCACAACCTGAGCTGGGCTTTTGTTCTCAGCACTTGTGATAATACAGCACTTACCTTCTCTGGGATGTTGTAAAGGCAGGAGCTGATCTGGATTGAACATGTCATTTGTATTCCCACGCTGTTTTTGAAGCAAATATGTCAAATTAAGCCAAAAAAAGGAATGAAAAGAGGAGTGATTGCATAAGGAATTGTCTGGGCAGGCAGCTGTGGCCACTGATGGCTCTGTGGCTTTGGTGTCCTCTGAGAGCAGGTAGAAGTGAGCCTCGGGAACAGGTATGGGAGAGGGAGCAGCACCCCAGAGCAGCTGGAACCCCACAGGGGCTCAGGGCCATCCCCATAGCTTTGTCCAGAGTCTGCTGGTCCTCAGCATCCTCCCAGCTTTGGGAGTGAATCAGCTCAGACAAGAGCTGAGCTTTATCTCACCCTCCTTCTGCCTTTTTGATCTGGCTTTTAGAGAACCTCCTCACCTCGACGAAAATTTTCCCATTTATCACGTTTTGGCAGGCAGAGCAGCACCATGGGCCCTTCCTCAAACACTCACAGTGAGCCCCCAGCACCAGAGGCCTTGGGGAGAGGACACACAAATCTGCCATCTGTGGCAATTTAGCATTTACCAGTCACACTGCACCAGGGCCCTGTCAGTCTGAATGAGCTTTAGAGCTCTTCCTCCCCGTGGCCTGAGCAGCCTCCCTTTCCCATCAAATTGGCCCTGGCTTTCCACAATAAAACAGACACCCTGTGGCTGCAAAAGGCCACCCCGAGGGGCTGGCACCGACCCAGAGGTCCCCTCCGGAGGGACGAGCTCAATTGAAGTTTTATTGCAGCTCTGCAGTGCAGAGGAGGCTCGGTGGCTGTGCTGGCATTTTCAATGAGCAGCTGGGCAGGAATTTGCCAGTGATCCTGGCCCGGAGGAGGAGGCAGGCAGCTGTGCTCTGCTGTGGGAGCAAAATCCCGGGAAAACACACTGGGTGAGCAAGGAATAGCTCGGGAGCAGACATTGGAGGGGGAAAGGACAGATCTGCCGTGGTGAGAGGGACACAGTGGCTCTGGGTGCTTTGAGAAGTGAGAGTTGGGTGAGTCCTGCAGTCCAGGACTCAGCAGTTTTCCTGCAGAAAAGGTAGTAGGTGAGGCCCCCTGTCTTTGAAAACAAATATTTGTGCTCTCAAATAAAATTTCCTCTTGCAAACCCCACCTGAGGGCTGGCAGCAGCAGAGAAAGGCTTCCAGACATCCACATTTCTTCTTCCCTGTCATTTCTGTCATTTCTCCTGAAACACCTGGAAAAGTCAACACAGATCACAGGTGCAGCAGTGGCCAGAGGTATTTGGGGTTTGCAGGGGATGGAGCCAAACAGGGCTGGGATCCCCACAGTGACAGTGGTGATGAGGATGATGGGATCATTATTTAATTATCATTTTATTGGATGATTATTTGATGATGACACCAGGCCAGTTGTGCACCCCTGTCTCCTCACTGGACACATGAGGATGCTGCCTCTCCTCTGGGCATTTTAGGATTTCTAATCCCTGAGAAGGAAAAAGGAAACCAGCCCCTGGAAACAGAGCATGTTGGGCAGGAGGAGATCCCAAACTCCTGCTGAGCATCTCCCAGTCTGTGATATGGCCCAGGTGCAGATGTTTGGGGTGTGTTTGCAGATGTTGGATGTGTTTGGGGTGTGTTTACAGGTGTTGGGTGTGTTTTGGGTTATTTTGCAGGTGTTTGGTGTGTTTGGGGTGTGTTTGGGGTGATTTTCCAGGTGTTTGCAGGTGTTTGATGTGTTTGGGGTGATTTTCCAGGTGTTGGGTGTGTTTGTGGTGCATTTGGGGTTATTTTGCAGGTGTTTGGTGTGTTTGGGGTGGGTTTGCAGGTGTTTGGTGTGTTTGGGGTGTGTTTGGGATGATTTTCCAGGTGTTGGGTGTGTTTGTGGTGCATTTGGGGTTATTTTGCAGGTGTTTGGTGTGTTTGGGGTGATTTTCCAGGTGTTTCCAGGCATTTGATGTGTTTGGGGTGATTTTCCAGGTGTTTCCAGGCGCTCCCTGCATTCCCAGCCCAGCCCTCGCTGCCCAGCAGCAGAGGAGGGTGAAGCTCTGTAAACCACCACGGCTCCGTGCCAGATTCCAGCCACACCACTTGGGAAAACTCGATAAACCAGAGGGGGTTTTTTGCACAGGAGGAATAAGAAAACCTGTCAGCCATTTAATTACCAGCCCTCATTACTGCGTTACCCTCACGAGAGCCGCTGCCAGATGTTCACATCCCCATGCCCGCTCCTTCCAGCAGCCCCTGCCCGGCCCCGGCAGGAACCCAGGGCCCGGAGCCGCCGCCCCAGGGGCACACGAAACCGGGATAAAGAGCTGCAAAATGTCCCAGCCCTCGGCGGAAAAACAGCCCCGGCAGCTGGAGCAGATGGGAGAAAAACCTGCGGCGGGGCAGGCAGCGAAAGGGCAGCAGGAAATTTGTCCTGGGGGTGCTGGTGTCTAATGGGCTGTGTGAGGAGCTGAAATGCTCTGCTGAAAGCAAAGGCTGCTGCTGGAAAGTGGCCACCGGAGCTGGCGGTGCACAGAGAAATATTGAAATATTAATGAAATAATAATTTTTTTAAAATATATAAAATATAAAAAATGTAATATATTTATGTATTATAATATAAAATGTTATATATTTATATATTTTTCATATATACTTATTTATTTTCTNTATATTTTTCTATATATAATTTTTATGTATATATAATTTATTTAAATAATAAATACAGAGTGAATGCTGGGATTGCTGTTGGTTATGGCAGATTTTTGTGGGTGCTCTGTGAGGTGTTGTGGGCGCTCTGTCAGGTCACCACCTGGAGCCTCACAGGAGTCCTTGAGCACTGCAGAAGGTCCTGATTTGGGTTAGGTTTGGGTTCATGGATTCCTGGATTGGTTTGGGTTGGAAGGGACCTTAAATCTCATCTCCTTCCACCCCAGAGATTTTTCCCCAGGTTGCTCCAAGCCCTGTCCAGCCTGGCTCCAGGGCAGCACCAAAATGTTGTGAGTCATTAATTGCCTTTTCCCCTAATGAAGGGAAAGAAGAACACTCCGTGAGAACAGCCCCAAAAACGCCCTTGCACGAGGAACAAGAACTGCCTGGAAGTGGAAGGGAGGAAAAAGTAGAAACCCAAGGAACTTGGAGCACTTCATCCCATAGCAACAAGCCCGTTCAACAGGAGGAGCGTGTTCACAGCAGAGCCCTAAAAAAGGAGCTGTAAAAATAAACATTGGCATATCTCACACCTCCCTCTCCCCTGAAGGATGCTCCCTGGAAACACATGTGGACAAACTAGGGAAGGGAAGGAAAACAGGGATGAAGGGGGAGATGAGAGGTATGCTAATTAGGTGCTGAAATTAATCTCTGTTGTCTTTCAGTATCAAATAAGTTTAATGATTTGGTGTCTCTGTTGTTCACTGATGAATGCAGAGTTTCTTACAAAGCATCTGCTCATGTTATCCATTTGTTTTTTATATCCTAAAACACACCACGAGTTTCTGTGGAGCTCTTGCCCTACATTCCACGTTTTAGGCAGGTGACAGAGGCCCTGTAACCTCTCTGCGAGGTTCAAGCTTCAGGTTCCAGGGGGTTTTCCCTGCTTTATGTGCTTTGCTGTGCTATGTGGAGGGATAAAAAAGATCCCATTTTTCTTTTATGAACTGGAATAAAACCCCTGGAGCCTTCACAAGCCTGTGCTGGCCCTGCTTAGGGTGTCCTATGGTGGATTGAGCAGCAAAGGTCTCTGCTCTGGGAAATCCATTTCGGTTCTGGGAAATCCATTTCAGTTCTGGGAAATCCATCTCCCCTCATTCTGGGAAATCCATCTCCCCTCATTCTGGGAAATCCATTTCCCCTCACTCTGGGCACGCAGCCCCTCACAGGCACAGCTGGGAGGTCACAGATGCTTTTTGGAAATCCCAAAATTTCCTACCTGCATGCAGGTATCCCACACGGCCTCCAGTGACACCCCAGACAAGCAGAGTCATGTTTGCACGTGCTGATCTCCCAGGAAAAGCCAGGATGACGGGATTTTGGAGTTAACATCACACTTGCACTTCCACCCCTTCCTCTTTCACCTCTTTTTGGTTTTATCTTTGGATCAGGGCAGGTGCAGACACCAACATGCCACCGTCACTGGAAATGTGACGTGATCAGAGAGCAGTAATGAGACAGTCCATCTTCCCTCCACGCACAGCACTGGGGAAACCACTGGGAAGTAAAAAAAAAAGCTCCAATAAATCAAATTGTCCCTGCTGTGGAAGCAATAACAGCAGCAGGTGGAGGGGGAAGTTTGCTCTGATTCCTGTTCCCAGGATACCATGGCTGGGAGCTGAGCAAATTCCATGTTCAATCCCAACAGCAGAGCTTGGGAATGTGGGAGACAGCCAGGCTTGGAAAGCCTCATTCCTCCTGGATCCACTGCTGTGCCGAAGTGTGGACTGTTAGCCACACCTTTAGGATATCCACACTTTTAGGATATTTCCCTTTCACCCTGGGAAAGGGTTTAGCTCTGTAATGAGGACGGCTGTTTTAAGCAGAATTCAGTGGGCAGCAGGAACAGCCAGGTTTTCCTTGCTCATCCACATTTCTCCTGGAAAACACAGGTGCTAAGAGACTTTCTCCAAGACCTCAATCCAGCTGCTTCTGGAGGAGCACCAAGCTGGGCTCAAGACAGGAGATGGGAGCAGGGTGGTTTGTCACCTCCACCCTGGGGAAGGTCACCAGGTGCCACCAGCCACTGCACATATAAATTTTTATCCTTCTATAGCCTTACAACAGGGAATGAATTCGGCATTGTAGGAATTTTACAGCTGTGAATAAATTACGTGGCTTTGCAAAATCAGTGGGAGAGTTTGGCACGACATCAAAAATACCCACTAAACTCAGAAGTTTACCCAGAGTACAGTGAGAATCCTCTCTCACTACCAAAGAGCCATTCCCTCACTCCTTCTGTATATTGTTCTACAGCAATGATTTTGTTTAGAGCTAAACTCTATTGTTGTTATTATTATATTACAATATAACATATATTGTATATTGTATATTGAATACATATTATGCCATAATATACTGCTATCAAGATATATATTTTATAGCGTATTGTTATATAATATAATTATATATTATTATTGTTATTGTTATTGTTATTGTTATTATTATATTTTTAATTATATTGTTGCCTCGCAGTAGGATTGTAAGCAGAAAGTGGCACCAATTGAAAGGGACAGCAGAGCTCCAGCCCAGGCTGCAGGTCAGACACTCCACCTCCTCTTGCATAATCACTGGGATGAGGAAAAAAAGCACCTGATAAAACTTCCCACTCACACGTCCAACCCACCCCAAATGGCTCGTGGCCCTGGTGGAACAGAAGATGGTGAGACTGCCAGGAATAGGTGGCAATCAAATAATGAAGTGCTGCAGCCCACTCCCATCTGCCAGAGAAAAATCCTGCCCAGGGATCCTGCATCCTGCATCCTCCCCTGGGCACCAGCACCTGCTCCATTCTGCACTCTCCACGTCCCCAGCAGGGTGGGCAGAGCTTTCCCTGAGCCAGGAGGAATTGCTGCTTGCAAATGGAAGTGCTGGAACGCAGACATCTGGCTGACACCGCCGCGCGTTCGCCTCACAATGAGATGTTGGCAATGTTGTATGAAAACATTGATGGGAAACGAAGCCAGGCACTGGGAGGGGGAAAAGAAATGTGTAAAACTTTGGAATTCAGTCTTGTGTTGCTTTGAGCACGACCAAGTGGGTTTGGAGTATAAAACAGCAAGGGACTGGTTCTGCTGGTGGAAAAAATCAGCAAAAATCAGTGTATAAATCAGCAGCAGCTGCACTGACACTGCTGTGCTGCTCCAGTGGGTGTGGGACCAGCCTCAGATCCTGGTTTGGGGCAGATCAACACCTCCCAGGACTCAAATGTCCCCAGGCTGCCTCTCGGCCAGGCCCCTTGGGTGGCTTTGCTGTGACCTGGATGGAGTTGGGCTGAGCAAGGCGGTGAAGTCCCCACCAAACCCCTGGATTTGCAGGTGCTTGTGTGGGTTTGTTAAAAGGGGGTTGGATAAACGCCTCCAGCCCTCCTTCAGCCATCTCAGAGGACACCCAGCTTGCACTGGAAGGTGAGAGCGATCCCGTGGGATTTGGGATGGTGTGCAGGACTGGGGACAACCACCAGAGGAAGGAAAAAAACCAGTAAATCACAAAAATCCTTTTCATCAGCTGTTTTTCTCTCCTGTGCCTGACAAGCTGGAGCAACACAAGCTCCAGGTGATTCATGGTGGGTCCCCCAGGAGAGAGGGAGAGGCAGGAGCAGTTCCACTTGTGCTGTCACTCTCTGCCCTGAATGAGCCCCTCATTCCTGGGGATTTCTTTACCCCTTCAAGTGTTGCCCTTGCTTTTAACCTCTGTGGTTTTGTTATCAAAGCCGTGTTGGAAAAACGCAGCGCTGGGAGCTTCGGGTCAGGGCAAACACAGCTCCCTTCCCTTGCCAGGGTTTTTTGGAAGGCTGGGAATGTGAGTTTCCGAGGAGCTGGTCCTGAGCAGAGACCTTGCATGTGTACAGAGAGTGCTGATTCATCTGGCTGCCACTGGAGACAAAAGAACATCTAATTAAGTCACCCGTGTATAAATGAACGTACAAGGTACAACCTCGAGAGCACAGAACAGCCCTGGAAAATCTCAGAAATGCACAATATGCTTTTCCTCTCTCTGGCAGGGATGCAGCTCGCCTGTGGGACCACCCTTTTGTTTAGAAATATCAAAGAATGGGATTTTTTATTATTATTTTTCTGTTGCAGTATTAGTTTTTTTACATCAAAATTCAGTAATTTCCTCTGTCCCTGCAGTTCAGCTGAGTCTCAGGTACACCAAGGCTTTGATAACCCTCCAAATACTCAGAGCAGAGTTCACTTCCCAGCTCCATCCGAGGCTGTGTGGGGTCTACATCCCTTTTTTTGGAAGAGAGGGGAAAAACAACAGCAAGACCAAGAAAAACAGAGAGCAATTAACTGCTGCTCTAATTGAAGCACCCGCTGCTCTGATGGCCAGGCTGATGTGAGGGCAGCTGCGGGACAGCTCTGTGTGTTAATTAACCTCACTAAAGGCCTTTGCATCTGGCTCAGAGAGGGGTGAGACCCTGCACAGTCCGGAGTGGGAATTATTTGGCTTTTTTCCTGAAACCCCCCAGCTCTGTGGTGTGGCTGGTGGGGTTCCCCCTGCACATCCCTCTGTTCCAGCTTCTCAGGATTTTCCAACTGGCGCTTTCCCATCCTGAGCTGAGTTTTTCTGGCCTCTGGACGTGCACAGGCAACAACTCTTCTCCGTGGAAGTCTTTCCCATAAACCCGTTCATGGTTATTTTTACAGCCCTTTTCCCTCCTCGAGCCCTCGCTGCTAAGGCGCCGAGAGAGCTTTGTTGTGTTTTGAGGCAATTAGTTTTGATGGCATAACGAGGCTGATAAATTACCACCTTGGCCAGGAGATTTGGGTGTTTGTGAGGAAAGAAATCCCTCGGTGTCTTCCTTCTGCCACACTCGGGAGGTTTTTTATGGTGCCTGGAGGGTGACAGCAGGAAAAATCACAGCAGGTGTCCCTGCTCAGGGCAGGGGGGTGGGAATGAGATGGTTTTTAAGGTCCTTTCCAACCCAAAGCAGTCTGGGATAATGAGAGGAATCCTGGTCCCATCCTGCTGCCCTTGGTGGCCGTGCCCAGGGGAGGTGGCTGTCCCTTGCTGCAGGCAGTGAATTAAAGCAGGATGACTTTTGCCAAGGACCTTTTTTTTTACTGAGGCAGCAAAGCACAGATCATCTCCAGGAGTTTGACTGATTAAAAGTGAGAAAATCTGAAAGTTCTTGCAAGTGAGTAATAATAATAATAATCACCTCTCCTTCTGGCTGCTCCAAATGGTGGGCTGGGAGATTATAATTAAACCCTTAATCTATGCACACCCCCTGCTGCTTTTTGGGGGTGATGCTGCTCCAGCCCACGTCCCACACTGGCTGTGCAGGAATTGTCACAGACCCAAGCTCAGAGGCAGCTGCCTAATTGCACCAGCAATGTTTTTTTAAAATTTTTCCTACATTTCCTCCATCTGATAAGGTCAAGCCCACCTTGAGGACAGCTGCTCCGCTGTCTTTTCCTCTTTGGGATCCGCAGAGGATGCAGTTGCCCTGACCTTTTATATAAACCTCGTTAAAGGTGACCAAGAAATGCACAAAAAGTATCTCCCGAAGCAGTTTGAAGGCAGTGGTTTGGGTGTATTTTATTTGCCATGCCAGGTGTCCCCAAGGATCACTCACGGGGGCAGGCAGGGCTCTGACTGCTTTTCATGGAAAATTAAGGGAAGTAGGGACAGGCAACCTGCAGGAGGAACATCCCTGGCTAAAATTGGAATTCTATGGCTAGAAAAGGAAAGACAGAAACAGCAACCAGCCTGCTCTGGGCTCTTCAGCAAGGCTGCTTTTTTCTCCTATATTTTTTTTTTTCCCAAGTTGGGGCTGACTCTGCTGAAGGAATGAAAAATTAAGCCGGATTTTCCAATGTGTCCTTGCTGTGAGCTGGTGGAGACTCCCAAGGGCTTGGCCGTGGTTCAGGTGTGAGGGTGAGAGCTACAAAATGCCCCTGGGAGGTCCTGGCTCAGCATCACCTGGTTGCTGGTGCCAAGCAAGGCCACCTCCACCAACACCACGAGCTCAGAGCCTGTTCTGCAAGGGAGGAACCAGATTTGGGACCTGGTGACTGCAGAGAGCTACACTGACCCATTTTCCTCTGGCTGAGGGATACAGGCACTGGGAAAAGCTCCATAGCAACTGGATGTGCACAGTTTAATTATGAAATCCCCATGGTGCTCCCTTGTAAAGATAAATGGATCCAGGATATTTTTCCCCCCTCGCAGCCATTAGGAAAGGTCTATATTTAGAAGGTCCTGTCCCACTTTGCCATGTGCCAAACAGCAGCACAGCCTGGGGAAGGGCAGTGAGGAGGATGAGCATCTCCAGGTCAACACGTGGAACATCCTTCCAGGAAGCTTTGGGAGCCTGAGGAATCTGGTGGTTATCCCACGGCATTTTGGCTGGGCCTTTTTCCCTGCCAAAACCAGTGCCAGGCACTCCCGATGGTGGTGCTAGCATTTCACACCCTCTTGAACTGTGCAAATAACACCAGGTGGAACATGGAACTCAACAACCCCATCCCAGGTGTTAATCCCAAAAGGAGGGACAGAGCAGTGCTCTTGGATGAGTGAGTATCACCCCTGGAAGATGTCAGAAAAACAAGGCGGCAGCAGCAGAACTGTGTTAGTGAGAATATTTTGAGTTCTTTCCTGGTTGTCTTTTTTTTTTAAGCTCTCCACAACAGCTCAGGTCAGCTCTTATTACCTTCAGCTGTCCCTGCTGTCCCCTGGCACAGAGCACTGAGACACAGACAGTGAGAACTTTGAGATGGCACGATAAATAAAATAGATGCTATTATTGCAGCCCTCTCCTGTTTGCTGCTGCCATGGTATCTCTTCTCTTGTCTGACTTATTGCTGATGTCTCCTGTCAGCCCAGCTTGCCTCTCTCGGTGATGTGATTTATGGGCCGGGGAGGCAGAGCAGAAACACGGCAAAATTGCAAATGAGGGTGCTGGGAGGAGCGCGAGGGGGGAAAGACAGGGAGCGATTGTGATGAGGATGTGCAAATGGGTCCTTGTCCCACCGCTGGGTGACAGGGATGGGCTTGGTGCTCAGACAACCGAGCAGCCTCGCTGCAGGGCTCCAGCTCAGCACCTCCGAGCCGGGAAAAGCAAAACCTGGAGCAGAGACACAATCCCTGCCGCTTCCCAAGGTGAGCGCCCCGTTCTGTGTGTCGATGCCTCCATCAGGGGCTGGCACCTGGTGTGAAAGGTCCAGGCAGCAGGTCCTTCTGCCCGGATCCAGCAGGAGCCTCGAGTTCATCCCCTTCATCCCCTTCCTTCTGCTTCCAGGAGTTCGTCCTCCCTCATTCCTGTTTCTCTGCGGCCAAGGTGGTTTGGATGTGGGCAGGACACGCAGGAGAGAGAAACCACAGCTTTGGGAAGCTGTCCTTGCTGGCAGCCCCTGCAGCACGGCAGGATGATGCTATTTTCATTCCCGGGGCTGAGGCTCGTGATAATTGAAAGCTGTTCCGCTCGGTCCTGCAGCTTCCTCAGGCTCCAGGCGTCCTTCCTGCTGCCAACCCCAAACCTGGGAGGAATGTGGAAGTGCCAAGCAAATAATCCCTGATTTTTGCTGGATTTCATTGCACCCTCCAGGGGAGCAGGGCTTGGGGAGGGGGACTGGTCTGGGTCCTCAGTGTCACCCTGCAGAGCAAGCTCAGGAGTGTGAGTGAGTAACTGTGCGCTGGGAAGGGGAGACAAAGCCCAAAACGTTCCCTGTAATCCTCCCCAAAACTCAGGGGGAAGATGAGAACCGAGGATTAGAAATGAAAATTAAACCAGTGCATGGTTTCATTTCCTTGCACCGAGCAGCACAGGAATTCCAAAGGCTACTCTGAGGCAGATGCTGCTGCTTTAATCTGGTTTTTTGGCCAGTTATGCATACATGTACCAGTCCTGCTTGGATTACACTTTTCAAGGATTACAGCTCAAATCCAGCAGGGCTTTTAATGCCTGGAATGGGACAGAGCAGCTGACATTAATATATTCCAGGAGTGCAAACCCAGCCAGCGCTGGGATCGTCATTAGAAAGTCTGATGCAGGATTATAACACAGCTTGGAGAAATCAGCCACATTGCTGGAGATTTTTTTCCCTGGGCCATGTCACCCTCTCATTGAACAGTTCTAGATTCTGGATAATTATTCCAGGGAAAATCTGATGAGAGGAGCTGCTCTGGAATGCTAATGGAGAGTGCTGAGCCTGCCCAGGGGCTCAGGTTGCTCTGCCACGCAAGGAATCCAAATTACTGCCCCTGGGAGCCACCTGAGTGGGAGCCAGTGGAAACTTCAGCACGGGAGACTTTACAAATACACAAATAAACAGCAATGTCCAGGAGCAGGCAAGAGGAACCAGGGAATTCTGCTGCTTTGTGTTGTGTTTGTAGCTCTGGTCAGTTTAACATCCAGCTGAAGAGACAAAGATATCAGTACATTTATATAAAGTACATCAAAGATTAGGTGATTTGGGGTGTGTAATCACATCCATCCTTAGGAATCCAAGCATCCCTAGGAATTACTGTATTTTCCCAATCTTTTTCCTGTTTCTCAGGATATGGGACAGTTGTTGCAGGAGACTGAGTTATGGGGGGTGACTGAATTATCATTTATCAGCAGCCACGATGCAGAACATTAAACTGTTAGGATCAAAATACATGAAGGAAAAAAACAAAACAAAACAAAACAAAACAAAACAAAACAAAAAACACCAAAAACCTCAATTCCTTTCTTTTCCAGTCATGCCAGGAAAATCTGGATGGTGCAGCGACCCCCCAGCTCCTGGATCAAAACATCTGTTTGCCATAATACAAACCTGACAAAGCAAAGCAGGTGATTGCTCCTGTCAGTTGAGCAGAGGAATAAATCTTTTGGAAAATCAGTGTTTCCTTGAGCAGGGAAAGCTGAAGGCTGAGCCAGCAATGCCATGAGCAAGGAGGTGCCCCCAGAGCCAGAACCAGCGTGCAGCAGCACCTGGGGAGAGGACATTTCCTTGCCTGGGGTTTCATTCCATCTTTTCTGCCTTGGGAAGGGTTAAATCTCTGCTGCCGAGGCTTGTTCCTCATCCCATGTGGAGAGGGTGCTAATTGAACTGAAAGGCCCAGGGATTAGCAGGAGAAACAGGCGAAAATGAATTGAAAAAATGAGGAAAGGGATAATTGGCTTCCATGTGCCCAAAGCCATGAATTCCCCATGGGTGAGGAGCACCTTCCTGTCCTGGGGATTTGGCCAGGAAGCTGCAGCTGTGCCTGGGACCAAATTTGGGACACTGTGTTCAGTTTGTGAGCTGGACAGAGACGTCCTTGGGTGAGTACATCCCTCCACAATTTCCTCGGAGCAGCTGCAGCGTTGTGGAAACACAAGAAGCGCTGTCTGGAGGGATCCTCAGCATTCCCTCTCCAGAGCCTGGGTTTGGAGGCTGTTCCAGGGAATAAACTGGATATCCTGGAAGTTCATCCATCCTTCTGTCTGCTTGGGGTCACTGGTGATGTTGTGACAAGGGAGAGGTGAATGTCACCTCCTCAGTGGTGCCATTCCAGTCTAGGTGCGCCTTAGTCACCAGTGTGGCTGAGGCAGGGACACACCCCACGGTGACAACACCAACAAGGAAGGCTCAGACTCATGCTAAAATCAGGATTTTGAGATGAATCAAGGTGAGTTCAGTGTAACTCCTGTATTTGCTTTGTTCCTGTGAAGCAACAATTGCTGAGTATTCAGCTGACTCAGGTTTGGAACAGGCTGCCCAGGGAGGTGCTGGAATCACCATCCTTGGAAGGGTTAAAAAATCGCGTGGATGTGGCCCTTGGGGATGTGGTTCAGTGGTCGGACTCAGTGATCTTAGAGGTCTTTTCCAGCCTAAGTGATGCTGAGATTCAGTGTCTGCAGTGCCAGGAGTGCAGCCCACAAGTGACAGCCCAGCTTCCCTTGGCTAAACCGAGCCTGGGTATTAAAGTCCATTTCATTTCCATGTGGTTCACTGCAAATATTTCACCTCTTGCTCAGGACAGAGGATCAGGCAGCAGCTGCACTGAGGTGTTTTCTCTGAGGCTGCTGTTTTTCCAGTGGCTCTCTGGGACACTGGGAACCCTTTGGAGTGAGGCTGCCAGCGAGGTCACTGATCCTCCCTGCTCCGCTCCTTTCCTTGCTGTGGGATGCACAAGGACTTGTGGCACAAGGATATTTGGCAGAGCTTCAGCTGTGGCCAGGCACTGGCAGGGATGAGCTGAGCTCAGCTGAGACCTCTGAGAGCAGAATCCTTTTATCCCATCTCTGTTTGAAGGTAGAGAGAGCTCAGGATGGCTCTGCTGCTGCGGAGTGAGGTGAGTTCAGTTGAGGACTGTGGCTTGAGTCATCTTGGCTGAAAATCACTCTGGGCAAACTTTCCATTCCAGTAGATTGAGGAAAGCAGAAATGAAGCTGCTTTGGGGATTTTCGGTGGTGCCAGAGGCTGATAAAATATTGAAGAGCCAGGCCATCTGTAACTGCTGCACGAGCTGGGGAGCACAAACACCAACTGGGCACGGGCAGCAGGGGCTGCTGGCCTGGCTGGTGGACACCCATCCTCCAGGAAGAGTGGCCAGGGTGACAGATGGCACAGTTTGCTAGGAAATCCATCCCTTTTTGCCCGTTTTTTGGCACTGTCACGGTCAACAACGTGCAGAGCAGAGGTGGGAATGCCCAGCGCTGGCTGTGGATGTGGAGCAGAGCTCTGCTCTATCGCTGTAACTTTATTTAAAGAGATTATTGCTACACACACTCTTAATTAAAGCAAAGAAGCCAAGGAAACTGTTTCCCTGTGGATTTGGTGTTGATCTGGGACAAAGGAAGGAGTTGTAATGAGATTTCCATCTTGGGATGCTGCAATCTTGTCTTCAAGGACTGTGCTGAGTAATTGATGTCTCCCAGCTCAGACCTTTCCCCGGGGGGCACAGGACACTGGGAATGCTCTTGGGTCCATCTAGTGGAATAATTAGTCCCAAGCAATGTGAGAAGCCATCTACAAATTAAGTCCTTAATTGCTATTTCAGCCTGGCGAGGAGATGCTTCCTCCCATTTTTGCCCAAGAACGAGCTGGAATTGGGTGTAACGCAAGAGAAAGGAGGGGAAGTTTCAATTTTCACATTCCAAGTGGAGAATCCTCGGGAGAATTTGGCTCCTTGTTCCTGCTCGGCTGCAGCTGCAGACGGGGTGGAAAGAGCAGCACAATTTGCGGCACAAAGAGATCTCTCAGGTGGCGTTTGCTTGAAGTGGCCCGTGGCTAAGAGCCGCTGGATCCCCCTGCAGAAGGCGACTGTAAATAGGCTGCTCTGATGTGTAAAGATGTTAAATGGGCAACAAAAGGAGGAAAAACAACAAACATTTCCAGCCCGGAGCTCCTCAAGGCAGGTGTGAGTGGCAGAAGTGATGCTCCAGGGAGGTGAAGTGGCTGGAGAGAATTCCTCTGGTCCTCAGCTGGCTTTGCTGGGATGTGGGATAGAGGGAAGGTCAGCAGGGACACGGGAATTGGGTAAAGAAACTTCCCTCGGGGTTGGAATCTCTGCATGACCAGTGGGGCAAAGCTCTAGCAAAATATTTTGGGGCTCAAGTGTGATTTAAAAGAAATGTAGAGTTTTTAAGATGATTCCTTTTGATGTAGAAAGCAAAATGCTTCTCCCAGAGTCCCACTTGGCTGTGCACATTTTGGGGTTTGGGAGAGCCCAGATGTCCCAGGGGGGTGAGAGATTTTCCTGCCCTGGTCTTGCTTGGCAGCATCCCTTCCAGCTTGGATGCAGGGAAGGAGCTGGGAGAAATTCTAATCCGGAATTTCCAGGTCATATTTTCATCTTCTTCTGCTTGTGTCACCCTGCTTGCACCTTGCCAAATAAGAGCTTTGCCTTCTGCTTTGCTGGGACTCCCACGGAGTCTTGCTCATCCTAAAGTTAGTCTGGGTCTAGAAAAACATCCTGAAATGATCGTGGACTCTCCCTGAGAAATTTGGTTCAATGCCACGGCAGCCTGCAGGATTTGGGAGCTCCAAAAGCGAGATTTTGCCTTGGCGATCCTCTGGGACCTTCCATCCTGCCAAAATCTGGGCCACTGGAGGATTCCAGAGCTCCAAACCTCGCTGCTCCTGAGCCTTTCCTCTGCCTCCCTTCCAGGCAGCTGTGGGAACGCATCAAATCTCTGATAAATAATGAGCTTTTTCTGTTCTTCTCCCCAAATATTTTGTTTTCTTGCCAAGCCTGCCACAGGTGAAGCATCTTGTGCAGAACAAGCCTGGCAGGGGGGGCAAATTCTGGGTGTTCTGCCTCTGGAATGACGCATTTTCTTTTCCCTGTGTTTCCCAAACAGCTTTTAGACTTTCTTTAACCTTTTCAAACTCCTCATTGCAGGGCTCGCTCTGTTATTTCCAGATTGAGTTGGCATTTTCACGGGAAAATAGCCTTCCCATAAAAATTGGTGATTTTTAGCAGCAACCATGGATTTATTGAAGAAAAGAATGGATTTTTCCATTGGGGGGAATGGGAATATTGGCACCCCAGCCAGGTGGGCATCTTGAAGCTGTAAACTGCCTCCCCCCAAAGAGATTTAATGATTCTGGAATGATTTTTGGGGTGTTTTTTTTTTTCTGTAAAATATTCCACCCTTTTTTATTTTCTCTTCCAATTTCAAGCCAACAAATACAAAATAAATCAACTCCCAATTATTTCCCCCCAACTGCTTCCCCCAGGGCTGTGCTGTGATTATGTGGAGATAAATAAATTTGGTTAAACAATGGTAAATTGTCCTGAGCTGCCTTTTATTACCAGGAAGTTGCGTTGGCAACTGAATAATTTGCTGATGTCGTTTTACGTGATCTTAGTCCCCTGCATGTATTCATGAGATTATTCCAAATGTTATATCGGTGCATTTAAATTAAGCATGAAAGTGTTTTAGGGCTTTTTGCAATGATTGCTTATTTATTTTATTATCAATAATAAATTTCAACCCAAAGCTTGAAGCTTCCACTTTCAAGGACAGTAAAAAGGCAGAAGAGAAGCAGCTGGTGGCATATAAAGAGCAGCTCTTATAAAACAGGGCTGGGGTTGTGGGGAGGCTGCAAAAGAAACTGAGCTGAGATTTCTGGGTTCTTCTCCCAAATTCTTCCTCTTTTGAAGGGAAATTTGTCTTCCCTGGGCTCCAGAGCCATTGCAAAGGAAAGGAATGAAGTTTCTTGGTGTTGGGATGATGTTGCTGTGCTGTGAGGGGAAGTGCTTTTGGTAGGACTGGTTGGAAATGAGGCTCTGTTGTTATTTTGTAATGACAAAATTTTGATTTTCAAAGAATCACAGGAGGCTTTGGGTTAGAAGGGACCTCAAAGCTCATCCAGTGCCACCCCCTGCCATGGGCAGGGACACCTTCCACTGTCCCAGGGTGCTCCAGCCTGGCCTTGGGCACTGCCAGGGATCCAGGGGCAGCCACAGCTGCTCTGGGCACCCTGTGCCAGTGTTTTCTGTAGAGAGCAAATTTCAGCCACTGCTCTCTTTCCTCTGCTATTTTTATAGTTTTTAATTAATCACATTTATGTCAGAGTATTGGTTTTGTGTATTTAATCAGGTTTGTTTCCCATCCAGGTTTCTTGGAACGGGAGGAAGCGGCAAACCACCCCTTCCACTTCAGCTCTGCCGGTTTTAGGGTTGTAAAATATTCCCTTCCTCAGGTAAGTCAACATCCTCACAGAGCTACTGCCCTGAGAATCAAACAGTGCAGGTGGAGCAGGCCTCGAGCTCATCCTGCCCTTCCCTGGGCTGCCCAGCTCCCTCCACACTCATCAATGGGCTGCCTAATTGGGAAATTGATTCATTGACCGGCGAGATAACGGCCTCTCTTCCTGCATGGCTTAATTAGAGTCTGGTCCTGCCACGGACATTCCAGCACAGGAACCTTGCAGCTGCACTGGCTTCAAAGGAAAAGCATTTCCTAGAGGATTTCTTTGGGGTTTATGGGATTGCTTAAAGAGAATTTGCAGACCCATCCCTGGCAGTGTCCAAGGCCAGGCTGGATGGGAACTGGAGCGACCTGGGACAGTGAGAGGTGTCCCCATGGCAGGGGATGGAGCTGGACGGTTTGCAATTGGATTTTCAATTTGGATTTTCCAATCCAAAGCAGCCTGTGATTCCAGGAGTTTCCTGCACAAGATGGAACGAAGTGAGAATATTTGGATGAAAAAAAAAATAATAAAAAAAAAAGAATGAAATGAGGACAGAAATCAATGCACAAAACGCACTCGGATGTGGCTGGTGCTGGAGCCAAGGCCAATCCTCCTGCCAGGTTTTTTATTCCAGCAGAACAATATTGACACAAACCTTATTTCCCGGGAATATTCTGCCCCTTGAGGTCTTCTCTTCCTGGATCTGGCTTTTTTTGCATTCCCAGCTCCAGCAGGATGTGGAATGAAACCCCTAATGGGTTATGACAAGCAAAGGGCTCTGCAGCCTGGTACTTAATGCTCTCTTTCTTTGGGGTGTGTGCCTGATAGATCCTCTGCTGGTTTGTTTCTCAATTACCAGGTACAGCTTTAGTGACAAGGACGTTGTTTCCAGCATTTGGTAATAGAATCTTTATTATAATAATTATTTAAAATCAGAGGCTGAATGGAAATGCTGCTGACAGTGAGGGATTATTAGTGCTGATTAAAGCCACTGGCAGTGCAGGCAGGTATTAATAGACTGCTCCCTGCACATTTTTCTCCCAGTCTGTCTCCCAGCTTTTATATTTTGTTTTTAGTAGTGCTGCTCTCCAGGGCATTTAACAGCAGTGTCAGGACCCAGTTGTGGGATTATTCCAAAGGAGAAGGCATCAAAATGGGCAATATTTTTTCCTGCAAGCTACTGGGCTGTACTGGTGCTCTGGTACAGCCCCAGCAGCCACTGAAGATGATGCTCTGAGGAGCAGTGATGGATGTTTTGTGCTCCTGTGGAACCAAACTGGTCTGTACTGGAGCATTGCAGTGCTCACTTTGGGGTTCTGTGGGATTTTCTGGTGAGATTTTCCTGAGATCCTACTGAGCCACCACACCCACTTTTCCCACGAGGTCACTTCCCCCCCTCACTCTTGCCTGATTTGAAAATGAAATCCCTGAATTGGCAGGTCTGGACTCACGTTTGTGAACGTAATTTGCTGCTTTGTTGGCATTTTGAAGCAAACTCCTGGCTTTGTTTAGAATCATGGGCTATTCTGAGCTGGACAGGACCCACAAGGATCATCAAATCCAACTCCTGGCCCTGCACAGGACCCCTAAAAATCATCCCCTGTGCCTGAGAGTCCAAATGCTTCTTGAATTCTGGCAGCTTTTCCCTGACTTGAAGCCCATTTTAAGTTCTGTATGTTATGGTTCGATCTGATCTACCGCCACTTTTTCCTGGTGCCATCAGCGTTATTTTCCCAGGACAGGAAAAGAGGCTCCTTTATTTCACAGAGGAAAAGGCTTAACCCTGTCAGAGGAGAGAGCAGAGGGACAATTCTTTGGGGACAGGAGAAAATAAATAACACAGCCATCACCAAAAGTGGCTCTGAATAAAGACCAGGGGGCTGAATCACCTCGAGGTAGTGCAGAAGGAAGAGACATACCTGGGAAGTGCCTGGTGCCCTGCAGGGCTGGATGGGGATGGAGCAGGGAGGGAAGGACCAGGGAAAGCTGGATGTGGGGTGAGCAGAATGGGAAGGATGAGGGAAAGCTGGATGGGGTGAGCAGAGAGGGAAGGATGAAAGAAAGCTGGATGGGGCGAGCAGACAAGGAAGGACCAGGGACAGATGGATTTGGGGTCAGCAGAGAGGGAAGGACCAGATAAAGCTGGATATGGGATGAGCAAAGAGGGAAGGACCAGATAAAGTGGGATATGGGGTGAGCAGAATGGGAAGGATCAAGGAAAGCTGGGTGTGGGATAAGCAGAATGGGAACAATGAGGGAAAGCTGGATTATAGGGTGAGCTGTCAGGGTGATTCAGGCTCTGCCTGGCTCAGGGCCAGTTGTTTGCTGCCCCACAAGTTCCTGAATTTCTGCTCTTTGGTGTAGATTGGCAGGAGAACTCCCCAAACCTCATCCAACCTGGCCTTGGACACATCCAGGGATGGGGCAGCCGGGTGGGAAATGGAATTCTCTGTGCTGGAGCAAAGCTGCTCCGGTGCTCGTGGGCTGAGGGTGACTTTTCCCAGAGGTAGGATGGCTCCTGTTCCCAGTGTCAGGCTGATTTATGCTCCTTGGAGACAAAGCAGGGCTGAATTCTCTCTGCATGAGAGGCACGTGAGCTTGCCCGTCCCAAGCTGGCTGCCAAACTCTTCATCTTGCAGGGCCTGTCCTCCTGCCATGCCCTCGGGCCTTTCCTAAATCTCCTTGGCTTGTCTAGTAGCTGAAATAAAAAAATAAAATAAAATAAAAAAAAGAGCAGAGCTGACAGCAGAGATCTTCCTGGAGGCTTTCTGAAATCCAAATTAATGATGTCATCTGTGACAGTGCAGAGCCCTCCCTCCAACACCTGTGAGAAAGAAAAGGTTAAAGAAAAAGACTTAAAAATAATAAAAGAATTTGGGGTCTGTGGTTGCACTCTCCACTGCTGTTAATGTGGGATAATTCCCAGATTCCTCCTTTTGAGTAGTTTTTAGGATTTTTTAGAGGTTCTTGGCTGCCCTAAAACAAATTCCCAGCAGATTAGGGGTGATGTTTGCTGTGGACAAAGCTCAGAGGCCCAACTTGGTCACTGCTCTGGACTGAGCAGTTTTGGGGATGAAACCTCTGACGAGGACAGCCTGTGATGGCCCTGTGGGCAGAGCAGCATCCTCAGCCTCCCCAAACCAGCCTGAATTTTGCCCTTCCTCGACTTTGACTGGAGCATTTGCTGTCCCAGGGACTGGTGTCTCCTCGAGCCAGGATTAAAAATAAATTATTAAGCAAACAGCGAAGTCCCCCCTTCCTTTCTGTCGCACCTCCCAGTGCTGAGGAGGAAAAAGGGTTTTTACAGAGATGTCCAACCACAGGCAGTGCACAACACCCCCCGAGGAACCCCTGGGGCAGCAGGATCCTGGGGGCTGGAACTGAAATGTTCCTCCTCTCAGCACTTTCTGTATCGAGGGAGGAACAGCTTTGCCCTCCCCCAGCCCGGGGTATTAATAAAAACCTGGATTCTGGCCAGAAGTCTGCCTCCAGATCTCGCTGGAGTAGATCACTTCTAGCTCGTCCTTCCATGCAGGAACGCCCAGCACTGCCTCTTGTTATGAGTGCATATTATATTATTGGCTTTTCACAAGTGTTAAAATGAATGCTATATATATATAATGTTGGATAAAATGGTAATGTAGAAAAAATAGGGGACAAGGGGCTTTTTGTCCATGTAACCAATTTAAGGAATGGTAAGAGATAACAAGAACATTCCTTGCCTTCTTACCTAGATGGGATGAAAAACACCAGGAGCTCAGGTATCGATCACCTTGATCACCAATGAGCCAAGAAGAGGAATAACAGGAATAACAAATCCAAGATTTACAAGGGGACGGTCAGGTGGGGTAGGGGGGTTCCAAAAGAATGTTTTTGAATAATGCATGAATGAATATTTATGAATATACAACATGTCTATGCATTTAAAGAAGTGTTTTCTAAGTTAGTGTTGTGCTCCTTGGTATGACCCCAAAGCACCCGGCTGTATGTAACCCTTTGCTTTACTTCTGTCTCCTATTATCTTTTTATTAAACCTTTTGAATTTTACCAGGAGAGTGAACTAAGCTTTTCACACTCTGGATGGCTGAATCCATGGGGAAAAGGCTTTGGGAGCATCCCAGCCAGGGAAGGTGCCACGGTGGGTCAGGGCACTGCTGAGCTCAGCCTTGGAGTCAGCACTTCCCACCTGGCAGCTTTATCCTCCTTTCCCTGCAGCTCCATCCCCTCTCCTCCCGGGCTAAAGCAGCGGCACTGCCCAGCTCCAGCTGCCAGGGATGACGTTTCCCACCTGCAGGAACAAAAGCAGGAGTCAGCTCCTTCTCCCTGCGAGATTTCCCGGTTTTTTGGCCACCAGGAATGGCAGGGACATTACGAGCCATTAGCGGCAGGGTTTGTGCTTCGAGCACGGCAGGAGAAACGCAGCTCTTGAGTATTCCTGGCAGCTGAAATGAAGTTTTAGGTGGATGCTCTCTTCAGCCCCTCTTTTGGGGTGCAGTTTTGGGGTTGCCATTTGTGTCTCTCCTTACATTAAATCAGCCAAGAGCATCCAAGGCAAGAAGGATTAGGAATGGGGGGAAGAAAGCAGCGAGCAGGGTGAGGGGTCCAGAGTTCTCCTGGGCAAAAGAAAACAGCAAGAACTCTGTAGAAGCAGAGATATTTCTGGATGTTTGTGTTTTCCATGGAGAGGAAGAGCCTTCAGTAGTTTTTATTTTACAAGTTCACCACTTCAGCAGAAGAAACTGTGGGGGAGAGATCAGATAAACTTCTGTCAGGAGAAGGTTTGGCGGAGCTGATCTTGCCTGGAGGGCGGGGAAATGAACTCAGTAATTTTTCAAGATCCTTCCAGCCTGTCTCCTGTGACTCTGGAGCCATTTCCTTCTCTCTTGCCATCCTGTTCTCTCTTTTGAGGTGGTCAAGGTCTTCACTGAAGCTTTTTAGTTAGAAGCCTCCAGTTGAGAAGTATGAAATGTCCCCAAAAGGCTTGGCAGCTTCACTTTGCCCATCACAAAAGAGCAATGCCTTGGGGTGAGGTGAAGTCCTTCCTCTCACTCCAAGTGTAGGAGGTTGATTTTATCAACATCCACAGGGATGGAGACTCTCATATTTTATCTGTGCTGCATCTGGTGTTTCTCTGGGGTGATCTTTGTGATGAGGGCAGAGAGGAGCCTGCAGGATGGAGGCTGGGCCACTTTCAAATTCGGGCCACAGGCCAATTAAAGAGCAGCTGGACTGAAACTCCAGGCCAAGTGGCACGTTGTTCATTTGTTCTGCTGTTTCATAAGCAAAATGCCCTGCAAGGTTAATGGAAGTGCCAGGCAAGCTCAGCCAGAGAGAGGCCAGATGACAAAAACAGGAGCTGACACTTCCCAACAAGCTCAAGAGTGAGAATTTGTTTAAATGTAATTAGTTGGTGGGAAAAAAAAAAAAAAGAACAGAAGAATCCCTCTGGAGCCCAGGCCCTGTGACTGTTTGCTGTGCCTTTAGATTGAACCAATTCATCTTCCTGCACTCGGGGAAAAAATCCCTCTCATCTCCTGGGAGAGATCGATGAAGAGCTGGTGGCTGACTCAGAGGGTCCCACCAGTATCAACCAGTTCCTGAGGTGCCATTCCCAGTACCTGGGGCTGCCCAAGGGTCAGGAGTGCAGGGCTGACATTCCCAGGGGGAATGGGGAATTTTTGGTGTCATGCTCTGGACACACCCACACACTGCCACTGTCACCAAGCCTGGCCCTGTGGGGACCTGCAGCTCTGCTTAAGCCTTGCTCCAAGGGGGTTTTGATTTGTGATTCCAAGCGAATTTTCCAGCCAAATCTTTCTTTTTCCCTTTTTTAACCTCCTCCACTGATTTCCCAGCCAACCCTCAGAGAGCAACATCCTGGTGACTGAAGCCATCCCCTCCCTTCTTTTACCTCTTGTTCATTTTATTTTTGTTCATCCTTTTGTTTTTGGTGCTGAAGTCTCCACATCTTTCTCTGGCCACCCCCATGATGTCATTATTGTCATCACACTGACAGGATTTTGGGGTCCACAGAGCCCCTGGTTGGTGTCAGCCTGGCTCCAACCCCTGAAGCAGTTCTGCCCCAGGGCTTGTCTGATCTCCAGCTCAGAAACAACCTCTCCATCCCTTCCTGTGCCCCTCCAGGTGAAGGGATGCACCTCCATGCTTCTTTTCCCACCTTTCTGAGAGTGCTAGGGAAAAGGCACTGGAATTTCTGGGCTGCCCAGGAGATGTGTGTGACAGTCACAAGAACAAATGGCCCTGTCAGAGCAGATGGCACCATCATCCCCCTCATTACTTTTACTGCCTTCAGAAGGGACAAGAGCAAAGGCTTCAGGGGCAGAGCCATCACTGCTCAGGAGGTGCTGGGCTCTCCCTGGCACCTCGGCTGGTGCTGGAATTTGGGAAGAAGGGATCAGGGGTGGCAGAACTCAGAGGGATGAGGTGATGTGGGGCTTTAGGTTCTGTCCCCTTGGACATGAAAGGCTGGGAGAACAAAAATCTCGGAGGGTGCTGTGAGCCCGGGAGGGTGGGGGGGTGTTAGGAGTGGCCCCCCCAAAGATCCCAAGGAGCAGCCCAGTGGTTCCATCTGTCCTGAATTTTGAGGGGCTGAGGGAAGCCCTGCACATCTCCCACAGCCCCTTCAGTGCCTTTCAGCCATGCTGTTAAACCAGCTTTTGTCAAATACTGAAATTTACCCTCTTCTCTCTGTCCCTTCCCTCCCCTGCCAAGCAAGGGCCCCTGGAAATTGCACTTTCTGGCCAGAAATTAAAAGAAACCTCTTGCTGAAGCCTTTCATCATTAAGTGTTCATCACTTTGAAGTGTGTCCTAAGGTCAAGAGCATTTTGCCAGAGCTTTTGGTGCATTCTGCAGGGCTGTCCCTCAGGAACCAAGGTCAGGCAGAAATACCCCCGTGAGGTGACCTGCTCATTACTCTGGGAAACAGTTTTTTGTCAATGAATGGCCCTCAGTGAGCATTTAATTTGGATTTAATAATGCAGCTAATGTTTGTTTAAAAGGACACTGTACCTTCAAGGTGTTTGTCATAATTGGATGGAGGATATTTACCCACAGTGTTTATTAATAAACCCCTCAGAAGACAGAAATTGAAAGCAGCTCCTTTAATGTCTTTGCTACCCAGAGGGATGGTGCTTGAAATTAGAGGAATGCCAGCTCCCAGCTGCACCCAGAACTGGGAATTTTTAGTTGGAGCAGGTCTGGATCTGATTTGTGCCACCTGTGCAGGGAGATGGGGACACACAGGGCGATGGGGACCCGGGGAGATTGGGACACCTGGGTGGGCACCCCCATCCACGGGCTGGGAATGAACCACCCTCAGCCTGAGCCTGCAGGATCTGCCCTGCAAGGGAAAAAAGGGAAAGCCCCGAGTTTATTTTTGGTGTCTCTCCTTCCACACCTCTTTCGAGGCATCTGTGCTGGGAGCTGAGGCGCCTCTGCCCCTGTTCCAGAGCTGGCGGTGGCACCACGAAGAATCCCAGGGAGCTCTGCAGAGATGTGCCAGGGAATATCAAAGCCTCGTTGTCTTTTTATTTCCTTTGGGATATGGAAAACTTTAGGACTTGGGAAAATGGGGGGTAAAAAGGAAAATAATGCTTTAATGTGCTGCCTCAGCCAGCAGCCCTGTGAGGTTTGTGCTCCAAAGGAACAAGGCTGCACTTAAATAGGGACAGGATTTTCAGGGTGTGCTGCAGGCTGCAAAACCCGGGAATATCCATTTGGGAATGGCACAGCCTGCTGAGGAACCAACCCTGCACCTGTCTCACACCTCAGCAGGGGGGAGAAAAAGATCCAGCTCCCAAATTAGAGCTACTTTCCACCAAGACCCCACCAACCTGAGGTGCTCACAGTGGCAGAGCAACGAAACGTCCAATCCACCTCCAGTAATTCACTTTATTCTACCCACTGCTAAGTGAAGAATCCCTTGTGTGCCACCAACACAAAAAAAAAAAAAAAAAAAAAAAAAAAAAAAAAAAAAAAGAAAAAAGAGCTGATATTTAACTCCAAAGTGACGTTTCCAAATCGCAGAGATTCATTCCGAGGATCATTAGGAAGAGTCTTAAAACAAGCCAGACTAATTTCAGGCTGTGTTGTTTGGGAAGCCCTGACAGAGAGATGGATGCTGTGGGAAACCATTAGGAATGGCAATTCATTTTTAATCCCATTACCCTGCCACACATCAGTTTTTAAATCAAGGGCTGCACCTTTCCAGATAATTCCTGCTGTTATTAGGTGTCGTCTCTTGCTCAAGGGGGGGAGAGAATAGGTAGAATTAATTCTAAATATGTGCTATAATGTTAGATTGATTCCTTTATTAGCACCTTTTATAGTCAATTCTCTCCGTGGAAGGGCTCTGTCATATCTCCAGCCGATAGAAAAAGATGGCCAGGATGGTTTCAAATGAAGCCAATAAACAGAGGAATTTGTGAACGTGAGGTATTTAACAGCAAATCGTTATGGATGGGCCACCAAATTGGGGAAGCAGGGACTGAATTAAAGCTCCTGGGATCTGACATCTTATTTGCAAGATAAAAAGCAGGCCCGGCTTGGGGACTGATGAATAATTTGGAGGTTTTAGCTGCAGGTTCTAATGGTCCCTTCAGTGTGGGCTGCTTTGTTCTAAGGTGATGAATCACCCCAGGTTTCACTTTGTCCTCCCAGCGCAGCCACTGTCCCCAGTTTTAACCTTTCTCCTCCACCCCGTTCCAGCAAAGCACAACCAAAATTATCTCTCAGATCAGTTTGTATCCCTCCCAAATCCCAAGGGCCGTGGAAGCAGCTACAATTTATTAGCAGCATCAGTGTATTTTACTGCTCATCTAAGAATATCATTAATATTCTTTCATCACCTTCTCCACAGCTTTAAAACCTCCTTCATAACACTGAGCTCACGCCTGCTGAGGAGTGAGTGAAATTTCAATTTTTTATCGCTCAGAAAATCCCTGTGTTTTCACATTTTGCCATTGTGTCATAACATCTCAGAGGATGGGATGTAAAAATACCCCAAAACCAGATTTCAGGTGCCCTGGAACATTTCATTTGTGATTTTCCCCACTAGTGCATTTTCTTACTCCAAAGGTGAAATGATTTGGAGCTGGTTGATTAAATTACCCCACTGTCACCGGATTCTGAGTCACTTCAAGATTGGTTTAATATTGAAAAATAATATTTCCCTCCATCAGCACCTTCCTGCTGAGGGTGGTGCCCGGGACCTCAAGGCTTTTTCATCATCCTTGTGCCTGATTTAAAACCCTTTTCTTCCTTTTTTTTTGTGTAGGAAAATGACAATTTCCATGGGAATGTTGTTCCATGCCATGGATGCTGATTTGTAGGTATTTATTCCTGCAATGAGAGCTCCTCAGCAGGACCCCACTGAACTGCAACACACAGGAGGGAGTGATTCAGGGATGGAGGGCAGGCAGCTCATGGCCAGGAATCTCACCTTCCTCATCTATTTTCTCCTATTCCAGTGCACTTGGAGCCAGCTTTCCTAATTGTTTTGCCCCTCAGTTGGGGCTCAAAGGTTTTTTAGGTGAGGATCTGTCCCCATCCTGCAGGAATTGGGCTGCTGGTGGCTCTGGGGTGTGTTTGGGGCTCAGAAATTCTGGCTCAGGACGATCCATGGAGGAAACACGGGCCTCCAACATGAGGCTGCTTCCCCACAAGCAGCTCTTAGGATCTCAGGGCCACCCCTGAGCTGTCCCTGATGAGCAAATCCCCTCAGACACCCCCTGGGACCCCCCAAAACTCACCCCAATTCCCCTGGGGGCAGCACTGCTTGTGCTCCCTCACACGGGGGATTTAGGGTGTTTTGTTGAGATTCCTAATGGTGGGAGTAGGAAAGGGGCAACTCTCCAAAGGCCAGAGCAGCTCTGCCATCCAGCAGAAATCCCAGGAGTTGGAATCTGTGTACTTGTCATGTAAATGAGTGTCCTCAGCAAGCTGTAACACAGATCCGGGTTTTAATTCCAGAACACAGTGGGGAAAGGGCATCCATCATCCTGAGTAATGGATTTCCTCCCTCTAATAGACCTGCTCCTGCATTTTCCAAGGACAATGTCTTCACTGTCCCTCCTCTCCCTTCCTCCCTGGAGGCTCTCTGGGGAGAGAGAGCTTCCCATGGTGAGGGAGATGTGGTTGGGATTCCTCCTGGAGCACAGGAATTGCAGCAAAGCTCCCTGTGCTGCTCTGAGGGACAAGGGAATGGAGGAAGAGTTTCTTTGTGTTCCTTGTGTCCTTCTGAGAGACAAGGGAATGGGGAAAGAGTTTTCTTTTGTTCCTTGTGTCCTTCTGAGGGACAAGGAAATGGGGAAAGAGTTTCCCTGTGGGGATCCCTGGATGGGGATGGGAAGAGCCACATCAGCAGTGGGCAGGGAGGAGAGTTCCAGCAGGAGCTTGGTGTGATTATTGCAGTAAAAACATCCCTCAGTTAAAACTGGGCACCTCCTCCAACAGAACATGGGGTGGGAAGAAGCTTTGGCATCCTCCTTGGCATGGGAATCGCCAGCACCTCCATCTCACAGGTCCTGCCTGTCCCCTCCCTCCCACAGGTCCTGTCTGTCCCCTCCATCCCACAGGTCCTGCCTGTCCCCTCCATCCCATAGGGCCCTGTCTGTCCCCTCCATTCCACAGGTCCTGTCTGTCCCCTCCATCCCACAGGGTCCTGTCTGTCCCCTCCATCCCACAGGTCCTGTCTGTCCCCTCCATCCCACAGGTCCTGCCTGTCCCCTACACCCCACAGGTCCTGCCTGTCCCCTCCATCCAGGCAGGAATTGGTTCTGGTGCCCGAGCAGAGCTGAGGGAGGAGGTTCCAGCACTGGCACCAGCAGCAGTGGGGATTTTATGGATGATCCAAGCAGAGCCAGGAATTCCGAGGCCCATCCCAGCCCAGGCCGAGAGCCCTCATTTTTCCAGAGCTCATTCCCATTCCGTGTAAAACCCAGGGATGCTGATGCTCCTTGGCTCTGCAAGACACAGAGCAAATGAGTTATTCCTGGGGAAGTGCTGCGGGTGCTCTAGGTGAAAGGGAACGTTGTAATTGCAAAGCAAAGCCATTAAGTGGCAAATTGGATGAAACCTTTCCCTAAATGAACTGTGTTTCAAAACACGGCCTTTGCAAAGGCTGTTCCTGCGTAAAACGAATTTACTTTTTAATGTTTCTTGCTTTAATCTCTGTTCTTAAAGAAGATTTACAGTCTCATCAAGTCCTGAGAGTCAATGTTAAATTATTGTAATTTATTCCACATTATGTTGCGTTAGTTTTTGCCACATATGGTATGTTACATTAATTTAGCTAATGTATGCTAATTTTGAGCTAAATTTAAGTCACAGTGCCCAAATAGTGTGGAGATTGATGGCTTAGAAATTAATGTCATAATAGGAATAATTAATAGTAATAATATGGAGACTTTGGCATTGCTGCTTTGGAATCCTGAGCGTTCCAGCTGAGTTTATTGTGCCTTTGTAATGTGACTCACTGACTACTCAAAGAGGGAAGAAAGAGACCTTGCCTGTCCTTTATGGGGCCATACATCAGCCCCATAAAACACAATCCCAATTCTTGATAGCCCCGTTGCAGCAGAAATTGTTGGTCCCTGTGGCAAAGGACCTCCGAGCTCAATAATCTTTTATGCCTCTAAACTCCACAACAGCTGGACATTAAATCTCTGGGTTAATTCAACAAGTTTCTACATTTCTCTCCATCTAGACTTTTTTTTTTTTTTTTTCCCTCCACTAGGGAGTATTTAATGGCAGGGCAGGACTGTGGCTCTCTCCATCCCCTGCTGGCGTTCTCACGGTGTCAGCGTTGCTTTCCAGCCTATTCCAGGTGTGATTTTCCATCTTCTCCACAGTGGCAGCTCCCAAGGGGGTTATGGAGAGGAAAACACCCACCCAGGCTCCTTTTCCCCTCCTGCCTTTCTCTGGCATTCCTCACTCACCAAACCAGGTGGAATTTTGCCCGGGAAGAGTTTAACCTGTCCATTGTGGTGCAAGGGGAGTGCAGCTCCTTCCCTGAAGCAGCAGCCTGGTGGCTCTTCAGAGAGCCCCAAACCACCCCAAGCTGCATTTTCTGGTTGAAATTCCATTTGTGCAGACTCTTCCCATTAAACCTGCCCTGCATTTCCAGCGTTATTAGCGTGCACATTAATTACAACAGGCTTTGATTAAAGGCAGGGACCGGAAAAGCAGATTAACGTCCTCCTGATTTTAAGCTTCTATGTGAAACCAGCTCAGAAAAACCTCGTTGTTTCAGGGCAAATAAATCCTGCACCTTGCTGTGGGCAGAGCCTGACCCACCCTGTAATCCTGTGTCTCTTGGTTGGGCTGAATTAATGGGACCTCTGGAGGATTCCCTCCGTCGCTCTAAGCCCTTTTGGTGTTATTATTTAAGAATATTTAATCTCAAGGACAACAAGGAAATATGAAATCGTCGTTTGTCCCACTTTGGTGGCTGAAATGCTGTTATTGCCAGGGAGGGAGGAGGAAGGCTGGGGCAGGGAATGGAAATAGCTGCTGAGAAGGGAAACTTCCAGCAGATCTGTGGCCGAGGGAGAGGAGCTGGAGAGGGCACAGCCCCTCTTGTGTGTAGCAGGGGGTGAGAAATTGGGGGAATTTTGGCTGCTCAAGGGCATTCCCTGAGCAAACCATGCTCTGAGCTGTGCCCTGGAGCTCTCTGTCCCATAAATCTGGTTGTGGCAGGGAGGAAGGAGCAAGAAGATGCTCAGTGCCTCTCCCATCCCTGTCCCAGCCTGGGGAAGTTGTGGCTTTAGGGCAAACCACAGACTTGTTCTTTGATATTTATAACTGCAGGGCAGCCTCTTGGCTGTTTCAGAGGCATTTTTTGGCCCTGTGAAGGCTTTTTTAGGCATTTTTTGACCTCTCACTCCTCTGCACGACCCCATTTGGCATCACCAGGGCATCCAGTGCTCACCCCCAGGATCTCCACTGGTTCCTCTGCCTGTCACTGCCACATGGAAAACCCACAGAGCAGCAAAATCCCTTTTCAGCCTCTCAGCAGGAACCTGCTGAAGCCTCTAACACACATCCCTTTATTTTTTTCTGCAGAGGAGGAATGGCTTTTGTTCCAAATATGATATCTGCAAACTATTGGAAACCTGTTCCCTGGAACCCCGGGCTGATGTGAATAATGGGTTTTGAAAATTCAGTGCAGGCAACCCAAGCGTGAGGAGGGGGGGATGATGAAGGGAGCAATAAAACTTGGCCTGAGGCCCACGTCTCGGTGGCCCTGCAGGAACCTGCCTGGTGACAATGACAGAGATTTTATAAATGGATCTATTTGTTATTGGCAGGCACCAGCACGAGCAGGAAAATCAGGCTCCCAGCAGACACAGCCCTCTCTGTTCTGCAAAATATTGTGTGAAATATGTGCGTGGACGTGGAGCAGCTTCAGAGAGCCAGGCTCATCTGATCTGCCCTTTCTGGGGACTAAAAACCATCCTGAATGTCCAGTGTGGCCCTGGTTTCTCCCTTTCCCAGCTGCTGCATCTGCACTGGGATGCTGGGATTTGCTCCTTGCCCTCAGATCCCTGTTCCTGGCCAAAGTGAGCCCAAATGAGTCTTTTTTTCAGAATTACACACTAGAAGAAATTACTCTTTGAGCAGTCAGACTGGGAATAAATGGATTTTCCAAGCCTTAGCTTATTCCCCATCCTGTGGGGAGACAAAGACCACTCTGGGTTTGCTTTTTGCTGCAGATTTAGGCAGTGACACGGGCTCAAGCAAAGCCTCCTGCTTGCCCAGGCAGCAGGAGCCTGAAGGAAAAAACAGCTCCCACCTTGCCTTTATTCCTCCTCCTGGCAAAGCCTCTGATGGAAATGGATTTCAGCTCTTCCTGCCAGATGGTGAAGTGAACCACAGGCTGCAGACAGAGATTGCCTCCAGGCTGAATTGGAAATGCCTCAGTACATTTTATTTTTGTCCAGGATGGCTCCTAAGAGCTCAGCTCAGCCATCCCAGAGCAATCCCTGGGATGAGCTCTTCCCACAGAGATTTTCCCTGCTGCAGCCATCAGTGGTGGCTTGGATCCCCTCAGATGACTTCTCATTTGCTCTCCCAGGCTCCTGATAAGACAGGACAGCTTTTCCCCTCTCCTGGGGAGCAGGGGTTGGGCTCCAGCCTCTGGATTCCCACCCAATGCTGTCAAGAAAATCTAAAAAAAATCCTTTATCCCTTTGGAATTATTTACAATCTCCTCATTTGTGCAGCACTGCAGCTTCCCAAGGGAGAGCTGGGAATGGGTCAGAACCTGCCAAACCACTTCTCCAATTTCTTCCTCCACTGGATGCCTTGGAAAGGGATGTCACCCTCAGCAGAGGGAAAAGGAATTGATGGGAAGCAATGCTCTGCTGTTCCCTCAGTTTTCCGTATTTCCCTCTCTCCTGCAGGATATTTGCTCTGGAGCAGAGGTTCCTCCTGAGCTCAGATGCTGCCATGAAGTCATGTCCCCACATTTATGACATCAGCAGTTGCTATGGCGCCAGTGTGGGGAAAAAAAATCCACTTTTATTATTGTTTAAAGGGAATTATTCAGCGCGTCCCAGATCAAAAGCACCGTGATCTTGGGATGTGCCTCTGAGGAGCACAGAAACTCAAACAGAGCCCAAAAATAGCAGTATTTGGATAAGCTGGGTGACAGCCAGATTGTCCTGTGCTCATTTCCCTGCCTACGTTATTCAGGGAGGTTTTTTTGAAGCTGCAGGGAGCTAATTCAAGGGATGAGAGGCACCTTCCCAGGAGTTTTCCATGAGTTTTCCATGAGCTTTGCCATGGAGCCACCTCTGCGTGGCTCCAACCTTCACTTGCTCATCTGCCAGCACCACTGGATTCAAGGAGAGTCATTTTCTGCCTGGGCCAGATGAGAAGTGGTCCCCAAATATTGCTGATGGCAGCACCTGGGGTCTGACAGAGTGCAGGAAACTCCTGGAAAACTCATCCCTGGAATGTCCAAGGGGCTTGGAGCAGCCTGGGATAGGGGAAGGTGTCCCTGGACGATCCTTAATGTCCCTTCCAGCCCAAACCAGTCTGGAATTCTGTGAATCTCCATGGACATGGATGGGCTCTGGAATCCTCAGCAGCTGCCTCCAAATCCAGACATTTTGCTGCTGGAAGCCTGGAGCCCAGGCTGGGTTTAGCAGGGGTTGTTTAAAGCAAGGATTTGCTGGGAACATCAGTCCCAGCTCCCAGCCCTTCCCTCCCACCTGTCTCCCATTCCAGCCACTGGAATTTCCTTGTCTTCCTTAGAATTTCCATGTCTTCCCTGGAATTTCCATGTCTTCCTTGGAATTTCCTTGTCTTCCTTGGAATTTCCTTGTCTTCCCTGGAATTTCCTTGCCTTCCTTGGAATTTCCTTGTCTTCCTTAGAATTTCCTTGCCTTCCTTGGAATTTCCTTGTCTTCCCTGGAATTTCCTTGTCTCCCTTGGAATTTCCTTTTCTTCCTCAGAATTTCCATGTCTTCCTTGGAATTTCCATGTCTTCCCTGGAATTTCCTTGTCTCCCTTGGAATTTCCTTGTCTTCCTTGGAATTTCCACGTCTTCCTTGGAATTTCCTTGTCTTCCCTGGAATTTCCATGTCTTCCCTGGAATTTCCATGTCTTCCCTGGGATTTCCTTGTCTTCCCTGGAATTTCCATGTCTTCCCTGCAGGTCTCTTCAAACTGTGCTGCTGATTATGAGCACAAATCCTCCTGTCAGGACTGGGATGCCCAGCACCACCCACATCCATTGCTGATACACCCTGGTGGTGTCCTGCTTCCAAACCTGCTGGAAATTGGATTTTCCAAATGGTTTTGATCCCATGGAAACATCACCCACACTTCCCAACCCTCTCCTGCAGACAATCCCCAGGGCTGGGCTCCCTTCTGCCCCATCTCCCCAGCTTCTCTCACTCCAAATTGCCACCTCTGCAGGAAATTCCATCTCATATTCTTACTCAGGAAGGCAGATGTCAATGGGATGGATATTCCCAACAGCTTCCCAACCCATTGATGCCATCTGAATCTTATATTTTATATCAAAAAGCCCCTCAAAAAAACCTGGGGCATTTCAGCAACACAAAACTACCCATCACTGTGGCTCAGCAGGGAATTTTTTTTTTTTCAAGTAATCAAAAGGTTTTTTCCCATAAATTAAGGGCAATTTTTTACTGAAGTAAACCCTTTCCATTAGGAAAATATAAAGTGTGGAAGGCTGGTTTGTGTGTGCACTGGGGCTTTTTTTTTGAGGAGAAACATTGGAATTACTACTCATCATCAAAAATAGAGAGCTGCTGGGAGGCTGTGGGTGAGAAAATTGCCAGCTCTCATTGAATCTCTTATTTACTTGCAAAGTAAAGGAGAAGGTAAATAAGGAGCTCTGCAAAATATCTGCATGCCTGGCAATTTCCTTGTGGGCAATCACAGCCCCCACCCACGGGCTCTGCAGTAAATTGGAATCCCAGGCGTTGCCTCCCTCTCCTTCTGTACATCCATTACATTTTGGCTCAGCAATTTTGACTTCCACCCACTTTCGTGGCTGGGTGGAAAGAGAGGGGAGCAGGGAATGAAAAAAAAAAACCCAACAAAAACAAAACAAAAACAAACCACTGCCGTGTTTTCAGCAGGACAAATTACAGCCCGTGTTTTATTTCCAGCTGGAATGTTCAGTGATAAATAAATGTTTGTGCTCTTGTGTCTCCAATGGGTACCTGGGTGTTTTATCTCAAATTTCCCTGCACAAGATGTGTGGTTTTTCCCAAGTGAGATGGAGCTCAAATCCTGACTTTTCCACTTAAAACCTCTTTATTAAGGGGTTTGTTATTTTTTTTTTTTCTGCTTAAAACCTTCCTCCTGTCCAAATCCATCAGCTTTCTGATAGATTTTTCCTCCCTTCCACAACCCTGCTTCAGGTCTGGAGCAGGCACTGAGAATGATTTGAAGGTGGGCAAGTGATGGAGCCTTGTCTGGACACCTCTGCCTTGAAACCCCAGCTAATCCAGCCTTGTCCTCGCTGCTTTCATTCCAGTCAGGATCAGTTTTCCCACATTTCTGTGTTTCTGGCTGGATCCTCAGCTCATCCAGCCCAGGTTGTTCCATCAGGCCCCCAAATCCAACACGTCAGCAGCCCCTCAGGTGAGCCAGACCTCCCTGGGTCTCGTTTGCAGCTCTATTAAAGTTTGTCAGATTAAAGTTTGCTGAAAAAAAACCCACCAGGCAGAAACTTGGAGGGATCAGAAGAAGTTTAAATTGAAATCCCATGTAAAACCTGTGCTAATCCTCCCCCACTGACAGATTTTAATTACCCAGAGATATTAAGGAAAAGCCGTGGTTTGTGCCTGCAGTCTTTAATTATGATTTTAGGCTTCCTTAAAGGGACAGCCCCAAAGGGAGCTGTTTAAATCAGCATTCTGGGATGGAAATCCACTTCTTTTCCCATCCTTCTCCTTGTTTATTGTGCTTTTTATTGTCTCTAGTAAGATTCCCATTGCCATTGGATCAGACTCCAAAAGACAACCTCAAAACCTATCCAGGCAATGCAAACACCAGCAGTGCTGGATTAAAAAAGCCAGCTCTTGCAGAGATGGGGCAGCTGAGAGGTGTTTTAAAAGATTTTATTCTATTAATCAGTCTCATAGATGGGTGAGACATAGAAGATGTTACATGCAACACCTTTCATTCAGAAATCAACTTATTTCTTGGTTATAATACATGATAAATGTTTTTCAGTCTATGAGGTTTTGTCACACAATGCTGCTAATACTTCTAATATAAATCATTATTTTTTTACCCCACATGGTCTTGTTATAAAGTATTTTTCACAATTCTAACTCTCAAAAATATCTGCCCTGTTTGCAAGGCCATTTTTTGAAGCTTGTTTCCAGTTCAATTTCTCTCTCAGCAATGTCTTTTCTCTTCCACAGTCTTTCTAAATCAACACACCTGATCTCAGAATTTACATGCAAATACACAGAACTATATGAACTTTTAATTAAACTTTTAAATTTTCTCCACAAATCCATTTCTCACACACCAGCATTGGGCAAGGTCCAACCTGGAGCACCCACATTTCATGGATGTGTTGGAGAAATGCTGCTAAACAAAAATAGTGGAGAAATCCCCAGATTCTCAGAGTTTGCCCAATAATTTTTCTTGTGGGCTCCAAACCCATCATTTCCTTCGTGTTTGCTCCCAAGTGACCCAAGCAAGGCCCTGCTGTCCCCTCCCAGTGGTGCTGGTGGGGTTTGGCTGGTGCCACCCTGCCCTGGCACCTCTGGGGCTGCAGAGTGGCAATTTCATTTCCAGCCCCAGCAGCCTGGAGCCAGAACTGCACAATTTCAAGCCTCCAGGGGTTCGCCTGGCTTCCCAGAAAGATTTGATGGCCCAAGTCAGAAATCACTCAGCTCTGTCCTTTCCCTGTTCCACTCCCTGAGCTCAGCCCCAGGCTCTGCCGAGCACCAGGAGCTGTCAGACCCATCCGTGGGCAGGGGAGGAGGCAGCACCTGGGACACCAGGAGAGCTCTGCTGGGACACCAGGGGAGCTCTGCTGTCTCCAGGCCACCAGAGAGCCAGGTTAAGGAGCTCACAGACCTGGCAGAGGTGGTTTTTTGGTTTTTTTTTTCCCCTTTGAAATTCAGGCTCTTCCCAGAGCTGTGGAAGAGGAGTGTCAGGAAAATTAAGCCACAAACACCAGAGGCTTATGTCCAAAAAGGAGACAGAGGAGTTCTTTTACTTTATTTGAATAAACTGAGAGGCCATGGGGCATTCCCCTGGGATCTCTCAAATTTTGGAGGATGCAGCCTCCCTTTTTATCCCAATTTCCCGGCCCCATTTCCATCTCTCTTTCCCCACTGGCTGAGGCAATTGAGAGGTACAGACTTCCCAGAACCCCTGATACCTGAGATTCCCCTCTAATGTACAACCCTCCCTTTTAATTTCTAATTCTTATGGAATTTACCCAATTTCACCTATCAGCAGCCCTGCAGTTTGTTTGTAAATGCAAATACCTGTTTTCCACTCATCAATCAGTGGAACCCTTCCCATTGTTTCTTTTATGTCTCAGTGCTGGTTTTATCTACCAGTAGACCCACAAAAGTAAAGACAAGTCCCTCATTCCTCTCTGGAGCTGTGCCCTGTGGAACTGCTGGACACCGAGGAGGTGGTGAGAGATTTTCCTGTGCCATTCCCTCCCCACCAGCATTCTCTGTGCACATGACACACCCCAGCCCTGTCTGGGGTGCTTCTGCTGCCAAAATGTCCCCAGGCAGATGGGCATAAACGAGGCAACGCCCAGGAGTGTGTCCTGTGCCTCCTGGCTCCCCATCCTGACCCTGTTAGGAGCTGGCTGAGAATCACTGGAAAGCTGCAGCTCTGATTCCAGAGATTCTGGAGCCTGTCCAGCACATCACTCCCTGGAGCCAGCTCCCTGCTTTGTTTACTTGTGTGGAAGCCACAGGAGGGACTTTCAGGAGCCATCCTGCCTTCCACGGGCTCTCCGAGGAGCCATTGGCTCCAGCTGGGGCTTTATTCAGTGATATACAGCATCCTGATCCAGGCAAAATCCCACCAGTGCCTGTGGATGTGCCTCAGTTTCATTAATCTCATGGTGGTGGTGTTTGGAGGGAAGGAAAAAAAGTTGCTTTTTCCCAAACTGTCGCTCTCCTGCACACACGAGCAGTCCCAAAATTAAAGCACTGCAGCTCACTCTGCAAGAGCTCTTAGCTTCACATCCTAATTGCTTAATTAAGCTGTCTTGATCCAGGTAATAATTGCAAACTTTCTATCTGAGGAAGGTTTGCCGAGTTAAGCAAGAATTGATGAAACCTTTGCAGTTCTGACGGAGTTGCCTTCTCTTTATTTCCTTCTGTTTTCTGGGGAAAGCCTCTTGGAGCCAAATTTGGTTTTCTTTCACCCAAATTGAGGTGTGGGACTGATGTTGGTGCTGGGGGAGCCACAGAGTGCTCCTGGCACAGCCATTCCCTCACCTGGGAGCAGCCCAGGAACAGCAAACCCAGCCACCTCTGCACTTACCTGAAAGGAGAGTTTGGCACTTGAGCAGCAATAAAAATCAATTTAAAATGGTATTAAAATACCCAGAAAAACAGCACAATGTAAATTTGACTGCTGCTCCCCTCACAAATTAACCAGGCTCCCTTGTGTTGCCAAAGCTTTATGTCAGAAAAGGGGGGAAACAAAAAACAAACAAAAATAAAATCCCAAATAAGACCTTGCAGGGTCAGGGATGTGGCAGCCTGGGCCATGCCCTGTGTCCCTTCATCCTTGCAGCTCTTGGTCAGCAGCAGGAGAGTCAAGTGCCAAAATTCTGCCTGTTTGTTTAAATCCCAGCTCTGTTGAAATGAGGTAGAAGAGGGAGAGAACGGGGCCAGCAGTGACATCCCTCTTGTTTGCAGGGCAAGGGAAGAGCTGGCTGAAATGCATGCAGGAGCATGAGGGAGCCTGCAGAACAAATATTGGCTCCTGCCCCTGCATGAAAAGGAAATTTGAAGCAGTGGAGGGGCTGCAAAACAAAGCCAGCCCCTCCTGCCTCCCACAAGGTGACAAACATCCTGCTCCTGGACGTGCCAGGTGTTCCAAACACCCCAAATGTCCCTCCTGTGGAAGGAGGAAGTTGTGCTGAATACAGGACAGGGCTGGAGAGTCCTCCCAGGAGCGTTTCTGAGCCTGACGAGGGGCAGAGGCAGAGTTTGGATAGGAAAAGAGCCAAGCAGACAAGGGAGGAGGCAGATTTCAAGGGCAGAGACAAAATCAGCTGCACCAGCACTCAGCAAAATCAGAATTATCTCAGAGGATCCCTCCAGCAGCAGTGGGACCACACCAGGACCGAGCTGCTGTGGAGTCTGACAAGGGAAAGCTTTGCTAGCTTTCATTTTATTTTATTTTATTTTATTTTATTTTATTTTTCTCACAAAGGCCAGTGAGCAGCTGGGGCAGTGGCAGCTTTAAGTGCTCGCTATAGATTTTCCCCCTTAGTGATGAACCGAGGGAGCTGAGAGGTTTGTGACGAGCTCAGTTCACTCAGGGCACATTTAAAAACCAGTTATTGGCTGAAAAGGAAAGTACAGGTCAGGTGAGGGCTGGGCAAAACCAAGCCATGGAACTCCAAAATGCTCAGATCTGAAAGGAAAGCTGAGAAATCCCTGGCTTTCTACCCTAAATCAGGATTTCTCTTGAGCCAGGGTAAGATTTTTCCCCTTTTTCCTCGTTAATAAAGGTGAGGAGCTGCAGAGGCCCCATCCACCATGGCAGGGAGCAGCCTCCAGCCCCTGGAGCTCTGGTTTTACCCCTCATATTCCCTTCTTTCCCCTCCCTGAGCATCTCCCCTGTGCCCATCCCACAGCCAGCCCCGTTTCAGCAGTGGGTGACAGGAAACTCTTCGTGTCATCGAAGCCACTGCCACTTTCACGAGGCCACTGGGGTCCCAGGGGCCTGTTTAGAATCTTCCCACAAAGTCCATTGAGAAGGATTTACACACAGCAGCTCCCTGCCATAAAACCCTGCAGACAGTGATGATTTTCACCTGATTTACACTCAGGAGCCAGCAGCATTTTAGGGGAGTTTAAGTCCGGCACATTCCTGCTTTTCTCCCTTCCCAGCTCGGTGTGCTGCCCCAGAAACAAGCCCAGCATCCCCAGGGTAACTCAGAGGAATGGGACTCAGGAAGAGCCCCCTTCCCACTGCTGTGAGAAATGGATTTGAGAGGATTCTCAAAGTCTGACTGAAAGTTCACATCTGTGTGCAAACTCTGAGAAAAGGTGTGCTGGCTTAGAGAGGCCATGGAATAGAACAGATATTGTTGAGAGAGAAATGGAACTGGAAACAAGTTTCAAAAGATGGCCTTGCAAACAGAGCAGATATTTTGGAGAGTTAGAACTGTGAAGATGTACTATAATAGGACCACATGGAGTAAAAATTGTGATCACCAATAGTGATTGGTGTTAGAAGTATTAACAGCATTTTGTGGCAAAAGCTAATAGGCAGAAAAACATTTATAATGTTTTATAAATAGGTTGACTTCTGATTGACAGGTGTTGCATGTAACATCTTCTGTGTCTCATCCATTTTCGAGACTGAGAATGGAATAAAGTCTTTTATAAAACACCTTTCACCTTGAGAGCCTGCGGGCATCTCCAGCCCTTTCCCCTTGAGAGGAGCGATCCCAAAGCCACCACTGGCACTGCTGCTCCTGGGGAAAAAACCAGGCACAACTCCCCACCAGCGGCAGGGACAAATTCCAGTCTCCTCACCCATTTACTAGCGATTTTCTACAGCTAAGAGGCAAAAAAAAAAAAAAAAAAAAAAAAAAAAAAAAAACAACTTCTTTCCCACCCGGGGGGGGGGTCCCC